>JAWWEU010000001.1:32928307-32971846 GCA_035583155.1 Acropternis orthonyx | reverse complement strand
TTTTATATATATATATATATATGTATATATGTATATATATATATATATATATATATATATATATATATACACACAGACAGTAAATTGAAAGATATTCCAAAGAGCAATTTTTTTCCCCAGCATTTTTAACTATTCAAAAGAGGAACACAAGACCCTAATATATTTAATTTTTTTCTTCTTTTTTTAAATCAGATCCTATGAATGCTAAACTTTCCTAAACTTTAACTTATAAAAAGCCCAAACCAACCACTCAAAAAATCCCAAAACAAAACAAAAAAATCAAACCCAATACCTTCCCCACTGCAAAAACAAAAAACAAAAAACAAACAAACAAACAAAACCAGCAAAACCACCACACAAAAATACCCCAAACCCAGCAGACCAAAAGAAAAAGTGAAGCTGCATGCCAAAGTCTGAAATCTCTTTGGTGATCACTACTGCTCTTGGAGTATTCATCTTCAGCTAAAACCAACCACAGTACAATATGATATGAATCCAGATTTTCAAATATATCCTTATCTCTTTAGTAGAATCAGAGAAACTACCACACTGGCCAGATTCATGGTGAATTCTGACAACCATTCTCCAATGCTGGCCAAAACTGCATGCAGAACAAGATCCTTCAGAGGAATGAAAGAGATACTTAGAAGTAGGAAGACACAGAATAGTGTTCCTAGTGAGAGAAATTCTTTCAAAATCATGAAAAACAGTGAGATACTCTGCTCCCCAGCAAGTCATAGGATTTTCCAGGATACTCCTGGATACTGAGGGTGGGAGCTGTATCTTACAAAATTGAATATGTACAACATGTGACTTTTAATAACTATAAGTGTGGGCTGATGGAAACTGAGAAATAGTAACTCCTTTCAAGTAACTGAATACATTTCTTTGTAGATTATTTTTGTTTCTGCTGAACTGAACCCTTCCAAGAAGCCCAAAGATTTGATTAAAGCAACAGATTAACATATAAAGAGACAATTCTCAGACATGTCCTAGCTCACCTTGAGACCTTTGGTCATTTATTTCATGTAGTGTGATGAAAGTCAACCTTTTCCCTTTTAGCCCTACTTCATGTCTTCCCAGTCTTTAAGCCAGGGTGCACATGGCTTTTCAAGGATACTTAAAAGGAATATAGTTTCTGTCAAATGCTTCAGAAAATGCATGTCTCCCTCCTCAAATTCTTGGCAGAAGGCCAGGTTTATTTTGGATTTTTTTGCAGTTTAGGTTCATCATGCTAACATTACATTTATCACTGCTTAAAATAACTGGAATGAGATTGCATGCACTATTGAATCAAAGAATCCATGAAGTGCATCATTTTGTAAAAACAGTACATAATTCACAAGTTATGAACAGCTGTGGACAGAACATAAGTTTTTTATTTAGTCCTTCAACTGGTAGAATTTTCCTTTATTTCCAAGGGTTTTGCTTTGATGAAATACATCAGTACTTGACCTTAGAGCTGTCTTCTAAATAGGGAATAGTTTCACTGGATTAATCAGATGACTATTTCTTTTGTATAGGCCATCTTAGTATTTCTTTGCATATTAACAAAGCATATTCAGAAATGTAGGGCAAGCCCTGATTACCTGAATTTTTGAAAGGTGCCAACATACCCTACAACAGAGGTTAAATTAGGAAGAGTGAATGTATAGGAAAAAATACCACTGCCTACATTTTACAGTGATGCACTGCCTGATCCCTGTGGTGTTGACAGTGTGCCTCAGTTTATATCCTCATTGAACCTACCTCTTGAGCTTAGGGAGGTAATCAGGGAACACTATATTATGTAGATGTAACTTCAAAAAGGTGAACACTACATATCCCTGTGCTTAAAAACCTAAAAACGATGTTTTTTGACAGGACTGAATTTCTGCCTTTGGAAACAAACAGCTTTGTACTTGGTTTAACAAAGATCATGTCCCCTGCTTTCTGCCTCTTGGGTAACATTTACTGTACTAGACATATAATTGCACCACCTAAGTCTGCATAAGGTGATACAAGAACACAGAAACGAGGATTTTTCCAGTCCTAGACATCTATTTAAAAAGAGATGTCGGATGAGGAGTGAAATGACAAATTTCTGGAGTAATAATCCGAACTACCAGGAGTACACTTACATAGCCTCTACTCAGGTGAGAGAATGTGTTCCTTTATCACCATCTGGTTTTCCTCATCCTTCAACAACAGCACTGTAAGATCCTTCATTTTTCCTGTGATCCCAGTGGAGACCTGAAACGTCGCTTATACAAAACTGAATCAGTCTGGAGATGCTTGTCTCTTTCCCTTGTCTCTAGAAGGAGCTTGGGACATTCATGATACTAATTCAGGCACTTAATCTCAGGTCTAAATATTAGGGTAAGGATGAAAGCTCATTTAAGATCCTAATCGGTCACTTTACATGTGTGCCACATTAATCTACATGAAATATACACCTTTTCATTCATCGCAGAACTCTGTCACATGGCTGCATCCCTAACTAGGATGTCCATTTATGTCACAACATATTCTGCAAACTTACCAGGTTGCTTTCATTGACCAATAAGGAAATTAGACCAGTGTAAGTTTTGTATAAAGCCAGCACACTGTATCACACTAAAGAAGCTTGCCTGAAGGCAGTGCTTCAGGTCTCAGGCAATAGCACACTTGTGTTTCTGAATATAAAAACCAGGCAGTTGCTACAGATTTCTGGTAATAAATGCTCCATAAAAAATTAGAAAGCCTTTTTTTTTTTTTTTCATTATAGAGTGTATTTTATAGAAATTAAGGCTACTTTACCAGTTCCACAAGTGGTAAACCTTGACATTCAAACTGACTTTACATTAGCTGAGAAGTTGCCTTAATTCCGTTCTCTAAAGAAAAGCCATGGTTCTCCATGAGCTTGGCATAATACCATATCATTGCAAAAAGTCAAAAAGGCATCTAATTCTCCCTCGTAAAAACAGTTTTCATTCAGCTAACTTTAAAATGGAAAGTGGCATTATAAGCCCAACTGTCCTTGAAAGGTTTCTGTGCTTATTAGAGGAAATGAATAAGGTTCTTTGAGGTAAGATGAGGTCTAAGGTTAATGTGCCTGGTTGTAAATTCAGGCATGGGGATCATTTGTTCAGAGGCAATATGATAAGCTGTGGTAAGAATTAGTTAGTTTAAATGGTACATTAGGTGACAACAGAAAGTTGTATCTCCCCCTTGTAAAGTACTGCTCTGATTCTAGTTTATTGATTTTAATGGCTAATAACATTTAGGTGAGTAGAGAAATTTTGTTTGTGGTATCCAAAAGGGATAATTTATTTTGCTCCACGATTTGAATTATTGCATTTAGGGGGAAAAAAAAAAGTAAAAAAAGGCAGGCCTTTTTTCTTAAATTAAAAGTAGAATGGTGTAAGTCTTGTCAATATTTTATACTATTTCTACATGAACTGGCTTTATACAAATAAATATTTTCAAACCTCGGAGATTTTATATGAGGCTGATAGTACCCAATATGTCATTCATTTCTATACCTGCAGAAATATAAAGGACATTTTCTTCCATACATTTCCTGTTGTAAGAAATTAATTTTAGGTAACTTGTAGCATCATAAGAATTTGAGTGGGTAGAGGAATCTACATCAGAGGTGTCAGAGCAAAACCTGCTTGGGAAGTCAGATGCGTTGTTACAGAGCTGTCAAAAGTTACTGCTATTTTCAGTTATGGGTCAGAAATTATTAATAGATAGATAGAAACATTGCCAATAATTTGCAGCTGGTCAGCAGGTGTGATAAAAGTAGAAGACGTCGAGCCAGCCCAGTAGGATGATAGTCTTTGTGAAGTAATATAGGGATAAAGAAACATATACACGACCTTCTGAAAGTTTTGTAGAGTTAGCAGAACTTTCTTCTGAGTCACTGGACTGTTAATAGTTGTGACTGCTACCTTCCTGACCAATTCTTCTGGTTTTATTTGCTATGTTTTCTTGGTGTCTGATGCATCTGGGCCAGCCAGGAACTATCTATGGCACTAGTGACTGTTTTGTTGCTTTATCTGCATTATTCATAGGATCAGATAGCCACTGAATCTCAGTGATGCTCTTGTCTCCATCACAAATAGTTATAATATTCTTATCAATGCTACTTCTACTAGTCAGATGGAAGACTATTTCTGCATTCCACAGCCTTCTATAGTCTGTAAAAAAGTATTTGGCATAGGCAGAAAAGTGTTACTACATAGGACCCAGTCATCATTTCTCTTCACTTTCTTCTCCTTGTCACGCTTTCTATTATTTTATTTTTTTTTACCAAGTTGAGGTTACCTTGTGGATCCTAGACAAATGTGAGAAGATGTTATCAATGTGATTATAAATTTTGAAATTCTGTTTCCTTGGGAGTTTTTTTTTTTCTAATCATGCTTTGCCTACAGCATGTAGACATCTTAACAACTGAAAAAATGGGCAATTTACACAGCATACTCATTAACACTCATATTTTATAAACTGTGACTTACAGACCCTCAGAAATCATGAACACTAAGGTCTGGGGATCCCTTCTCCCTGCTCTGTGTGGTGCCTACAGGTCAAAAGGTGCCTACAAACACCCCAGTAACTGTGTTTTCTGCAGCCTCTATGTCACATAGAGTGCATTGGATCTTTCATGTGAAGACTGGCACTTCCTAGTGGCTTTGAAAGAGGTGACAGCATGATAAAAGAAATAATTTGGCTTCTGGAAGCATAATAGTGTGTAGAATATGCATCTACATATGTTGAATCTTTCTTAGTAATGACAACAGAAACATTTCAACTTGGAAGAGTATGAAAGGCTGACATGGGGCGAACTCATGCATCCAATCTTTGTCAGCATTTCTAGAGGGCAATGTAATAGCAGCAGGGAAAAAAAGCAGCATTTACAAATGACCACATGGAGAACAGTCTTCAGGAAGCACTTAAATTGAAGGACAATTAAAATTTATGGCTTAGGCATTTAGGATCAGGCTTTTCTGATCTTATGTGTCAGAACAAAGTCCGCTGTAGAGTGATACCACAAAATCATTGGTAATGAGCAAGAAGCAACTGTCAGACAACAAAGTTTCAAGTGGAGTTCAACATAAAGAGAAAACCAAATTCATGGTTTAGGTGCTTGAAGTTTTTGGGTTTCATTTGGTGGGGATAAAAAGAAATGTCATCTTCAGAAATGATGTATTGAATTGGTGGTAAATGGAAGCGGAAAAAAGAAAAGAAAATCTGGCAACAAAGACTAAAGTTTAATGTTTCCAAGACAGATTTTATTGTCTTTTCTTAAAGAGGATTTACTTTTCCTTTCTTAATTTTTTTCTCTTACAACCTCATGGGAATCTGAAACAAAAGAGTGTTCTTCATTGTGATATATTGGGGGAAATAGTTAAAAATTTGTGAGGACTTTATAGATGCCATAGGCCAACATAACATATCTAACCTGATATTCATGTAACTATTCTGCCATACAGTACTCCAGAAAGTTCTTAACAAGTGAGTTGAAGAGAAATAACTTTCGCATAGTTATATATATTGACAATATTGCCGTGTAGCTATGTCCAATGCCTGAAAAATGAAATATGAAATGGAAGTTTCACAGGGTGGTAAAGCTGAAGAAAAGGTACACTTAAAGGGATGATACACTGAAATCATTAAAAGCCAGATGAGAACTGCTCTGATTTGTACTAGCTTGTGCTTGAGCCCTTAGATTTCAGTGTTCTTTTGGAAAAGTATGCCAAATTCTGATGATAAATTATGTACTTCTAGCACTCATATGTGCAAATATGTATTGTTTTGTTACAAGATAAAAGACTGGAGGCAGGAGGTGTCACTGCATATGGGGGTGAGACCCATTGTGTGGTGCTGGGAAGAACATTTCAGGATTACCTACCAGGAGTTGCCTGGAGAATGAGCCAAAGGTGGAAAATGAAGGGATGAAGGTGGATGGGAGAGGAACAAACATGGGAAAACAGATAAAGGGAGAAAAGGAGAGGGTTGTGTGTGAACAGGACAGGTCAGTGTGTGTGTGTGGCCATGTCTTGTGCCTGTGAGCGTAGTCTGTCCTGTATTCTCATTAAAATCCCTTTCTCTCTATTTTTCTATGTAAGGAATTGCCTATGTCTTGGGCACATGACTAGATGAAGGTCTAAGTGCCAGCAGTGGGAGAGGGGATAACAAAGTTGACCTCTCTCAGCTAAATTCAGGTAAATTAATTTTGTAGTCAATATAGGTAAAATAATTAGCTGTTTTAGAATGTGAAAGTGATGATTTATTTCAGACATGGAATGTAAAGACTTTAAAGTTAAAGATGCCAGTTTCTCTTCAATGACTGCAAAAACAGCACAGGAGGATTGTCTCACTGATAGACATTTATATTTGATAATTTGATCCTACCCCAGAAGACAAACACTGTGCATTGTATTCAGGACAGATGATAGAGAGTATCATAGATCATAATTTACCCTGCTTACAAGCAAATGCTAAAGCACTCATATAAGATTATGCCAGTTAGAAAGATTATTTTAGAACTTAATATTTAAATATTTTCCTTCTTGTTACTGGTGACCAGCTACTCTTCAACATCTTAAAGGTTGTTTCTGCTAAGGATGCGATATCGCAAAAGCATTTCTTTGATTCAGTGTTGTTACTCAGAACAAAGGTAAACTACAGCATATTTCCAAAAGCATAATGAAGAATAAACTGGGGGATAAATTGTCTTTGCTTACACCTCAAATTCAGAACTTAATTAAAAATCTTGTTTTTGTGGGGTTTTGTGTTTTTTTTTTTCTTTTTTCTTCTAGCATCTTAAAATTATAGGAAAACTCATATGGGAATGGATCTCAGCAGATCTGTAGTCTAATCTCTTTCCCAAGCAGGGTCAGAGATAAGATCAGACCAGGTAGCTCAGGGCTTTATGCAGTCTAGTCTTGAAAATTTGCAGTGATGGAGATCACACAACTGCTCTGGGCAACATGACTGTCCCCAGAATACAAAGCTTTGCCTTCTATCCAGCCTGAACCTTTCCTGTTTCAATTTAGGCATGTTGTTTCCCATCCTCCCACTATACATTATGATGAAGAGCCTGGGTCTGTCTCCTCAATAGCCTCCCCACAGATACTGGGGGCTGCTGTTAGGTGCCTCCTGGCTCAATAAGACTACATTTACATCCTTACAGTCACAAGTGCTCCAGCCCCCTTACACTCTCTTTGTTGTTTGTCATAATCCTTTCTGTACTTCAGTGCCAAAGCTGGATGCAATATCTCACTGTGGTGTGAAAAGTGCTGAGTAAAAACTCTTGACCTTGTGTCTGCTGCTTCAGCCCAGGATGCTCTTAGCCATCATCACTTGCAGGGCATGGGATTGTCTCATGGTTACCCCTCTGTCCTTCCAGGACTTCCAGGTTCTTTCCATCAGTTCTTCTTAGTAGGCTGAGAATAATAAAATATACATTTACAAAGAAGTGTATTTTAGTGACACATAATCTTGGCCTAGCTTAGTTTATAGAACTTTCAACTTCCTTAATGTTCACTTTGCTCTCTTTGTAAATACAAGCCAGTAAGATCCAGGTGTTAATGTGACCTTTTAGTCTGAGCTTGCATTACATAGTGAGTTGTTCAAGATTATCTGAAAACAATAATAAAGACAATAATATAAGCAATCTTTACTTCCAGACTAAGATGTTCCATCCCTTTTACTTCTTGGTTTCAGAGCAGAATTTACAACAAGGCTTAGAGAAGATGAGCTGGCTAACTCCTTCTGTTGATGAAATTGAAATTGTTTGAAGACAATATTACAGCTGAGCATCCAGTGAAAATATTTTCACTGAGTTAATGTCATTGTCCATACAATTGTCTCTAACCATTGTATTTAATTTTGAATCAATCATAATGATTGAACAAAAAGAATTATTTTCTCTTGAGCTTTACTCCTAACCATGCCAAAGGTATTCAGAACAGTCTAACTTTTTTTCCTGAATAAGGTTTTGGATATCTTCAATATAAACCCTAAAAAGAAGCAACTGAACTTCAGAACAAAATATCTGGGAAAAAAAAGTAAATTGCAGTGTCCTGCTTCTGTGTTTCATTAGGGACTAAGAAGGGAGAAATAATATTTCTAAACTCTAAAGATCACATCTCTTCACTCCAGAAGCTCAGTTAACGTACTTTTTCCCAGATGCTTTCAGCTTTTAATCTCCTGCAGTGCTTGTTTCCATTAGCAGAGATCCTTTGCAGAACTTTTGCATTTAAGATGCTTCTTTTCAATAGTCTGGCTTTTATTATACAATTATTTCAAAGCCAATTCTTGATAACTGGTGCAATAATAAGAAATTTGGTGTTCTAGAGAGAAGGAAAATATAAAAAAAGCTTCAACATTCAGAAATCAAAGTCAATAACAATTAATTAATCTAAATAATATGGTTTGATGGGGGATATTCTGGGTTAAATGAAAAGACTGCTTAATTCAGGAAAAAAGAACCAACTGGTCTCTGCGAGAAATCCCACACACCACCTAATATTAACCTCCTAATTCCATGCCATCTTGAAAAATATTACTTATTTTTGACAGAGCCAAACAATTAAAGCTTAGATCCACACCTGTTTCCTGCTCTACTTCTGTTGTACCTACTTAATTAATATCCATATTTACATGGAAAATTACTTAAATATCCAGGTTAATTAGTTAACTACATTATGATATGCAAGGCATTTGGATTTGGTTTCCTGCTGTTCCTTTCCTCCTTCCTGTGACAGTAATGGAAGTGTAAATATTGTGCTATATGTGTCTGATGTAGCAGTATTGTTTTTTGAATTTGAACAGTGATGTCCATCAAGCCTGTGCTTGGATTTGTCTGTTGAGAATTTCCTAACACATTTCTGAAAATTACAAGTCAGCAAGTGAGAATGTGAGATATGAATTTGTGCAAACGGTATTGCAAACATGCGTTGTTACCAACAAACACTGTATGAAATGAAAAAAGGTTGATGCTCCTCCTGTAAATCCTATGGGAAACTATAGGCATCTGTTGTTAGATGTTTATTCAGCTTGCAAGAACTGGAGTTGGTAGAACTACTTAACAGTCAGTGGAGAAAAAATGATCACTTGTAGAATGTGTTTTCACTTACCCAAATAGAAATGTGTAAAATGGTTCAAATGAAACTTTTTTTTTTTTTTAAACATTTTGGTTCTTCTCCTCTCCTGAAGAAGCCCAGAGCGACTATCTCAAAAGTAGACATTTGCATTACCACATGCTAAAGTCACTGAGATAAAACTCCCTGAAGAAACCTAGTTTTGAGGGTCAGGTTGCTAGTTTAGTAACACAAGTGTTCATCTTGAATTTGGAAACAGAGTTTATTTCCCTGCTGCCTCAGTGGGACCTTCCTGTATGGAGCAGAGCAAATAATTTTGAGTGAGAGTATTTTCACATGGTAACCAGGAACATTTTGAACAGATTTTCTTCAAGAGTTTGAAAACACATTTTTGTATAAATCTTATTAGAAGTTGAATTGTTTCTTCAATATGAAACTTTGCCATTCAAATCTCAGTTTTGTTGAAATTTTGTGCAATTTTTCTTAAAGAGAACTGTACAATTTGCAACACTTTGTGGGAGCAGAGACACCTTTTCTGTCTCTGAGTTTTATACTAACATAACTGCATTGTGACAAAACTGACACAAACCCCTAACATTTACCTACCAACAGAATATGTCTTAGTTATAAAAAAAGTCATGTCTTTAAGCCAAGGAAAATTTTGATCATTCCACACAGTCAGATCACATGCAATTTTTATCATATAATATGCAAGACTATGCTCCCTCTAATAAAGGACATTCTAACCTTTTCTTAATGAAGGGCATTCTTCACATCAAAAGTTTGGAGAAGCCATTTAATAAACCTAATGGTACGCCTAACAGAAGAGGGGTATGCCCTCAAAAAAATAGAGAGCATTTTATTTCCCTGATCACTAATAATATTTAAAATCTTATAGTCTTGTTAGTGATGCCATACTGGTTGATGCATCTTATTAAGATAAGTTTCATAAAAGCACTAGATCTTCAAGGATTTATAAGAAATTGAATTTTGCTACAGGTAAATTAAACACTGTCTGAAAAAATTTCTCAGATAATATAGCTAAAATAATCCAATTATGAAAGGCAGGCAGAATTACTTGCTCTTTCAAATTAAAAATTAGAAAAAATACAATTTTGGCTAAGTTCCATGAAACAAAAACAAAATTGAAGAGGTCTTGATACTTAGCTGTAGGTTATCTGTCATATCTTTTGTGCTTTCTAGTAAATGCAAAGGTTTACAAGAGACGTTTTAATCAAAAATATAAATGAAGTCCCAAAAATATAAATAAAGCAAGGTAGATAATTTTGTATTTATGAAAGAGCTTTTAAATTTACTTCTGTCTGCTGACACACTTATCTATCATCTTCTTTAAGTGCAGGAACTTCTTGTTTTAATGCTGTTCTGGATTTCAAGTTTGGTCACAGTTCCTAAGGTGGCCAAAGACTTGGCTGAATGGAGAGCAGAAAGTTCTGAGATGCCCAGCTAGCACCATTTCCCTGTAGTCTCTTAGAGAGAGAGGGAAAAAGACTGATTTTTACTACTACTTTGCATATTAAATTTTGACCCTGTCTGAGAGCTTCGGCATAGCAATAATACTTTACCCACTACTGAGGGTTCGTGGTGACTCCAAAAGTTTTCATTTTGGTTGCAATAATGCCTTTGTATATTCTGTGAAATACTAGATAAATAGAAGGATATTACATAGCAAACTTGTTGTTTCAGTTAGTCATCTTAAATCTCCCATACAAATATTATCTAAGATTTTTGTTTTCAGGCTAAGTGGTTTCTTTCTTGTACTGTAAACATATTTTAAATAAACTAAACCAATCCAGACAAAAAACCCCCACTCTGGTAACAGTAGGAAAGCTCCTAATATTCTCTGCTGTATTAGCCAACGAATGCTATAGAAATAAAATGGAGAAAGAAAGATCTTGAGAACTGGGGTAGATGTATTTAGAGCTATTGAATAGTAGCAATTGAAATATGTCCTTCCAGACGTCCTGGATTCTATACTGAAACATGAGAGGGAAGTCACTCTGTTTTTAGTGCTGTCTTGTTCATTTAAAATCTAAACTCCCTGTAGCATGCTCAGCTCTTGTAGGAAGTTGTGCAGTGTCCTTCAGAATGAGATTCTCTGGGAAAATTATCTAGAGTCTGAACTTGTGCATTTACTTGCAGATACATAAAATAAAATATATTATTACATATATAATTCATACATTTTACGTATATGTATATATATGTATATGTAAATGTATGTATGTATGTATATATAGATGGATACAATAAGCACATTTTATTAGACCTGGTAAGGCACAAAGGCCGTCAGATATAATTACCTTCTTACTTTTTAATATGGCCTCTTAAAATTACAATTTTACCTTGACTGGACAGCATTTTGTGTTCATCATTCTTTAGGATTAGGGGAGGTGAGTAATCTCCATCAGCTTTCATTGCATATGGATTTTTTCACTTTTGCAAGACTTAAAGCCTGTTGCTGACTGTTTTCCTCCTGGTGTGCCATGCTGGAAGCCTATGTAGGGAAGTAATTTCCTTGAGTACACAGCTCATTTTATGAGTGTCTACAAAGGCCGCTTGGAAACGGTTGTGAGCAAACATGGATGTCCAATATGCTTGGGGGAAAAAAAAAGACAGAAAATGTTTGTATTGGGTTTTTGTGGCGAGGTGTTGGTAGTTGAAGGCTATGGGGTGGCTTCTGTGAACAGATGCTGTAAGCTTTCCCTCTGTCCAACAGAGCCAATACCAGTTGGCTCCAGGATGGACCTGCTGCTGGCCAAGGCTGAACTTGTCATCAATGGTAGCAACACCTCTGGGACAACATATTTAAGAAGAGGAAAAAATTACTGAGCAGAAGTAACTGCAGTCATAGAGAAGAGGAGTGAGACCATGTGAGACAAACAGCTCTGCAGACACCAGGATGAGTGGAGAAGAAATGGGAGAAGGCACTCCAGGTGCCAGAGCAGAGATTCCCTCTGCAGCCTATAGTGCAGACCATGGTGAGGCAGGTTGTCCTTCTGCAGCCTATGGAGGTACACAGGGGAGCAGAGGTCCACCTGCAGACCCTGGAGAAAGACCATGCAGGAGCAGGTGGATGCTGGAAAGAAGCCTGTGATTCCATGGGAAGTCCATGATGGAGCAGGCTCCTGGCAGGACCTGTGACCCCATGGAGAGAGAAGCCCATGCTGGAGCAGGTTTGCTGGTGGGTCTTGTGACTCCACCAGGGACCCACACTTGGAGGAACCTGTTCCTGAAAGACTGCACTGCATGGAAGGGACTCGCACTGGAGTAGTTTATGAAGAATTGCAACCCATGGGAAGGGCTCGCATTGGACAAGTTTGTGGAGGACTGTCTCTGGAGCAGGGGAAGCATTGCTCTCCCTGAGGAGGAAGCAGCAGCAGAAACAACCTTGATGAACTTACCGTAAGCCACATTCCCTGTCTCCTGCACCACTGCGAGGGAGGAGATAGAGAATAAGGAATAAAGTTAAGCCTAAGAGGAGTGCTGGGAAGGTATTGTAAATATTTTGTTTACTTATGATTATCCTGTTCTGATTTTGGTTGGTAAAACACTCAATTAATTTCCCCAAGGTAAGTCTGTTTTGCCCCGACAGTATTTGGTAAGTGATCTCTCCCTGTCCTTATCCCGACTCACACCCTTTCATTATATAGCCTCTCCCCTGTCCAGCTGAGAGTGGAGTGGTAAAATGGTTTTTATGGGCAGCTGACATACAGCCAAGGTCAAACCACCATATTATTTCAATACTTTTTCCTCAAAACCCCTTAGAGATGATTGAGTTGAGAGTTGGGGGTGATATAGGGAGATAAATAAATAAGAAAGTGTCTATATACTAAGAAAGAACTTATCTACCAGGTGTCTACTTGGACTTGTAGCATGTGATTTGCATTCTGACTGTGACAAGTAGATTTAACAAGCTGTGAAGTAAAAAGCTGTAATAAATTCCCAGCTCTTGTCTATGAAACAATGTTTATTTCCTGATTGAGTTCACTAAATCATACTGAGTCACACACCTGAAAGTGGGTGCAGCCCTGAATTTGTAGTTGATATGAAACTACTGTGAGAAGATAGTTCTTCTAATAAAGGAATAAGACTTGGTCTTATTTTTAATTTTCTTCTAGTAGAGCAAATTCATGTAAGACATCTAACCATGGCTGTTATCTATGGAGCTGTCAGAATAGACCATTTGTCAGTAAAGTTTTGAATTTCTTGCTTTCCTGGTGCTAATAAAAGAATGAGATTGTAATGTGATAAACTAATCAAAAGTACGAACTGCCAAATCATGAATGCATGGACATGTTTCATTTACTATTAGATTCACTACTGCAGTGAATTGTCCTAGATTCCAGTTCAACGTTTAGGCCCCACCTGAACTCTGTGAGTTACTCAGATTCATTGTATGCTAATTTAGGTGCCTAGTATAGTATCTGTCTGGGAAGGAGGCTCCAGTGACTGGAAATGGACTATAAATTATTTTTCTGATGTATTACTAACTATATGAGCCATGACTGAAAGAATATATGTTTTTACCATTGTGTTCCTTAGGCTTAGTTATTTTATGCTCCTAAACTGAATTTTTCTCCAATGTAAAACTATTTTTATTTCAATAATTTCTTGCATTTTAAACACAGTTTTGATTGCTCATAGTGAGGGTTGTGTTTTCCCCCAAATTTAGAGGTTCCTAAATATGAAAAATGATACTTTGTATTAGCAAGAAGCTAATGAAAGCACATTTAACGAGTTCTTGAAGTTCCCAGATTATGTGTGTTGGCTAAGGAGTCTTTGTCCAGTTTCCTCTTTATTCATCTCACTTTTAAAAAGGACATCTCTAGCTAATGGTTCCACACTTTTTTATAAAACAGGTATTTCTAATTTTTGAGATTATTTTTTTTCAGTTATCCATTATTAACACTGAAATATCAACACTAGCTTCTCCATTTATCTGGAAAATCATTATTATCAACTTCTGAAATTAACTTAAATCCATTAAACAGATAAAATAACTCTGAACATTTGAATTCTGATTCTTAGAGAAATCTTAGAAAATGTCATATTATGCTCTTGGAAGGAGAGTGGAGCCACATTGGGAAAATATGTGACATTCTCTTCTGCTTTCTAAGAAATCCTTAACTTTCAAGAATTCATGAACCTCATAAAATGTGGTCGTGTTCTTCTGTAACTGTAGAATTTACATAATTCAGTTGACCAAAAGTATTTTTATAAATTGGTCTTTCACATTAGATCTTTGAAATCCATGGAATGATATTGTGAATTGATGTTGTTGTTTGGACATGAAGCCTTTAGTGTTTACTCCCATACAGAGGAAAATTTTGACTCTCTCTCCTTTCCCAAAATCCCACAACATCGTATGAAAAACCATCACAATGGGTTGCATCAGGTTCCTGAAGAAAAACTTGAAAAGCTCAGTGTGGAAATAACATGATCTTGCAGGTGAATTCATCCTGCTGCATAAGGACAGCCAACAAGGAAGATGGATGTCTTAGCTTGGAGCAGAATGTTCCCTGGTGTATAATGCAGTGATAAAACATGGAACACTTAATATGATATTTGTTACGAAATATGAGATGCTTTTTTCCACCCCCCAAGGCAATGAATGAGCTCCTTTGGCTGCCTAAGTGATAAGTCTTTTCCAATATCACTAGACAATAGAATACTGGCAACTGCACAACAAATATGCTCTCCAAATATTTGTTCTACTGGAATTAACACTTGCAGCTTTTCAACAACTGCATTGCCACTGATGGACAGCACACAAATTTCATGCAACATAAGTTACTTCAGCAATGAACTGAAGTAAAAGAAAAGAAGTTTGCTGTTGAGAGACATATGTGTATAATTTATGTGACTGTACTGTATTCTCAGAGAGTACCCATGGTTGCGACTCAGACCTGAAAGAGAGACACTTTTCAAATTTGCTGTGATTGTATATTTTGTCTAAATGAGATTTTTGCTGTTACAGTAATGTACTCCTCAGTGTTTCAAAAGCAATGTATTTTTCTTTGCTAAAATACAGAAAATACAGTTTAAAACTTTTTTTTGAGAAGTCCTCAGAAATGATACAGACATTCTTGGCCAGCAACATATCAAGATTTCAATGTTTCCATCTTTCTCCCTTCTGATACATCATTTAGAGTTTTAGTATAGCTGCTGTATTAGTGTATCTTAATAGTGCTAATATTTATGATCAGATTAAGCATTTTGCTTTAATTAGAGAGGACTTCTGAATGCTCATGAATGAACTGGTTGGTCTTGTGTGTCAGCTCTCTGCTTCTTATTGCTGCCTCAATTCACAACCAAACCTTACAGAGATGTGTCTAAGAGAAACCTAGGAGCACTAATGCATATACACAATACAAATTTATTGTGTTTAATCTACAAACCCTTCAGGCTCACCCTTGCAGCCTATGCATTATCAATAATATATTCATAACTGTAGTTTCTATTTTACTGCCATAGAGGGCCCCCAGAAACCAGCATGTCCTGTACTGGAGAGGTGGCTGCAAAACTCCGTTGCAGTCCTGAGACAGAGTCATCTGCCACTTGCACACCTAGGAATAGAAAACAAAAATCTCTTCACTAGTAGAAATCCTTCAAAATAATTATTTGAAACTGATAAAAGCTGTGCTCATAAACATGGCCCAAACACTTGTAATATATGTTTATTGAAATGCTTGTGTCTTTGAAACATAGCTATCTAGTATTTTCAGAGATGTGTACATTTCTATGATACTGAGATTTTGATTCTTCATGAGAGGTGGTTGTGCACAGGAGCTCTATTCCATGTCACATTACGATGCTAAAAGCACACATGGAGCCAGGGACTTACTAGACATATTCCTGGGAAAAATCCCATGCAGGGTATAGAAACAAAGGCATAAGTCACTGAGCTAGAAAGGGTTGGAAAGCGGGAGAGTATTTTTGGGAAATGTTGCTATCAGTTCCCTCTATTCCTATTAGTCTGCTGTAAGCAGTGGTAAAGCTAAGATACTAAAGTAGGTGGACTTTTATTATGACCTGTTATGGGATCTCACCTGTCTTTTGATAATACAGGCATCCTTTTTGACTCGTTTAAACAGAATGCCTAACATAAATAAACTCTATTGTGATGAACCTTACTTTTAGCATCTAAACACTTAGCAAGACCTTAAACATATGCTTGGTGGTAAGCCTGTGATCAGTCAGTGGAAATGAAGAGAGAAATATTCACCAAAGTGGCCTTATAGCAGTGAAAGGAGTTGTCTGAAATAGAGTCAGTAGAAAGAAGTAAAAAAAAAAAAAGCTTATTGATTATAATTTTTAAACTCGTGTACAACAATCCAAGCAAGCTGTCATGAAGTAAGTCAGGGGATTTAGTTCATGACAATGACCCTGAGCAGGCTCTCACTTTCTCTGCAGGACAAGTGATGACAGCTTATTGCAGAATAAAAATTGTGTTTGCAGAGAACTCCTACTCACAGAGCAGCTGATGTACTTTTAAATCCACACCCTACTTCATCTCCTGATAAGCTATTATGACTTATAATAACAGTCCTAGCTGAGACAGAGCTTCCCCATCACTACTGAGGAAAACAACAGCTTTGTGTTTTTCTGAAAACTTTTGAGGAAAGTATATGAGTTTTCTACCTGTCCTACAGACTGACATATTACTTACTCCTCTACTGGAATCTATTACATATATTTCCCAATTTGAAATGGAGAGGAAACAATCTGAATATATGTCCAGATCAAATGCACAGATCTTGGGCAGCACCCTGAATAAATCATGAGACTTTTCCAGATTACATTTTATGCTGGCACAGCTGCTGTAATGTTTGATTGCTGTAATCACAGTTCAGTTAGTATTCCTAATAATCTAAAGAAAGAAGAGCCATAAAAATCCTTGGACCAGTATAATCCTTTTTCCACTCTGAAATAAAACTGCTAAAGCAATAACTAATCCAATTAATATGTAAGCCTTTTGTAATATGGGCAATCAGTAAAACAAAACTACAAAGTGTAATTTCTTGTTTCCAAGTAGAACCCGCTACATCCATTGCATGCCCAATAAAGGATCTTAGTTGACAAGTCTTAATTTGACTGTGGGCAAACTAATTGTCTATTATTTTAGCTTGGGGCTGTTTTGCTTTAAAAATCAAATACTGATTTCAAAGGAATAGAACAAGCAATTTTCTCTGAGAACACAGAGTTCCCATTGACAGTGACTATTAAAAAGATTTAATGAAATCATCGGGACTTGTTTGAAGCTGGTCTAGGTACATTTTTATACTCAATCTGCACATCAATATTAATTTTTTAACACAGATGGAGGTTTTATTGGTACCCAAGGAAGGAAGTAGAAAAAACAGTTTACTGGAATTTCAAATTATGAGCAAAGCACAAAGCTGATGGAGGCAAGTGTGAAATTAGACCTATAAAACACTATAAAAAATAGAATGCAATAGAAAGATATGCAGATTAAAGGGGTTACTGGTAAACAATTGTGACTAGTTTACCTTCCATCTAAACAAACTATTTCAGTGATACCTGTCTTTTTTATAATGTTAAAGGTCTGCAAGTCAAAACATTATAGACCCGCCTTTTGAAAGTTTAATTATGTCTTGATTAAATCTGATATCAAAATCAGGACCGCATAATTTATGAGATTTATGGAAAAATATTGAAACATAAAATCTTATAAAAAGACGTCAGGTCTGATCCATCTCCAGCTCCAGTCTCACATTTTTTATTTTTTTTGTTCTCTTCTCATCAGTGAGCTTTCTTTGTCTGGCTTTCTGTTACCGTAAATTCTCCTGAAATCTCAGAGTAAAAACGTTGTCCCTTGAAAATTATTATTACCTGTTCTGGTTCCAGGCATTTTTTTAATATTAAAAAAAGTAATCAAAAAAGTGCAAGCGTTGTGTACAAATGGGGTAGTAGATAACATAGATCACTTGATCAGCAAATTGTTGGTTAGTGGCAATAAACAAATTTAGAGCTTTTGTAGGGTTACAAACTCAAAGCTCATTCATAGGACATGAAAGCTGTTCACAGGTGTAATTCCTATGTAAGTCAGCTGAAGCCTATTTAAATACTCTGTATGAGTTTCACTGCCATTTATTTATTGAATGCTATACCTGGGCATCTCAGAATCTCTTTGTAGCTTAGCATACTATAACACTGCAATGATATGCCAGTTTTTGTAGATGCATAAGTGAGAAGCAGAAGTTAAACTCCAAGTTTTCAGAAGACTCCTAGTTACTTGTATCCCATTTAGTCATCTTCTTTCCTCTGAAAAAAACACTGAAGGTTTTAAAAGTTGGTTAGACTAAGAATTCATATTAATCTTAGCAGGAATAAGCATAAATATCTTAGAAGATCTAGATCTAAGGATCTAGTTATGTGTTTTCAGGAGGAGTGGGAGTATAAAATTTTTATCACATTAAGCTGTTTTCCCTTGCTAATTCAAAACTTATTTAAATAAATGCCTTTCCAGAGATGTAGAAAAGGATCAAGAGTGATTTTATCCAGCTAGATATGTTGAATTGTTAACATGTATTGAAACATTGATGGGAAAAAAACCCTTCTAAATACAAATAAATTGAAGTATGCCTGGGCACAAGAGGTCTTTGTGTCTGAATTGAATATGGGTGATCTCATTTTAACCAATTTTTGTTGGAGGCACCAAGCTAAGGGTGGATGGTTCTTGCTGCTTTGGACTAAATATCAGTTGTACAGTAGTTAGCAAAATTAAAAGTAAATGTATGTATCACCACAAGGACAAGAAATATATTTAGGTTGGCAAGAAAGACTCCACTGATGGCAAGCATCAATAATATCATAGGACACTCTTTCTTATGTCTTGGAAAATTAAAAAAAAAAAAAAAAAAAGAGAAAGAACACAAAAATAAGTTAGGGAAAAAATACTATGACAGAGAAAAGCATAAGTAAATAGCAATTGTGTTGTGTGTCCAAAAGTAATTTCCACAATGTTTTGTGGGAAAGGTATGCTCTTAGTAGTAGACAAACCAAAATACCCAGGAGGTTTGTAAACTACTGATGAAGGATAGACAGCACAAAATCTCACATGCATCACCTACCAAGCTCAAGATGTCAGATACATACCTATATGCCCTATCCCTGGAAATGTTCAAGGCCAGGTTGGATGGGGCTTTGAGCAACCAGGTCTAGTGGAAGGTGTCCCTGCCCATGTCAGAGGTGGTGGAACTGTGTGATCTTTAAGGTTCCTTCCAACTCAAACCTTTCTATGATTCTATGACCATGTTAAAGCAAATACATAAAGTTCACACTTGCGTGTCTACTTATGTAAAGAACCACTCCTGGGAGCCAAAAAATGTGTGCTTGGGAAAAAATATTATTGCCCTTTAGTGGGAATGATACTAGGTTTAAAAACCTACAGATGGCAACTGCTTACACAAGATTAGGTATGTCAGGAAAAGGCAAAAAGGAAAAGAGAAGGAGCTGTAACTAGAGGTTGTGTAGACAACAGGAGCCAACAGCAGTGGGTTCTTTACAACAGCTGAATAATTCTCGAGAGAGGTCTGCAATGGTCCAGAGCCCTGGAAAGCTAGGTTAAGGGGTGTGGTGAAATTGCGTGGCATTTTCTTTCTCTACCTTTCCTGTCCTCCCACTCCTCCAATACTCTATATGTAATTTGAGAAACTGTGTTCCTTATTTCAATAGGATCCAGGATGTAAGTCTGTTTTTGAGAATAGTTTGTCTTGGGTTCATTGTGTCAGTGAGATCTGAGAATCAACTGCACAGTAAAAGCTCCATCTCTTGATATATAACTCTCAGTGTCTCCTCTCATGAGGGTTCTCTAATTATTATTGTCTTTAAAACCAAATCATTTTTAAGGATTTAATTAACACAGAGTACTGACATTTTTAGTTTAAGTTGAACCCGTTTCATCAATAAATACTTTCATCATTCTTTGTTCTTTCTTCCTTTTTGCACTTACTTGACAGTAAAATGGTTTATTATTCCAATTTAACAAATAGAAAATATAGCAGGTGATGCTTCAGATGCCCCTCTAAATATTTTCCTATTTAAGGAAAACACGTCATATTCTGGGATCAAATATTTTACTTACTTTTAAATAACTTTTAGATTGTTTTTGCAAAAGGGAAGTATCTCCTCCTAGATTATCCCGCCTTTTCAAACTTGCTCTTCCACTTGTTTCCTGGTTTTCCAGGAAAAACTTTTGATCTACCAATTCCAATCCAAATTCTCCAACCCCTTGTGATCATTAAGATTATGAAGTAGAGCAGATCAATCTTCTTGTGTCAAAAGAAGCTGAAGAGACATATTTCAGTTGCTATCTTGCAGACTCTGCAGTTCAGCTTTCATTCCTCCATCGCTCTTTAAAAGGAAAAGCAAGGGGAAAGGCAGTTATACTAGTTTCTTCTGTTTTCTCAGAAAGTTTTTCAGTAGGTCACTACCATTGAGTCTGATTTCTCTTAACAAATATTGCTCCATTTCCACCTGTGATGCCTCTCTCAATTCAAATATCTTCTGTGAGTCTGACTCATCATCCATCTCAGCACACATGGATCAAGCCCTCCATCATACACTGACACCTTCCTTCTCCCAAGCTTTTAATTCTGAATTGCAACATATTCTGCTTGCTTTGTCCAGGCTGCCATGGTCCAGTCCCTTCCCTGGCTGCCTTTTCCCTGGATACCTTTTTTCTGCCTCTGTATTTCTTTCCTTTCTACATAAACTAGACACTGGTCCTTTTGGTCATTCAGTTTCTGCTTATTACCTTGTGTTTGACCTTTTGTTTGACCGTATTTGTTCTGAACCAATGATTGTCATTGTTGGGAGCTTTTTCTCAGACAGTTTTGCTGTCCTTACTAAGATGCATTTCTCCAGGGTGAAATCTTCCTCTCAGCAGTCTTTCCAGTCATGTAGGGTCAGACATCCCACAGGCCATCCTGTCAATTAATAGAAAATCTCTAGTGTTTCCAAATTTGCATGTAGATACTGGAGTTTAAATTTCCTTCATTTGCATTTAGTTCCGGAATAAAAACGACCCACAGTACAGCTCTTTGAAATCTCATACTGTCACCCATGAGAGCCACTGGGCACCCCTCATCACTGTTCCAGGAATTTTACCATTTTTGCAGATGGTCCCACCCTGTTCACTCCCTTTGCCTTCATTGCTATTAAAGATCCATTTTTTAAAATAAGATTTGAACACAATCCCTGCGTTCTGCCTATGGGACAGTTTCTGTTTGGGACTGTTTTGTTCATTTGTTCTCACCTTCTGCGAGTCTCCCTGTACTGACTGGTGCCACTGCTCTTTATGAATTCTATAGCTGGGTAATAAGAAGGCACCATGTTTTTAAACACGTTGGTTATCTATTAAACAAATAATGAACGCATTCAGTCTCTTCCCTGTGCATACCAGCCACATGCACATCAGCAAACTCTCCTTTTGCAAACCCTGCTCCCGCCCCAACTTTCAAGCAGATGATTGCATTGAGATAAATGAATGAAAAAATGAATCTTTTCACACAGAGGGTTAGTTCTGCATCCCAATAGTCTTGCTGTTATTAGGAAATCATTCAATTCAGAATTTCATTTTGGTCAGTGTCATCTAATTACAGTCAATCGCATCCCACATTGCTAGTAAATTATTCTGTCACTTTTAATTTCAAGGACATCTCAGTGTTGTTATTTAGGATATGTGTGCAGCAAAGTGTCACTGCTGTGGAGTTTTCTCAAGCTAGTATCAGGGAATGGTCCAAATATCTTCATATAACACCCTGACCCAAGTATCATCCATAATATACTCATGACACTGCCGTGCAGACTAAGCCTTGCAGAAGTGGAACAATCAATACTTACTCTGTAAATCTAGATGATTTTACAGACTTGAAATTCTGTGATTTGTCTTCTTTCTGTGCAATTTTAGCACACGGTTACACTGATGTGGGCTGAGACATTGGGAATAATCTGTAATGGGAGACTGATTTGGGGTGTGTTTGAGATGGTTTCAATATGAATTTTGGTAGGATGGTAATATTTTTTTACACTGTGAATCTGTGAATGGTTCTTTATTTTGAAGGGTATTACATTTTATGCAAACTCCATGTGACAAACACAAATCACAGGCACTGTAGCTTAAACTAGAAATCAGACTTCACACGTCCCCTGTATTCCTGTATCTCTGATAAGGTTTTTCTTACCAGTCCAGTAGGGACTTGAATTTATTTTATTTTTTTTTTCTTTAACTGGATGTTATTATCTTGTCTTGTCACATATTTAAATAAATAAATAAATAGTAAAAGCTTTTGTATGTAAATTTTATTAGAAGTGTTGTTCTCAAATGACCAGAAATATTCTTCATCTGAAGTCTCACCAGGGTATGAAATTTTGGTGCTTAAGAGTTAAAGAGGTTTATGAAGAAAATCTGGTTATTTTTATGAGTCTGCTAAATTGCTAAATTTGTCAAATTAGATTACCTTTTATAAGTGTGTACTAGTTAGAAGACAATTTTATTAGAATGTCCCTTATAAAGTCCCCATTTTGGTTCAACTGGACAAGTAAGTAAGCCTTCATAACATACGTATATTTCATTAAAGAAAACTGAACCACAAAAGGAGTATGGCAAAATGAGTCATTCTCACACTTACTTTTATTGTTTCTTTTAGAACAGTGGATAGTTTCTTATTCAGATTAATCCATATGTCATGTCTCTCATCCCCTTACTGGTAAGAAATTATCCTACAGACTGTCCTCAAGGACCATATGGCATTTCTTTTGTGAAATTCTCAAGTATATGGAAAGAAGTTTTGCATATATGTTATGTCGGATGACAAATAATTATTTTTTTCCTTGCCTACAAAGCCAGTGCAACTGAAGACTTATTTTCAGCCTATGTGATTGTGTTCCTGTTTGGAAGGAGGAGGGCTAGAATGAGTGAATGAAATGCAACCTTCACTAATTATATTTTCAATTTTTTTGGATGGCCTTTGTCAGGGTTTGCATGGGAGCTGTATAACATATAGAGCTGGTAGGAATCTCTCAGGGTTTCAGCTCAGCCTATAGCAGATTGTTGATCTGCTCTGAGAATTCCAAAATAAATAAGGGATTGATGCTTTTTAAGTCATGCCAGCATATTCTGACAAAGGGGAACAATAGAAACTCCAGAACTAATCATCCCCCTATTCTGGAAAGCTTACAAAGCAATATAGAGCTACTTCAAAGGGCTTGTTAAAGTACAGATTTGGGTGTCCAGGAGTTCAGTTGGTTCTTACACAAAAAGCATTGATCCAGCTCCTAGTTTTGTCATTGACATTGTGGTAAAGTGCTTTGACCTAATATAGGTTTTACTCATTGTGTTGTCTGAACTTACCTCTGTTTTCAGTTCTGCATGAGTCTTCAATGGTTAGTAAAATGCTTCAGCAGTGCAGGATAAACACTGTGATGTTAGAAAAGGACTTCATGTTGGTGTTTAAAAACTTTCTCTAGAATGCAGAGATAAACTTCAATCTAGATTTACAAGTGGGATTATGAGCATAGGTGACAAGAAAGTGCCGTTTTGAAGTTTGAGGTTCTTGATACAAGATCTGTGTCTCAACACCTGAAGATCCCATTGAATGCCATTGAAGGACAGACATTTTTATTTTAATAGAAGATGGAATTTCATTTAGCAGCTTTTGAAGTAGCATGAGGAATCCTTCTACGTAGAAATATAAACCTAAATAATGTTGGTGTCTTTTATGGCTTGCTGAGTTTCAGTTGCAATGTTTTTCTTGTTCATCAATATCAACTGCAGCCAGAAATGGGGAATATGACAAATATTATTACTGCACAAAGCTTCAGAGTAGAGTGCATACAGAGGATGATATGGCCATACAAACTGAGTTATCACAACCAATGTTATTATTCTGAGTGTCAAAGCAACAAATAGTGGCTGGCATCTTCTGTAGCAATGCCAATATCTTTGACACAAGCTGAATGGAAATATGTGCTGGCATTCTAGTTCCTTGATGAATGACAAAGGTAAAAATGATGTCTTGCCTAGGTGACTTGGATATGTTATTTACTATATGTTTCTAGGGCAAAATAATAATAAATAAAAAATATTTGTACTGGGAAAAAAAAAAAAAAAGATTTGCAGGCTGTTTCCTTGCCAAAAAATTATATCTTTCGCAAAGCAATGAGACTGTGAAGAAATGCTCATATTATGTGTAAAATACTCCAAAAGCAAGAAAAGAAACTGACTTAGATAAAGCAAACAGCATTTTAATATGATATCCAGAGGTATTAACTGTGGTGGATGTAGAATTCTGTCTAGTTTTGAAAATAAAGCACAGGTCTCTAATAGCTCCAAATGTTATGACTGTTAATAGAATGCAATCTAATTAGTATGTTTTAGTTATTGTTCAGGACCTTAGTATAAGTCAGTTAAAAAATAAGGCCAAACAACTTCTCTTCACCCCAATTGGCTCACAGTGTAGGGTAGGAGAAAACAGATGGGTGTACTGACATGGGTCAGCATGTGCAAAGCAGTGCAACTGTTCATTGGCATAGAATCACAGAATGGTTTGGGTTGCAAAACACCTTAAAAATCATCTAATTCGAATTCCCCTGCCATAGGCAGAGACATCTTCCACTAGATCAGTTGCTCAGGGCTGCATCCCACCTCATCTTGAGTTAAAGATCATCACCTGGAAGAAGTTTGAAGGCTGGAAAGATATAGATGAATGTATGAGGAAAAGGACAGAGACATGCAAAGTAGTTAAAAGAGGCTGGCATAATCAGCCAGTCTGTGACGGAAGGTAACACTGCTGTTGAATATATTGCTGATGCTGCTGATATTCCTGATATTGCTTATATTTCTGACTGATGGGGCAGGAGGCAAACGATCCTTTGCGTACTCTTTTGCACTCCTAGGCCCCATGCTATGCAGAAAGAATCTGCAAAACTCACATATTAGTCTCATATATATATATATATATATATGCAGATATAAGGAACAAGGAATAAAAAGTAGAATAAAATGCCGCAATTTGTAAGCTAAAGACGTATAAGAGAGGAGTAAATCCATTGGAGCAATAGTTGTTGCTCATGATTGTGGTAATAGGTTTTTATCTTGAATAATGTTTATTCAAATGTATTTGAAGCCTGCTGCAAATTAATAATTTTACTGATAATTCATTGTGGGGCTTTTTCTGAAAGCCTTTGAGAACTGACTGAACAATACAAACAATATGGTTTAGCTGTATAACTGTGTACAGTATGAATATGAACTGAGCACTTTTAAATGAAGGATTGATGGAGAAGCAAAGAGAATTATTTCTTGACACAATTTACACATTACTGAAGACTGATTAACATGTATACAGAACATAATATATGTTCTCAAATTTCTTATTAACTTGAAAGAAGAATTAATCTCTGATCTTGTATTTATACATTGTACAGTATTACTTATAAGACCAATCTCCATTTATTCCTACAAAAATGCTCTTTAGCATAATAATGTGTGTCCATAAAACTGCTAGATGGGCTCTGCTGGCATTATAATAGAAAGTCCTTTCCTCTGAAGTGGGCATTTTTTATGTCAGGATTGTTTGCTGGAGTACTCTTTATGATGTAAGTGGGAGAATCTAGTCTACCACCCATGGTGTAGGTCTACTAAGAATCTACCCTGCATTTTCATACTTCTAGGTCAGGTTTTATGCCTGTTGCTATTTCTAATCTGCAGAGTTGTTGCCTTTGACTATTTAATCATGCTTTTTTTCACTGACAATTAAATATTAATTGTAACTCAAGTCTTTGTGATATAATTCAAAAGGTGAAATCAATCTTTGATGTGAGGGCTAAACCAGGCCTTTGATCTGTAAATAGGGGCAGTAAAACTGAAAGAGCCTCACCTATGTTTGTGAGTAATTACTGTATATTAATCTGAATTCAAGTCTGAAATTACATTGCTGTATTAGCATATCAAAGGCTTTCAGAGCAGAATGGTATTTGACTAGGAGTTAACTACTTAAGATAAGCTTGTAGGATGCCAGCAGAAGTCATACTACATAAAAAAAAAAAAAAAAAGCAAAAAAGAAACTATAACTAGCAGAATATACATCTTCAAGCTCAAAAATGTTTGTATACAAGACATATGACTATAGAGATTTTTATTAGGCTATATTGCTTTTTCTTCCAGCATAGGTCAAAAGAAAGTACAGAATGGTGGAGCTACATCTCAGTATCTGATGTTTTACTGAAGTTATGATGATCAGGTTTTTGTTATCTATTTCTATTTTGGGTCAGTCTTGTCAAATTTCTTGATGCTCTAGATGATTATTATGGCTTAGAATGTCAAGAAGAATAGAAATTTCACTATCTCAGTATGCTCTGAGTCTGAAGAAAGAGTGTATGTTTCAAACCAGCTCACACTTCAGAGGGAACTGAATTTATATTGCCAGCTCCAGGGTGGACTGAGATGATGACGATGATGACCTGAGTCAGTCATCTGTGCAAAAAGAAATTCCATGTGTTTTTGTGGGGCAATGGAAGGACAGTTTTTGCCTGTGCCACCAATCTGGTGTTGACTGCCATGAAAAACTTTCCTTTCAGTGTTCACTGTTGGGTGTTGTCAGTTCAGTTTGTAGGGGGCTGTGAAACTAAGCCCTGACCTCTACCTAACTCCTGTATATAAGGAATTTAGGTCCCCACTTGAGATTATGAATTCTATTTCCAGAGCTGAGTGTGGCAGTGCTGAGTGTCATGGTACCTGACTGAGTCTTTTGGAAAATCTGGTCCTAAATTTTGAGTTATGAACCTTAATCTTACGGTTTCATGAAAATAAATGTTGCTGGTGACTGAAAGCACAATTGTTGTCTACATCAGTGTTGCGAATAGAAGAGAAGAAACCTAAAGAATTGTTGAATAAAATCAGCTTGACATCGAGGAGAGTCTATTCTTTTCTGCAATGTGGCTTGTCATTTTTTGAAAATAAACGAGCCCTTGCTATTGAACATTATGGAGAAGCAGTAATGGACATATATCATTCTTTTGAGGATGATTAGCCTGAATCACAGTTTCCAAAAAATAGAAGAAAATTAAATACAAATACCAAATAAATTGTGTAATATTCCAGAACTCTGTATACTTACTAAACTTAAATAAAAGCTAAAATTAAAAAAAAAAAAAAAAAGAGCCTGATTCATTACTTACAATGTAGACCATTTTCTTGGTCCTCTGTGAGACATGACTTCTTGAGCAGGTTATTTTCAGTTCTTTATAATTCTATAGACTAGACACTTCAAGTTCTTTTTATCAACTGTCCTGAGAGATTTTCCTATGACGAATCAGAGAAAAAAAAAGAAAAAAAGTGTCACATTCTTCTGCAAGAATAGTCAGTTTTTCACTAAGACAAACTTGAATTCTTATATACATTTTCCAGATGTCTGTTGAATGAAATGTTATGCCTTAGTTAGATAAAGATGGAGTGTATGTGAATATCCTATCCAGACATAATATTCAGAACCTGCTTATCTGCTGTGTATAATAAAGGGAAATTTTGTGTGTTTGGCTCACACAGGTTTCAGTCTGATAAAATTTGTCTTCAGTTGATCTTCACTTGTTTTTAATTCTCTACTCTGCTACCCCAGTTTTGTGCTCATATTTCTTTACAATTGTTAACATGTGAAGGAAGCATTAAGAGAGAAGGAGGAATTAATTAGAAGAATTTAAAAATAAAGAAACTAGCTTTACAAAACCTATGCATTACTTATATATAGGGCCAAAAAAAGTTCAATAATGGTCAATGGCACATAAAAGTAAATGCTTCTGTCACTTCAGAGGTTTATTAGTTGAGATGCTAGGGGTTATTAAACAAGGCATGAAACTGTAATTCCTTTCCTAGAACTAGATCAACATGGACCTATGATGAATGGAGCAACAGGTATTTTACCTGGTTATTTTTGCTTTTATTGCAGGAGTGCTTATTAAACAATACAGACCTCTAAACTAATACAGCCATGGTGGTGTGCTAGATTATCCCCCACTGATGGGTTATTGTAGTTATCTTTATACTTAATGAAACTCAGCTGCAAGATAAGACATATTAGAATAAACTTTTTTAACTCAGTAGTGGAGAAGTCTGTGGGAGCATGTGCAGTGAGCAACAGAAGCTCATATGTCAGGTCAGAACTTAATAAATTACCATTTTTCAATTATTTGCTCCATATCTTTATGTCTTTAGTTTAAAATATGCAAGAGATTTTTCCTTCTTTCCTTAGACAACATTTCCTATCTTACACAAGAAAAATCACCTAACCTTATTAAATACAGAGAAGCTAATGTTTCAACATTGGTTCATGGGACTATCTCATAAAATATTTCCAAACTCTTATAATTAAGATGATTTCCTTGCATTTTATATGTCGTAGTTACGGCCAATATTAATATTTAAAGTGGATAATATAACTGGAACATATATGAAAGATGTGAAGGAGTACCTTGAATCTTTTAAGGCATTTCACTTATATTCACTTCTATAACAGCTTTCCAGAATGTATAATGAACCCGGCGAGGGTGAGCAATTTGCACCCTCCTTACCTTGACCAGTCTATGTGAATGCATATTTTTGGACCAGTATCTTGACTGACTGAACTCTGATACTCTGGCTCATATTTGCAAGGATGCTATTAGCTCACACACAGCTTCACTTTGATCATACGTAAAAGCATCCTGGTTTTGAGACTGTTCTTTCACACCATGAAGTGTATTTCAGAGCCATGTTCCTCAAACGTTATATCAGCATTATTTGTAGAGTCATCAGGTTTTGAAAATGGAAAGAAATCTCTTTCTGTATGTCTTCTTTTCACCTTTTTCATGTAAACCTTTTTATCTGATGGCTGTTACAGAGTGATCTACTTTTGTACAAATGGATCTTCTCCTTCAATTTGTCTCCTTCAACATTTATTCCCTCAATTTGTCAGTACAGTGTATGTTCTTGTCATCATCACCATACCCTACTATGTCTTTTGTCTTTCCCATTAAGGACTTTAATAATTTACATCATTTTCATCTATTAATTTTTTTTAATATCATAATCAAGTTACGTATCTAAAGCTTTACTTCTGTATTCTAATAGATTGCATGTCCTTATAGTACCTCCGTTTTTCCTTCTATTTAAGGAACTATGGGGAAGAACTTCTAGTTAAAATCAATGAAACCATCTCTTTGTCCTTCAGCTAAGCCTTTATTCCTACTGAATTATCTGCAGCCTCTGTCAAATACTATGATTCCAAAAGCTACAGGAAGATTTTCAGTTTCTTCACAGAATAGTTCATGTTGAAAGGGATGTCTGGAGATCATCTAGTCCAAATCTCCTGCCAAGGTAGGCACACCAAGAGCAGGTTACACAGGAATGTGTCCAGATGGGTTTTGACTGTCTCCAGAGAGGGAGAATCCATGATCTTTTTGTACTGCCTTTTCCAGTGCTCTGTCACTCTCAACATAAAGAAGTTCTCCCTCATGTTGAAGTGGAACTTCTTGTGCTTTAGTTTATGGCCATTACTCCTCGTCTTATTGCTGGGCATCATTGGAAAACCATCCTGTTTATACCTACCTTTGAGAAATTTATATGTATCAATGAGATCCCCTCCCTTTCTTCTCTTCTCCAGATTAAACAGGCCCAGCTCTCTCAGTTTCTCCTAATGAAAGTGATGCTCCAGACCCTTAATCATCTTTGTAACCCTCCACTGGAACCGCTCCAGTAGCTCCTTGTCTTTCTTGAACTGTGGAGATCAGAATTGAACACAATACTCCAGATCTGGCCTCACTAGAGCAGAGTAGGGGGGACAAAATCACCTCCCTTGACCTGCTAGTCACTCTTCCTGATGCACCCCAGCATACTATTGGTCCTCCTCACCACAAGGGCACACTGCCAGCTCACAGTCAGCTTGGCATCCACCAAAACTCCCAGATCCTTCTCTGCAGAGCTGCTCTCTGGTAGGTCAGCCCTAACCTGTACAGGTATTTGGGGTTATTATGCCTCAAGTGCAGGACCCAACACTTGTCTTTTTTGAACCTTGTTAGATTTCTCTCCACCCAACTGTTCAGCCTATCAGGGTCCCACTGAATGGCAGCACAACCTTTAGGTGTAACAACTACTCCCCACAGTTTCATATCATCAGCTGAACAGTATTCTACAGTTCCTTTTCTTCTCTTTTTTTCTTCCAAATTGTCAAAAATTATAGATACTTGGTCTTGGTTCAGTTTCAATGTGAATTGAAATATCTTTTAAGTTTCTGGTGAATTAGAAACTTCCTGGATTCTACAGCTCTCCAGGAAAACTGATTTTTTTCATCACAAATTTCACAGCTTTAGCAATTTATAAAAATATCAATGTTAAAGAATTTCAAGGTCTTCAAATGGTGGAACAGAGACACTGGAAAGGAAAAAAGGGTCCCCTCCCCATCCTGTTTTTAACTCAGTGAAAGTCTGTCAAAACCTAGACCTGACAAATTAAATTAAATGTTACAGGTTCAACAATTGGGCATTTTCTTTTTTGTAGATTGCTTAATTGAAAAAAATCAGAAATCTTTATTCCATCACCACAATGACACTTTCTAGTATTTTTACTTTTTGGTCATCATTTGACATGTGTCTTCATTCTGATATTCCAGAAGGATAAATTTAATAATAACCACTGTGAACACTGAGGAAATAAATGATAAAAATTCATTGTTAGTATTGTGAAATATCAATGAAGACATGTAACCATTGCAAATTTGTTAAAATGGGAGCTCATACATGATGGACTAAATACTTCATAACATTTATCTACAAATTCAGTGATAACTTAAGGTGGGGGAAGAAAACCACACAACAATTTTCTTCATGATTAAGATACTGGCAGAGAGAGGAAAAGTACCTGAAATGGAAGGGGTAATGTATAATATATATAAGATAATAGATCTTGCTGAAGCTTGGCACTAATGTTTGAAAAATTAATTATCTATAAAATGCAGTGCTATTGGAAACATCTTATTTGTCTAATTATACTCACAGAAAAATGCTATGTGTAGGAAACCAGCATGAGGTGGGGTTATTTAATCTTATTTAAGTAACAATTATTGTGTATTTTTTCATTTATAAGCTCTCTGATTTGCATGTGTACATAATAATTAGCACATTAACTCCAAATTGTTTATAAAAAAGGAAATGGTGCTGTTATATTTAGTGCCATGTACCATTCAACTCTCTATATAGATAACTTTTAAAATATGTAGGCAATAAGCAAAATTATGTAAACACCTTCAGTTATTTGCATCACTTTAGACCTATAGATTTTTATTTCTACCAACATAATTAATATTGAAGTTCCAGCATCAGTTTTAGTGCTTGTGCAGCCTTTATGCTAAAATTTTACTTAGTTACTTTTAGTTATGCTGATTTTTATTAACCTATGGCAGGGATTTCAGTAGGTAATTTGGGGTTAAGGCTTGCAATTTTGTTAAGGCTGAGAGTGAACTCCTTTAAATTGATAAAGATATTTATAATCTTAAAGTTTTAGTTATGGCTACTAATATCAACAACTGAGCTAAATTTTGTTATAAATCCCCAAACACCATTTTTATAAAAATACAGCTGAACATCATCTACATCTTACAGCTGTGTATTTAAAGGGCCATATATGTAAAAGAGATCTTAATTTGCTTATCACACAAGACCAGAAGACTGATACATTTACTGAGTCACTCAAATATAGGTATTTTCATGGAATTAGCTTTTGGACAATACTAGTTTTTGCTTTCTGCAATTTATTTTTTTTTTAAATGTGGTCTCAATCCCTGCTAATTAAATGTTAAAAGTTCTAGATGAACCAAAACAGACAGGATTCTAGAGAGTCTGAGAGCACTCTCTTAAGATGACTATCTTTTAAGAAGATTTCACATCAGAGGCTAGTTAGAAGATGTACAAACCCTATAAACAAGAAAATCTGACTAAATGTGTTTACAGCTGTTGTGTTCTTCACCTTTCCATCCTGTCTTCTTGATCACCCTGGCAGTGGAGAGGTATTCCACCAAGATTTTCCTGGACTCTTTGTACCCCCTTTCTGTCAACATAGTCAGCTTTACCTCAGCCCCAAATTTGTAAGGCAGCAAAATGCCTTTACACACCTTTCTAAGAAACGTTAAGCTAATGGTGGTCTTCAGAAACACTTGTGCAAATGGCAGATATTCACAATGAAGCACTTGTATTCATAACAGACATTAGGTTTTTGCTTGTAAAAAGGATTTAACCACTAGAAAGTACCTTAGTTTGTGCAGAATGCTGAAGCAGTTGGCTTATGATTCAGAACTCAGCATCATTTGGGCTGATTTCCATATAATAAGAATTCTTTTATTTACAGTTCTTCTAATAAGGCTGCTGTTACTGACATAATATTATTCCTAAATAAGACAGGCAATATTTGAAGGAATTAACTAGAAAAACAAGTAGATACTGTTTCGTGAGGGCAAAGATGTGCTTATCAAAATACCTGCAGGACCCAATCCCTGTATCTTTGGTCTTATCAGGCATTTTTATGTACAAATATATCTGCAACGTATTTAATTTCAGCCTGTAATCTATCTATATGGAAAAAGTATTGCTAATGCACTGTCTGCTTTGAAAATATTACACTGTGAAAGCAGCAATGAGAAAGTTCACTGTCAATAATTTACATACCAAACACATTCTGTTTTCAAGTAAAAAATACTTGTTAGGTTTCCATATGGCTGCTCTGCAGACATTGCCAGAGATCCTAAAAATTATGGTTTTATATCACTAATCATCCTCATCTGTAAAGATCTGCACATAGATTATTTAAGTTGTTTTAAGAGTAGGGTTGCTAGGCCTGACTTCAGCTGTATGTTTGCTACCTATATATGCCCATAGACTAGGTTTTAGTCAATTGAATTCCTTGCAAATCTGTGTACCTATTTTAGCAAAGGATGAAGCATCCTTCAAAAGTGCCTTGGCCTTGCTACTGACATTTGGAAGAGCTTAACTCACTGTCTTAGACTTAGTGCAGAACACGTAAGTAGCTAAAGTCAGGTGACATTTCAGTCTTGGATGATGTATATGTTCTGAGCACTTCATGTGAATATAAAGAACATCTTCCTGATAAATCAGAAGGTCCTGGTTTTGAATAGGCAGCTTGCAGAGGAGAATTCTCTGAAGGGGAAAAATTTGATTCATTATTCAGGCTTAGTCAAACTGAGACCTCACTGCACAGGTAGCCTCTTGTTCTCTCTTAGGCAGTGTTTCATCCATGACAGAGACTAGTTATAGTAATAAAAAAAAATTTAAAAAAATAAAAGTTTTGTCTAGATTGCCAAAGGTTGTTGTATAAAATATTGGGTAATACTGGACAAAGTATTAGTAAAAATACTTTATATGTGTGAGTGCTAAAGTTCTATAAAACATGGAGCCATTGTAGATTTAATTGTTATGCATGGATAATTGGCTAGGTCTAGTCATGTCAGGTCAAGAAAAATGCATGTAATCTAAAACATCTGATAAAGCACACCAACTAATTTTGTTTGTCCAAAAGCAGTATTAATGCCTTACAGATTTTATGGGACAATAATTTTGTTTCTCTTCCCGCCAAATTACATTTTTGCCTCTCTTTCCTATGGTTTTCAATAATCAGACATACTTCTGTTTCAGCATCAAATCTTCTTTTATGACTGATGCTGTGTTCCTCAGGTGATATTTTCTAATTCATTAATCTAATTTCAATATTTAATTAAACATTTGTAAATGTCTTTGAGGAGAAATGTTGAGTAAGCCAGTCAAATGTTTGATAATTTGCATCTGTTTGCCATGAGTTAGGTCAGTACAGACTTAAGCACGTGCATTAATTACTGTGCAATAATAAGATCCATGTGAAGAATTTTTGAATATATATTGTCTCTGTGAAGGAGTAGTTATTGCTGTGTAGAACAGCGTCTGGTTGAAGAAACATGGTTAACTCTAATTCCTCTTTCCCACTTTTCTGGAATGGTGGTTGTTGGAGTTCAGGAGGAGCAGGATGCTGAATTTGTCAGCTCTGGCTACGTGAGCTTAGTCCCAGGTGTCTCTGGAGGTCCTCCATGGTCTGGTGTTTCCAAACAGGGTCATGCCACCACCATCTTGGGCAAAGGACTATGGGTATATGAATTGGAGAGCATCTTCCACACAGTTTGATTTTTACTGTTTGGCAAATGGCCCTGAATATCACTTAGTGATATGTGTAATGAATCAATTGGCAAGTATTCTTGTACCATTTTTATTCTCCTAGCTCTTCCAGTTATGTACTTGGGTTTGGGGAATTTTTTCTTAAGCTTTATTTTTTAGGTTCAAGATTTTTTTGCATTTGTTTTCTTTTTGTTTATTTGGGAGTTTATTTCTTTGTTAGTTTTAAATAATGGTTGCCTAATTGTCCTTTATTTAACAATAGTTACATCGCTAATATCAGAACACTCTGAAAGTCAAACTGCAAGCCTCTAGAAAAAGTCTCATTCATGTGGTGCCAGACCAGTAGACCAAGATGGCTTTCAAAACTTATTAGCTATTTTCACATAGGCTAAGCAATGGTACAGAAGCTTCAGTAGAGGCGAGTGAACTAGAGATGGACAGAATCATTTAGGTTAGAAAAGACCTTCAAGATCGTTAGGATGAAACTATTTCTTGAACTCAGGATCTTGATACAGGTCTAAAGTCTGGGATTCAGCCCCCAGCTCTACCCTACATTCCCTGGATAAACTTGGTGAAATCACTTACCTTTGTCCCTGACTCCTAAACATGCTGCTAAGAAACATTTATTTCTCCAAAACTTTCTATTACCTATGTATCTTCAGGTGAATCCATCATGACATAGTACAATGCCTGGCACAATCTTTTGAGGGGGGGCAGAATGACCACACTGTAATTAATAAAGAATTACCCATAGCAGGGCTTGTCTTTCATGCTGGCTGGGTCTGATCTCCTGGTCGCTCTGCACATGTCATATGTTAGCACTCAAGATGACCTGCTCTGTGAGCTTCTCTGATACTGAGATGACCTGACAGGGCTATAGTTCCCCACATCCTCCTTCCAACCCTTCTTCTGGGTATACTTGCCAACTTTCAATCACCTAGAACCTTCACAATTCACCAGAGCTGCTGGTAAATGATGGAAAGTGTCTTGGTGAACACTTCTTTCAGCCCTCTCACCCCTCACCCCTTGGGTGGATCCCACTGAGCCCCATAGACGTGTGCATATCTAAGTGGCATAGCAGGTCATTGATAATTTCCCCTTGGATTACATGGGTTCATTCTGCTCCCTGTTCCTCTCTTCTGACTCAGGGGGCTGGCTAGCTGTAGAACAATTGCTCTTACTATTAAAGATGGAGGAAAAGAATACATTTAATACTTCAGTCTTCTCCTCATCCTTTGTCACTATGTTTCCCTCTGCATTCAATGAAGGATGGAGCCTCTCCTTCGACCTCCTTTTGTTGCAAGTGTATTTATAAAAATGCTTTTTCCAGTCTTTTATTACAGTAGCCAGATTAAGTTCTAGTTGGGCTTTCACTCTTCTGACTTTCTTCCTACCAACATCTTATAGTCTTCCTGAGTTACCTGCACCTTCTTCCATCCAGATCAGACTCTAATGACTCTTCCCAAGTCAAACGAAAGAAGATCTCACCTGCAGAGGGGAAAACAGGTTTGCTAGAGGATCCTACTTCAGAACAGGGTCTTCATCCACACTAACAGTAGCACTTTAGATGTGGAGCCTTGGTTCAGCATGAGCAAAAATAACGAGCTGGGTTCATGTTCTTCTGCAAAAAGTTCTATAAAAAGTCATACCATGAAGCGTGATATAAATAATCTGCTCCTGTTATCAATCAGCTTTCAGCAGGGCAGGTATGCTGCTGGTCTTTGCTCCGCTGACTCAACCAGTGACACACTGAGAACACACTTCTTGTTTGTGGAATCTGAGCCTGCATTCCACCATTCCAGCCCTTCATATTACCCTTGTTATGATGGTCTGATAATTTAATGATGCAGTACCTTAAGGCGAAAAGATAACTTTTAGTTGATAAAAACGTGCAGAAACTTATTTTCATCTGGGAAACCATGCAAATTATTTGTAGATTTGCTTTTCTATTTTGAAAGTAAAGTATCTTCTTTTTCTTGTTTGAAACTTGCCACTAAAAAGGACTGGTAGCTGCTAGTGGAGAGTGAAAATATTCAATGGTATCAGTTACAACCGAGGCCCAAATTACTGAAATAACATTTGTATGCCAGAGCTTGCTTCTTGCATTATCCTTCACTTCCCCTCTCCCTGCCACCCTGATCTCATGTTTCTTCAGGTCCTTATTCTTTCCATAAATCCCCATTTCGCTTCAGCTGGCATACAAACTTTGTAAGTGCAAGGAAGATCTTAGGCATTTTTGGAGGCTCAGTGGAGTAAATTAGAAAGATGGTGACATTAGAGGATGCTTCATGCTTCCATTCTAATGGTGGAGGTTTCACACATTCTCTTTGTTATGCCTGTACCATTCTCTTATTTTCGTATTTCTAAGAGTGTCCTTGAATTAAGAGAAATTGTAATCTGAAGAAGTAAAGGTGGGAGTTGCTAGAGTGAATGATATTAGATTAGACATTAGGAAGAAATTACCCACTGTGAGACTGGTGAGGCACTGGAACAGGTTGCCCAGTGAAGACGTGGATGCCCCGTCCCTGGAAGGTGAGGTTGGATGGGACTCTGAACAACCTGGTCTAGCGGAAGGTGTTCCTGCCCATGGTAGGGGGATTGAAACTAGATGATCTTCAAGGTGTCTTCCAACCCAAACAATTCTATGATTCTATCATATTCTTTTATTGTGAGAATGCAGACTTTTTGTTTGCATCGTGCCTTGTACCATTACTTCTATGTACCACAATTAATGAGAAATTGAGGATATGAACTGCTGATGTGAAAAACAACCAGAAAGTTGTTACTTATCTCTGCCACTTCTGAATTTATTGCATTGCTTCCTGTAATACATTTTCCAGTAACAGAGAGATGGAATCAAAAGAACTTAATTTCTTTATAGAGAGACCCTGAAACCCGTTCCATACATATAGATTTTTGTAGTATTCCATGCCTGCTAAAATTATTCTGGATAGACAGCTGTTTCAAACAGTTATCAGAAAGGAGCTCTAGGTATGAGATCTGTCCAGCTGCATTTTATCATGACAAAAATAGATTTTATCTAGGTTGTTAACTCTTTAACAGAAGATCTAGTATGATCTTGGCAATAGCCTTGTGACCTCCACTGGTATGTGGTTTCTCTTTTCTGTAAAATGAGAGATACAGCTGCTTGACACCAACCTCTCATAAACACAGCCATATTTAAGCCAAAAGTCACCTTTTATGACCATACAAACATATAACATCAAAAGAACTCCAGCACAAAATATGATTGAATTACCCCCAGTGTGATTCTGAGAAAAAGATTTATTAGTGCTAACATGATGTTCAAAACCAGTATCATGCCTGATGTATAAAAAGCCTATATTTTCAAATTATGAAAAAAAGAAATTTTTTTTTCCTAAAGTCCTTGGGAAAATTTTAAATTTTCTTTAAATTCAGTATAACTTAAACACTTCTTTTTAGACTTTCTGTGCAAACTGAGACCTTCCAGAGCTTATACCTGGGCAGCAACAAGCATAATACACACCCAGGTGTGAATAGTACCATGTTCAAGCCAGAAAAATACCCCGGTAAGACACCACTGGAGGTGACAGCGCAAATGTCTCATATGAACGGTCAAAATCAAGTTAGACTGGTCTAATTGCAGTCATCTTGTCAACTGCAGCTCCAGACCATGACTGTTTATTTTCTTTTGTTTCCTCCTACTTGCCACAGGATAGTCTGCAGATAATCTAGGAGAATATTAAAAAATTTTTGGGGTTCATGAAATTAATTATTTTCAATTTAATTTTTCAAAACCTTAAGTTAACTTCAAATTTGTTCTTATTATCCAAGTGAATTTCCAGAGGTTTATTATGATGAATTTACATTTTAATACCCAGGTCAATTTACTGTGAAGACGGATGCATCCTTCTTGAGTCTATTTCTGTGATGAGATGACTGATTGTCCTTGTCGACTAAGGGCAGCATAGGTAGAGGGACTGGGAGACAGCTCTGCAAACCTATGATCACACTTACAGAGCAGCTATTGATAAGGAAACCTTTACAGCCAGATTCTGGTTTTGTGTACCTCTACCTTACAAATTATTGCAGCCAACAAACCTGTGATTACATTCAACAGAAATATTAAACTTCAAACTTGAAAGAGGTTAAGGGAGAAGAAAATAAATAGGAAATAATTTTTGCAGTATAGGAGGAGTAGGATTTTCTGTCTCTTTCCACTCTGATGATCTTTTTTCCTTTGCCTCCCAGCCCTCCTTGCACTCCCTGTTGGTGATACTGTACTGAGTTACCTTTGTTTAATCAACAGTCTGATGTGGTAACTCTCACCAGGCTGATTCTTCACATCTCAGACTGTCTGGAGCCTACTTCCATCAAGCAGCTCTTTGTACTTAACACCTTAATGGTCCTGAGGCGAGAGAGAAATAGCAGTTCTTTGAAAGGAGAATAATTACACCCAGACACACAAATGCATTTGGTGCCAGATTTTGTTACCTCAAATAAGCAAAATTAAAACAAATGTCTTCTTTTCTACACTTACAGGGCTTGTCTCTCTCCAGGAGGTTCAGAACAAATGGATTAGGAGACACTAATGACCTAATTCTGTGCCCTTTAAATCCAAGGTAATTTTGTCATTGACTTCAGTGGACAAAAAATCAGGCACAATGGAAAAACCTCTTTCAAAGAAATTATTTTGTTTGTTTGACATTGCAGATTTTTTACCAGCCAGCAGTTGCAGAGTGAGGTATTTAGAAGGTGGTGGGTCACCAAATGGTTTTGTACCAATATTTAGTGTTAACTCCAATTGTCTGATATTTTCCAATGAGGTTGGTGATTTCAGGGTTCAGTTCAGCCCCTTCCCATGGGCATGAGTCACTTTTCAGGACATACCATATCACTAGTCAGAAAAATTTTCATTTCATATAAACTGAAACACTATTTTGTAGGCCATGACAAAGACCAGAAATTCATCCACCATAACTGTAGTTATGTCTGTTTCCAAGTATGAATGTTTTCTCAGATGTACCTTTGAACATGGCAAAATATAGAGTGAGTGTATACTCCATTTCTCAAAACCCCAAATTTACACTAATTAAGCTATTCTGTTCAAAATTATATGTAATTATGGTCCTCTGAAGACATGGGGTTTAAACTTTCTCAGCAAAGAGCATATGCATTCCTGCCTTTTCTCACTGCTGCAAGCAAAGAAAGATATGTAGCTCCTGCATTGGGAAGTCAACTGCATTCACATTTAGCCTTGCGCCCTTTTTGGGTCAGGAATAGCTGTTCTTGCTACCCTAGCTTGTCAGTCAAGTTCCTATCCCAAGACCTTTAACTTCTACACTAATGAGTAAAACACTAGTGGAGTGTAAACTCTGGCCTGCAATTGTCCATATTGTTTAATTATTAGCATGCTCTCTGGCATAGCTTTAGCTGATGATGGATGAGAGTCTCTCACCACTTCTTTAATCACAATCCAGGAGCAATAACTTTTCCTGCAAGCAAGGAAAGAGGCCTTCCTGTTTTTAGATAAATGTACATAAGCTATACCACACCGAGTGGCTCAGGTCAAAGGACTGTCTGGAGCGTGCTTTACTTACTAGACTGTGTACTGCCCCTGTGACTCAGGCATGTACCATTCCAAGGGGCATTTTCATATCACGAACTGTGAATGACAAAGGAGATGGTGATAAAGAAATCAGTCCTGGCTTCAGCCCTCATGACTTGTAAACAAACTCAGCTTCATGCTTGCTGAATCTATGTCAATGAACTGCTAAAATACAGTAAAACCTCTCCTCAATTTCAGGGTCATCCTGTTTATTTTCTTGTTACAAGATGCTGGTGTAGAAGAAATAAAGCATAGAATTTAGCAAAAGGTGGGATCTTTGCCCAATTTGAATGGGAATTACTGCAGAGTATATTTTTTAAATTCTCCAGTAGATTTAAGCAGCAGTAAACAACTTTATGTGCAATTTATCCAAACATATTTTTATTTGCAATAAAAGAGAGAGTAGCCAGCAAAAGAAAAATAGAACTATTACATGCAAAAACAAGTATATAGAAATAGTCTCTAAAGGACAAAAAAGTGATGATGCTTATTAAATATTTTTACATACTGTAATTTAAAAAGAATAAATACCTTCAAGTAACCCATGGATTGGTGTGAGATGAAACACATTTTTCTTAAGAAAAGTCTAATTACTTAGTATGATTAATTTCTGTGTCAGCCACATCTATTAATTATGAAGCCATATAAATTATGCATAAGAAGGGAGGTTATGCCCTGGTCATTTTTGTTAATTTATTTCCACAAAACAGCATAGTGATATTGGGAAGGAAGATGCACTATACTACTAAAATGCCATGATAAGACAGAAAAGCAATGTATACATTTTAAGTCTTAGACTGTTGGTGAACAAAAAAAAAATAATGTAAATATTATGTCACAATCGTTTTAATAATATAATCAAAATAACAGATGAACAGCAAGTTGTAAATGGTGTGATGTCTTTCAGAACACTTTTCTGTCTTTATTCAACTGTATGGTGAAGGGACAACACAGTTACTTTTTGCCACTGGATAATGGCCTGACCAGGCAATTGACAATGTCAGATTACTTACATTACCTTTATTTTATACAAAAGAATGCTATTTTGACAGGTACATTTCCTGGATTTACAGCATTAGCAAAAGAAGGTTTCGTACTGAGGCAGCTTTATAGCTTTCTCATTAGAAGATATATGAAGTCAGAAGGCTGGTTAGTGACAACTCCACATTTTCACTCTTCTTTTTCCTCATTTTTCTGTTTAGGAATGAGCCTTTGAATAAGGATTTTCTTAATACAAAGTTGCTGTTCCCCCCTTAGAGACTGATATCAATAGTTTTTCTCCTAGTTGCCCATTTACAATTGTACACAAATCAAAATTAATGAATTGCTTCCCTTTCATTAAAATGTATTTGTTTTGAGCTTCAGATCATTAAGTTTGTAAAGAAGTGTAGAGTATTGTGCAGGTGTCTTTTAATTGGAATGTGGAACCCACATACAGTTGCTGAATACTAAAGGAGCTTCAGGAAGAGTTTTCAGCTCCTACTTCTCTTGAGTACTGGCTTTTGAAAGAAACCTATAGGTTTTCTTTACAAAGGAGGTTATGGTATTGACTTTTCACATCTATTATAGAGAATAACACCTATTATCAAGTTCATAAGATAATATTTATACAGCATATAAATAGGCTCTGAAATTCATGTCTATTAGGATTAAGCTTGTATTAATTAAAAAAAATACTGAAAAAACTCATGAAAGAAAATCTGTCTCAGGCTATTGAATAGAGAGATATTACTCCCACCTTGGGACTTCCCCAAGACACAGCTTGTTGGAGTTGGAAGAGTGTTCTGGGGAAGGATTTTCTTATGCCTTGTTTTATTACACCCTCTCCAAAACAACAGCTGCTTGCTCTGGATATTGTTGGAAGGATGCCTTTTTGCCAATAAACCTATACTTTGTTTTCATGAACTAGATTTATTACAAACCTGGTGGTGTAGATCCTCAGCTGGCAGGTCCCTCTGAATGGCATCCCATCCCTCAGGCATGTTAACCACATTTAGCCTCATTTAGCATCCATATTTAGCAAAGGTCTGTATTTAGAAAAGCAATACAGCACATGCTTTTATTGTCTTCCAAAGATCTTATAAGTCTTGTCTTAAACAACATCAGACGATTTGGAAAGTAATAGGAGCAATCAGCCTGTTACTTCTTAAAAAAAAAAAAAAAAAAAAAAAGAAAAAAAAAAAAAAAAAACCCAAACAAAAAAAAAACCCAAACCCCAAACACTACTTTGCACTACCCTTTATTTTTTGGTTAAAATAGCCTATAACTTTCCATTTGGTCCACAAGACTGCCTTCTGAAGAAGACAATAGATTAAAAAGTAATAAAACTACTAAGCAAATAATCATATTTATAATGTCAAAATGGCAATATGAGAGCTAGGACAGTTAATATCAGTTGAAGGCTGAGCCTGTTCTCTCTTGGGACTAAAATGGGATTACCATTTAAGAGGATTGTGGATATAACTCTGTTCCTCTTTTGACCTCAGCTCTATTGAGCCCATATTCAGACATGCAACCAATGAATGCAATGGAAAAGGGTTGAATAAATATGCAGAAAGTGACTCAGTCCTCCACGGATAAACAGAACTTTTGCTTGTCTTAAAGAACCTTGAAGCGAGATTACACTGCATGTCATGGTGATTGTGTTTGAATCTATATAATTATTTAAAAGATCAGTTTGGCCAGTATTTGGACAGATGGTGTTCACATCCTGAATCCATGGTGTATTTGCAGGAGAGCTAAAGTTAAACTGCTTTTTCTGCATTTGCAGTCACATTCTGCTCTTTACTGACAGCAGCTTTAATTGGAAAAGCTTCAGGTTTTATCCTAGCTGATATTACTTGCTCTGTAAGATGGATACATTTTGCAATTATTTTTTCTCCATGGACTATATTATGGTGTAAGTAATAATTAAACAAACTTTAACAGCTCCTACCCAGATGCAAACACAGAAATCACCAGTGGTGGACTCTGAACTGAGCAGTTTCATTTGTATAGTTCTGTACAGGGTATTTTCATTTCTGCTTTGAATTCTCTACTGAAGGAAAAGATTTGTTATTTATTTTGTCACTATAAATGAAATATCTGTGAATGTGAATCTTTTTTTTTTTTTCAGCAGTTCAGTATAAGATGAATTTTTCTGCACAGGTTTTAGGAAACTAAAGTCAAGAATATGTCATATGGAAAAATAATTTTGAGTTTCTGTGTTCTATGTGCATCCAAAAAATAATTCTGTTGAAGGTAATGGATGAATGTCATCCATCCATTTTTATGCATCAGAGAAGAAAGAGAATTTCTCAACTTATACTATGTTTGAATTCCAAACTCATATATGAAGAGACCTTCATTTATCTAAGGGCAGAAGTGACATGGAGCAAATGAAATGAAATAATTGCCTATGGAAGTTCAATTATAGCCATCCCACAACAAGAAATGAGCCCTGCACACTGAGGATATCTCTAGCTATAATTATTCCAAAATTAACCAGTTGAAGTAATTTTTCTACACGATCTCACTCATGAGGTGAAATTTGTTTAAATTAAAACCATGAATATACTCTGGTAAAAAAAATAAACAAAAAAAGAAAAAGAAAAAGAAAAAGAAAAAGAAAAAGAAAAAGAAAAAGAAAAAGAAAAAGAAAAAGAAAAAGAA
>JAWWEU010000001.1:32910607-32928207 GCA_035583155.1 Acropternis orthonyx | reverse complement strand
GAAAAAGAAAAAGAAAAAGAAAAAGAAAAAGAAAAAGAAAAAGAAAAAGAAAAAGAAAAAGAAAAAGAAAAAAAAAGGTGGTTTGGATCACTGCAACTTAGGGTATTCTGTCCTTTGAATGTGTGTTAGTTCCCTGGTGGAGAACTGAAAAATGTGGCACATATTCAGCAACATATTTGTGCTTATACCCAGCTTCGAGTCAGCAAATATTGCCATTGCTCTTGCATTTGAAATAAATTTGTGTTAAAAAGTGTTCCTGGCAGGGGTCCTGACAAGCAGTGTTTCACAAGAAGTCATTACACCTGAAGACCCGTATTTTGGCAATCTGAAACTGGGCATGTAAAAATGGAAGCATAGGATGTAACTTCTTTTTTATCAAATAATACTACATATTACATATATGTATAAATATATATAAAATACATCGAATATGCAAAAATTGCATATATTAAAAATATATATATACTGTCACATGCTTGTGAGGACTTTTTAACAGTTACTTCCCAACTGCAGACATCAAGACTCAAAATTTTGCAAATTTACTTTTATGGGATTCTAAATCACTTTTCTTAAAGACCCTCATGATGCAATTAATAAAGGCTAATAAAAACAGGTTTAGAGTAGTTCCTCTGCACTGTGCAATGCTAATGCTCTGTGCCACAACAATGAACAAGGTGTCACAGATTTAATTTGGGGGAAGACAAAGACTTGTTTTGTAGACTGGCAGAAGCATCATTACAATGAGACTTTGAATTTTAAGGCTGACTTGAGAGTGAAATTGGTGTAGATTGTCTCACATTTTGCTTCTCTTTTTATTGATGTAGGCCAAAAGAAGGAATCCCACTGCCTTCAAAGAGTTTTCAGTCTGGGCTTTGCTATAGACAGCTCTCCAATACTGAAGCACATTTGCTTGGATGTTGATGTTAGACCATAAAATACCATAATTGCTTCATTTTTTGTTCTCTGGCTTATTTTCATTTTGACATGGAGAGAAAACCATTATGAACCCTCTGCTTTTATGATGCATCCAGACAGTTGTCTGAATTTATTTATTTTGATCACTCTTAATTATACTACAACCCCCATCTTACTGTTACTGCATTGACACTTAAAATTTCATATTCCATAAAACATTTGACAGTGTAGCACTTTTGCACACTTTTATGATAAATGCTTTGTTATACTCATTGATATACACAGAAATATCAGTACACAAGAATTCTCAGGGTGGAAATACCCTTGGCATGGCTTTCCATTCTCAAATACTGAGTTTGAAAAATTATTTTAAGCAAACTAGATCTACCAATTGTATTTGAAGAAATTTATCAGCTATTTTCAGTTTGTGGTGGCTTTAACACACTTTTAAACAAATCTGTTTCAAATTTAAGTTACCAATGTGGTACAAATAGGGTGAGGGAATGAAGAATTACTTAATATCATAAAAGAACTCATTGATGGCTTGGAGACAAAATCATCCTCAAATCCAAATACCAATCACTTTTGCAACCCTAAGCATCACACTCCTTACCATCATTGCTCTGGCCATTTGATGAGAAAAACTGGGACAAGGCACCTTATCAGTAACCTTAATTTCCTCATTTTCTCTTTAATCCCACTCCTAATTTTTTTACAAACCAGTTTGCAATGGCGCCTACTGGCAAACACAAAGGGCTAGAAAAGACATATTCTTTAAGCAGACCATCATCTGAGATCATTAAACTGCATTGCTTGATGGTGGTCTTTTTTTCTCCCTCTTCCATAATTCAAGACTCAAATCTTTTCAGTTCTCTGCTGAAAAACAAAAGTTTCCAATAACACATCTCTGCCAATTTTGGGCAGACCAAATAATATGGTTTAAGTAAATACTTCAAAAGACAATAGCTTTTTATTTTTCAGTGGAACATTCAGAGCAATAATTGACTGGTTTACTATCCGTGAGCCTCAACAGCCAGAAGATTTATATTTTATTAACACCCCATTACCTTCAATTGTAAATTATTTTTATTTTTAGAAATTATGTGCTCTGACTACTAAGTGAATTCAAATAACTACCGTAGAACAAAATATAATTATGGAACAGGATTTGCAGTAGTCAACAAATTGCATAGCTCATTCCCACTCCTTTGCAACTTGTCTTGCTTTCACCTTTGATTAAAGTAGACACAGCCCAATTCCATTTTCAATAACTCTATGGCACAGCAAGGTATAAAGGGTTGCCAGAGTCAGCACATCATGCAGTTAGGCTTACTCAAATGTAGGCAGAGGATGCTGATGTCAACGCTAAAGTGAGCTGTGAGGTCCAATAGAGAAATAAAAATTTGAGATTGGGGTTCTGGTTTATTCTGTAAGCTAAGTGAAAATAAGATTACTGTTGTTGTTATTAGTATTACTATTATTACTAAAATTTAATGACTGAACATTGCTTGTGTTTTTCTGATGAACGGAGGATTGATAATTTCCGAAAGAGTCAGATATTCTTGAATCTATTCATGGTATTTCCAAAACCCACTAAATGTTTTTATTCTTGCTTGAGTGGTTTCAGGCAAGGTGCAAAGTGATTAGAGGGGAAAAAGGGTTCCATTTATTAAGATTTTTTTCTCAGGGCAAAATTGATTATTAGACAAAGAATGTTCAAACTGAATTAAATTCAGCTTGTTTATACACTAATTATTCAAAAATTACAAATTTTGAAAAGCAGTACAGCAGTAGGAGTTCCATGAATCTCACTCAGTCTACTTAGAGCACCTCTTCTCCATGCAGAGAATGAGACTGTACAAAGATTAGACACCTGGAAATCTGCCAAAGAGTAAGAGCATGAAACTAAAGGCTGAATCCCCATCTTTCTTAGGTACATAATATTCCTTTTCCTTCTAAATCTTTCAGTTAAGCAAGCAACAGTAGGAATTTGAAAATATGGATATAAAAGGTAGACCTCCTAGAGAGTTTATGGTGTCCTGAAAGTAACCTAACTTGCTGTCTTCTACATAATGAGGTCTTTTACTGTTCTTTACTCAGTCTGCTTTTGGAAAGCCACTATAGCATGAGGTAGTTTTCCCCAGTGATTGTTCACAAGAGTTTCTTTGAGAAGCATTTAGCTACCTCAGCAGGGAGTATAAACATGTTGTTAGTGTTGCCTGGATTTAGGGACGAAAGAACTCTCCGAGACAATAATATCAGGGTAAAATGTAAAAAATAGCTCTTTGCTAAAAGTTTTTAGGTTCACAAAATATAATGACATGCAGGTGCCAGTACAGGGATTCTGCAAACTATATAATGCTACTTAATTATCCTGTCTAAGGGTTACATCCAATATAATAACTGTCCATCCCCAGAAACTCCCCAGATCCGACCCCAACATGCCTTCTCTGGAATTGAGACGGAGGTCTCAGGACCCCTTATACTTCATCATCTTCTTCTTCTTCACATTACGTCTTCTTTACATTACGTCTTCTTTTTGGAGCTTCTCCAAGGTTTCTGGGTCTCCTTATGCTATGGCTAAAATGGTATATTTGGACTATAATATGTTCTATTTGCTATCTGGGTACAAATGTCTTATACGAGATGTTCTTAACTACTATCTATCTTCCCCTTTACATAGAGGTTTAGGAATGTGACACAGAGGTTAGAAGCTGTTACCTACTACTTTTAATGTAAGAAACTACATAACCATATAAAAACCTACAAATATATGAAAGCCTAAGGTAGCATCAGAAGTCTTATGTTTAGGCCACAGCTCTTAAATATGCTTTTTATTTTAATATGTGTGTGGTGGCTGAAATATCTTGAAGTTTGCTTTTCAGGTGTGGTATCTGATAATCTGAATGCAGATGTATCTACATCCAGACTGGAAGTCAGAGAGTTTTGTTTGCTTAGTAAGAGTTTACTTATTGACCAGACACACAGAAGTGTTTCTGCAAGTTGATCTACTTTATTCCAAAAAAGTGTTCTTTACTTTTAGCTTGGTAATATATGGGGAAGAGCAGGAGTGTGCACATTTTACAGAAAGATTAAACTTTCCTTTACCAATAATCGCACATATTTTGCATGAAATAGAGGTACTTTATGTAAAGAAAGTCTATTTTCTTGGTAATATTTCCATCTCCAGATATTTCACCTATTATTCCAAAGCTTCATAACACACTTAATATACTGAATAGGTATACTGGTACACTCTCAGTATGCACTTAAGAATAATACACAATGCACACTCAAGCGCCTCCATTGGACTTTTATGTATTATTTTTATATGAATTGCCAGTGTAGCTAATTCAGGCCCGAAGCATATTTCTATTGTTTATTGCAAGCATATTCTGTAAGTAGGAAAAAAAAAAAAAACAACCTCAAAATAAAATGTCATAGCTTTCTCATTATTGATAACCAAAACATCCTTGGGTCAAAGATGATCTTGGATCTGTTTTCACCACTAAAAATTGCTCTTTAGCACCAGAAGCAGTTGAATATATTGAATTTATGTGCAACATTCACACTCTCTGTCTTCTCATCCCAGGCTCTTGTAATTTAGAGGAAAGTCATTTATTCTCCAGTGAGTCCTCAATCAGAGCATTGTGAAAGCTTTCAAAGGCATCATTTAAACCAGGCATCCATCAAACACTGTCAGGCTCCTTAGCCTGGTGAGGATTTTTACACTGTTGTGCCTAGGATGTAAACAAAGATAATGCATTTGATTTTTTCCTATTGATCCTCTTTGCTTTGAGAGCATGACTAGACGAAGAAGGCTTTCCAAATCTGAACATTCTGCCAGAGCACTTCTGCTTCTGTCAGGCAATGGAGTCTCTTTCTTTCCAGACTTTACTATCTGATTGTTGATACTTTTTCTCTGTGTCTGGCTCTGTGGTGATTAATGATAGGTCAGGATTAGGCAGTAACCTGATACTGCTCAACTCAAACAGTGGAGAAATGTTCTCTGGTTGGTGTGATTGTCACAGTCACAGGAGTCTCTCTGAAAGGTCATTTATAACTTTCATTCAAGAGGGGATGGAGTGATCTGGAAATTGCTACCTTCATGAATGCTATGCTTTGGCTTTGATGTGGAATTCTAGCAACAAAGGTGTCTTATACTTGGTTAAAAGCTTTATAGCTGTATCAGGTAGTTCACATAAGCACAGTATAGTAAGCAGTAAATATATTTCTGTTTTCTTCTGAAATAAGTTCTGTTGATTTTTCTCTCATTCCTCTTGCAATGGCAATAGAATTAGAAAACCTGAGCTGAATCATCAGAAACTTTTAACTCTAACATACTGCGTATAGTTTCAAATCCATGCTAATCATCAAATAATAGAGCCTGCAGGAATATTGTGAGCTAGTATGACTAGCAATGAAATAAAAACTACATATTTATACACTGAAGTATAAGTACTGTAGTGGTAGAGAGTACTGTTTTGACTACATGTATGGTAGTGTCACATTTGGACTTATCATATTGGTCCTGCCCCTTAGCTGATATAAATCAGTACAGTTGCACTGATGTCAGTGAAGATAGACTGACTTACCCTTCTCAAAAAATATTTTTTATCATCACACTCAACTCAAGTTTCCTAAATGTGTGTGTTTTAATGTATTTTCATGTATTTAATATCTGTTAATATATATTCTTACCAACATGATGAAAAGATGCTGATGCTCTCTAAGAGAAAACTTTCAAAATTTTGGAGTAAAAATAGAGCAAGTTTCTTAGGTAAACACATTAGGGTGGTGTTTCTTTCTCTTCAAGTAGTCTCATTATAATAACTAGATGGGGGTAAAAACAGGGAAGCTTTGGGGAAGAATTTAGTGGAGAAAATGCAAAGCTTCTCCTATAAACTCAGACATTACATAGGACAAAGTTACTAGCCACAGGGAGAGGTTTTGTTTTCCAGCAGATTAGTCTATCTGAAGGGCTTAAGTTTATTTTTTTTTCAGATTTATAGACCATAGTAGCTTCAGAAACCTTTAGCAAACTGAGTGTGGGATACCATATGAAATGACTAGGAAAACCAACCTGGTGTTTCTCAGTCTAAGTTCCTTGGTTTTGTGATTCTGTAAGTAGCGAGCAAAGAAAACGAGGGGCAGATTTTGCCATCTTCACATCAGTGAACATTCATTGATATTAACTTTGATGGTTGTTCTTGAATGTTTTACTGATATCAAATTGCACAGTTGAGACTTATATAAATAGCACCTCCACTTGTTCGTACCTTGATGTGTTTGGTCTTGAATTTCCTACAATTTATCATCATGAAATATGAAAATATCAAAAATACCAGAATTATAGGTATGATTAAGGAAAATAAGCAAGAATAAAATTCAGAAAACACAGTATCTTCCTCTGCCTCTCTTGTCCTTGAATGTTCAGTCTTGCCATATATAACTTCTAATGATTTTCTTAGATTTTGTCAGCATTGCAATTGGATTTTAATGTAAAAATGGACATAATAGAGGCCTTACATCTTTGCACATCACATTACTCTGATCCCATTGGAGATTAAAACATAACAACCTCAGTGTAGGACACAGCTTATTGTTGAGAACTGATAACAAATGCTGAGAATATATTATGGTATCAATACAAAAACAGTTGTAGCTGTTAGCAAGCTAGAAGCAGTGTACTGTATATGCATTTTTATAGAAAGAATGTCATGGCATGTATATAGGAATCCATTATCCTGCTCTTGTTAATGCTCTGAGTGGGAGTAAGGAAAAACAGAACTGTTTCCTTTGCTCCAGAAATCCTTTTGACAAAACGGACAGCAAGTATTCTCTCAGCATAGACATACCAGCTCACAGCGAGAATGAAAATAAAGTAAAAAAGTGAAAGGATATTTCACAGGTGGCAGAAATAGAGAAATATAAGATATAAAAATTGGAAAAAAAAAATCAGTGTCAAATTGTCCTCCTGAGTTTCCCATGAGTTGCAGCCAGGGTGTCTTACCCTAGTCTCTGCAGGCCTTATTCTCAGATCGCATGTAGGCAATGATACTCTGCCTTCTCTTCCACAGTCAATAGTTCAGTGTTCTGTGTCCCTGGCTGTAGAGCTCCCTAGGAGGTTGCTTCAGGATAGAACACATGAAGGAGAGCACCTGAAGAACAACACAAAGGAATTCCCACCAGTGAGTTGGCTTCATCAGGTACTCAATTTAAACGTCTTTATGCAAACACATGTGGCATGGGGAAGAAACAAGAGGAGCTGGAACTGTGCACATGCTTAGAGGGCTGTACTCTTATTGGCATAACAGACTTGTGATGGGATGGTTCCTATGACTGGACTTGGAATGGAAAGACATAGATTCTTTAGGAAGGATATGAATGGAAGACAAGGGAGATGAGGGATTGTCACCCTATGTCAGTGACCAACTGTAGTGCATGAAGCTCTGCCATGGATCACTTGGATCAGGAGCCAACCAAGAGCTTATTGGTCAGGATTGGAAGGAGAGCAGGGACAGGTGACATTACAGTGAGAGTGTGCTATGGGCCGCCTGACCAGGAAGACTGGTCAGATGAGTCTCTCTACAGATAGAGGAGCAGCCTCACATTCACAAGCCCTGGTCCTCACAGAGGACTTCAACCACCTTGATGTCTGCTGGAGGGACAACAGAGCACAAGCAAACCAGAAGGTTCCTGGAATGCATTGATGATAAATCCCATCTTCAAATGATAGAGAATGCAGTGAGGAGAGGTGCTATGCTGTATGTCCTTGTTCTCACCAACAAAGAGGGGCTGCTGAGGAGTGTGAAACTCAAAGGCAGTCTGGGCTGTAGTGACCAAGAAATGGTCAAGATTCAAGATCCCTCAGGGAAGTGAGGAGAGCGCACGCGCAGTTCACTACCCTGGATTTCAGGAGAGCCGAATGTGACCTCTTCAGAGATCTGCTTGGTAGCGTACCATAGGATAAAACCCTAGAAGGAGAAGGGACCTATTATTCAAGGGGCCTATTATTCAAGGATCTCTTCCTCCAAATTCAAGAGTGATGCATACCAAGGAAAAGTCAGGCAAAAATGATCTTCAAGGTCTTTTCCAACCTTTATGGTTCTATTCTGCAATTCTTATGTTTGCTGATACTAAGTCTAAATTACATCCAAGGTTGCTCTGCAAAAGCTTGGGCAGCAGCTTGAGATGTTTACATTGAGAACTGCCACCACACTACTAACCAGACATAGTTAAAATATAAGGATAAGTACCTTCAGTAGGCAATTATCATCTTAACACGTCTTCATTGCCATCTAGAGAAATTTGTATTTATCAATTGCTTGTATGTAGAACCTATAGCAATTAAGCTCCTGTCCTGGTTATAGTGGCCAGGACCAGTTTGTCACTGTGTGGGTGTGGCTAAGACTGTGTATTCTACACCCTCTATGTAATTTCTCATGAATTGCTAACAATGGATCATTTGCCGCAGCTTCTTGGAGCACACCTGACCCCTCAGGCTACAACCTGGGTGTTGGGGAACTTCTGTGAGATAAGAAAGGTTTCCTGTCTTTACACCAATGACTCAGGTGTGATAACACCTTTCTGGGGAGCCATTAGAACCTTCACACCCAGACTGAGGGGTCATGTCTGCTAATGGGCCATCAGGTTTTCCAAAAATATGCTATGATTCACCTCAGAGAGTAACTCACCCATTGTGAAACTCCCCGCCCTGGGGGAGGTACTGGGCACTCCCACCTGAACCTAAGCATAAATAAACTGGGGGTTTTGGGACTGGAGGGGCTCACTCATGGGATCCAGAGGAGGACCAGGCCCTCAGCAGGACTACGACTGCCACTCTCGACTGGACTGTGACCACCATCTCACGAACAGGTTTCCTCTTTCCTTTTACTTCGTACTCAAGGGGGCCAGGTGGTGTTCAGCACAGAGGCTGACAAACACCCCCCTGTTTGTGCCCCAGGGTGCTGGGTTACACACCTGTTTTCTGTGGGTCGAATGGGCTCTTTCCTCTGTACCCTTGTACTTATTGTGATCTTTTTATTAAATTGTAGTTCTGACTTGCAGTCTTTTTGTGAGTTGGTTCTTTTCTCCTGCTGGTTTACCTTAAACCAGCACAGCTCCTTAGATATACGACTTAAATAGGTTGAATCTGAGCCAGCAACAATTTTAGGGACTTTTAGGTACTGACTTTACACAAATTAGATCAAGATACATGTGTCTCTTTGGACTTGAGGCCAACATTTCAGCCCTCAAAGTCAACTCTTTCTTTTCCAGCTGAAAGAGGTCAGTCAAAATAATTTAGATGTGTTCCTAAGTAGGAAGCAGAGTTTGCACTGTAGAGATGAATCATGTTTTTGTCTATATCTGCATTTTCACATTGTTAAATTCTGAATCCAGGGGAACTTGGGATAAGTAAAAGCAGTGAAATAGATCTTTGATTAAGATATCAGCAAAGCCAAAGGAGGCTGAATTTGAATTTCAGAGAGCTTTGAATCAGGATCTTTGGGCTACACTGGCATGTTGTAATAGACTTGAGATGGAGTTTGCTTTGCTTTACCACCTGTTGGCCACGCCAGAAAATCAAGATGGCTAGTCAGGCAGGTGCAAAGAGATAAGAGCTCCTTTGCCCATATTGTAAGACATCTACAGTGCAATAGCTATGTGTTAATACATTTCTGTGCCTGCATCATTAAGTCTACTTCCCCAGAGGACTCTCAGCAGCTTTAGGTCTGAACAATTTTTGTGATGCAAGGAATAATACTGGGTGTGGCATCTATGCAACTGTCAGTTGATTTGGAATCTTCACCCTGGAGCACTGAAACCAACCTGTAGCAAAAGTATTTTTAAGCAGGCGGAGAGGGGAACTTGATTTATTTTAAATCTTATGGCAAGCATACATATAAAATACTTTGTTTACAGTTCCACCCCCACAAGGAGCAAGGTGATGAGACATATGTTATCTCCAAACATTCATAAAAAAGTTATTATTACCTAGCCATAAAAGGCTCAAACATGACTAGCATTGAAATTCAGCTATTAAGAGTCATATATTGTTCGTACTTCTTTGTTCCTCCCTTGCCATAGACATCAGTAAATAAATCTCAGAAATTAGAGGTGGAAAAGATCTATTGCATGTTCAGAGATAACTTAAGTTGATGTGTGAAAGAGGCTAAAGAAATAGATTTTGTACTTATAAAATAGTTTGATAGGGAAGGAGATGTAAGAACAACTCCTTCCTCAACATAAAAGTTGATCACATACAGAACACACTTAAACAATATATATTGTTGTCACCTCTAACTTGTAGGCAGTATCACTGTCACTGGTTCAGCCTTAATGACCAATGAAAAAGACTTTTGCTGTAAAAGTGAAGGTAAATATGAATATGGGTAAAATGCCAGAGGGACCAGGGATTTAGCTGCTGTTGCTGGAAGGAAATAAGCAAACCTTAATATTGCAGGGATGATATATACCATTTTATGGCACAGTATAGGATATTTAGCATGCTGCAATCATCCAGAGCTAGGAAATAGGAATGTTTTAGGAGATACGTGCTCCCTTATGTGGCTTTGTATGGTGCACAACCTAATCTTTAATGCACTTTTGTGCTTTTGGGAGGTTGCTGGACCTACTTTGATAAAGGCTTGGGAAAGCAAAAGCAAGTGCAGTATAGGCCAATAGAGGCAGAGGTAGCTGAGAAGTTGAATAACACAGTATCTTTCTAGCAGCAGAGAAGCCCAGCTGATGCAAGCACCCTGGAAAGGGGAGCAAAAGGACAAATGTGCTCACCATGTGAGGCTACCCACTTTTCAACAACTTGCAGATAATTTAGAGGCACAGCTCAGCTGTACAATTCCAGGAGGGCAATAGAGCAAAGAGGAACAACCTCAATATAAACGAATCCTGAGGAGAAGCAACATCATTTTCTCATCATAGTAAGGTTAGAGGAAAGCCTAAAATATAGCTGGAAAAACAGTGGAATGTCCTTTTCATAAAGATATAACACCCCCAATGAATCCCTCTGCAGCCATTTCAAAGCATGGAGTATATGATTATTTTCTCTGCAGTGTTCAATGAGACAAAGTTTCTCTGCAGCTAAATATACTCTTGTCTGGAGCAGCTGAACTTCTGAGCAAAAGAAAGAATAAGACAGAAAAAAAAAAAAAAAAGGTGGAGGAATCTACCCTGAGTAGGATTTACATATGCAGATATGGATGTCCAAACCTAAGCTGCTTGTCGAGAAAGTCTTTATAGTCATTACAGAGAATTAGGCACTTTGGAGGTATGACTAAGCTTTTTCTAAGGTAAATGGAAAAAAATATCTCAAATGAACAATACTACACAAATTCCTCTGACTTTCCACTGCCTATAAAAAGAATCTAGGGAAATAAACCTATGAAGACATCTGTAGACATCTAAGTCTGTAACATACTGATTCTTGCTCAAGGTTTTATGCATCAAAGTCACAGATGAGATCAGAGTCCAACTTTCCATCCATTCATCCTTCCAGCTGGCATCATCCTCTTTTATGTTTCTGTTAAGGATTATTATTCTAGGTTATCTCAGGTAAAAAGCAGAGAGGCAAAAAAAAAAAAAAAAGTATAATAATTTTACACTGATAGGTATGTAAAGGAAATTTAATTGAGAATGTTTCACTTATATTTTCATGAATCTATGTTATTATTGGAACATTTTGCTCTGACAAACTCTTTGACAAAGATAAAACCTGCTAGGCTTTGCTACAAAATGCATTGACTTCAGAATAATGATGTTAGTTTTCACATAACTCTTACCAATCTAGAAAAAGAAATCTAGAGTAAAATTAATTTTTCTGCAAAGACCAATAGAAGCCTGTCCACCACTTCAATCTGTTTCAGTATCAATTTTATTTATACTAAATAAGGAGCTTATTTACTGCTTAGAGAAATTAGCAAAGGTTTCCTGGGCACTTCATTGCAATTTGGATCAACCCTGTGAGTCCAATCCATCTTCTGTTAAACTAATTGGAAAGACTCCTTTTGAGTGAGAATTGGATCAAACATAGAAGAGGAAGAATTAACAGCTGTGCCATTCTGTGCATTATTCTTCTGCCATATCTTCTGCTGGTTCAATTAAACTCATCTTAGTCTTGTGAGACATGTTGAACTATGTTTCATAGTCAAGATGTTCAGCCTCCCTGAAAGATTCTGATACATTTAATCATTTGAACTTGGGAGCTAGCACTGCAGTTCTTCAGCTCCCCAAAATGAGAAGTACATGATCCTGAACAGACGAAGCAACATTTTGATGACAATGGAGAGCAGAGTGAGGTAAATTCCAAAAACATTTTGTATGCTCATTTTTCCTTTACCCCAGATTTGTCACTTAATAACAAATTCACTGCCAGGAATCCAGCACAAGGTCCTGGAGGAACTTCAAGTTCCTGATTAGAAGCAGTAGCTTTACTCGTGCCAGTAGCTATCAATTATTTGCTGCCAATTCAACACTGAAATATCTACAAGGGAAGGAGCCAAAATGTGTTTCTTTAGGTTTTGTTACTCCTGTTACAGTAAGGAGGAGGTGATAATAGACATTGAGTTTTTTTGGTTTGGTTTGGAGGGTTTTTTGTTGTTCCCCTTGTCCCCTCTCCTTGTGTTTTTCGTTTGGTTTCTGATTTGTTGTTGTTGTTTGTTTGTTTTCTTCTAATTTAAGTTGATATCAGTCAAATTGAAAGCAAGAGGGAAAAACATCTAGTAGATCAGACTTGGAAGGCCCTTGTGAGTCAAAAGTACTTCTTTCCACTCTGAAGTAGAGATAAGATTTATTAATATTTAGGTAAAATAAATGAATTATTTAAGAGCATGACTGCATTGTCTCAAAGGGGAGTATCTCAGATATCCCAGTGCAGACATATATTGCTGTGCCATGAGTATTTTACAAGCTCTCTAGTCTTGCTTTGCCTCTACTCCATATCTCTCTACCTGGGAGGTCTTCATGCAGTCGTACAATGAGAGATTCAAACTCCTCTTGGTGTCTGGAGAAGCATGTTTTATCTCCAGGTCAGTAACAACTATGAAGATCTTACAGCTCTGAAGACTCTAGCTAGACACACTTTTAAAGCAAATGTGAGCCCTGTCTGCCTTTGGAGAAAAACCTGTGACATTTATATCTCAGAAAACACTTCAAAGATTATTTATTCTTTAGTGACAAATAAATTATCTGCTTGGAATTCAGTCTCTTCATCCCTAAACAAAGTGTCCAAACTCCTCTGGCCTGAAGTGCACTTGAACTTCATCCAACACTTGAAAAGGTCTTAAGTGTCCTGTGCTCTTTTTGCTTATCAAGATGTGCTGAAACTACCCATGCCCCTAGTGGGCCATTTGCCTCTCACATGTGCCAATGCCCCTGGACATTTGCCTAGGAAGAAGAAGGTGTAGGCCCTTCACAGTGTGGGGGATTTGGATCTAGTGGTCCATACCCCAAGACAGTTTCTTAATGGTGGGATTTTATTTAAGACAACCTTTATAACCTTTTACATAGAAGAACTGCAGCTAGCAGTGAGAAACTCTGGGATTAAGGACAGGAGACAAAAACCTCCAGTCTCGTGGTCCGGATGTTTCCTTATGCAGAAATCAAACTGTTGTTCTGCTCCTGGCTTAGTTTTCTTCAGATGTAATCTTATGGATAAGAAAATGTGTAAAGATTTGCTAAAGAGAAGCGTGCAAAGTGCTTTGAAAGTCTGTATTGCCCCCTGTTCCCTCCTTAGGCCTTTTCACACAATGCTGGATGAGTCAGGACCAGAACACACTTCCTCTACCAGGGTTGGAATGGCTGCACTGCCACCTAAACCTCTAATTGATGCACCTTGGTGACCTATGGTAACACTGAAGAGAGAAATTTGGCTTTTAGACTGTTTCCTGGATACCTTCAGAGATGCTGTTAAATGTGTCAGAAGAGGGACAAAGTTTAAGATATGTTCAGAAACAACTGGACGCCAAAACTTGAGTGGTCTAAATTACCAAGCTTTAACACAGAGTGCCAAACCCCACTCTGCAAGACAGGTTTTGAACTAATCTCTCTGATTCTTTAGATTCTCTGTAGAGAAAATGGAAGACTTTACCTTGCTTGAGTTCTGCAAGTGCAATTCAAAGAATCAGAGCAGGAGAGATGTTCCGCTGCTGTTGCATGAGGGGTCAGCTAAGGTCAAGGAAATGTTGTTGCTCCATCAATACTAACAAACTGCAGTGGCTGGGAGATCATTTTCAGGTTTGTAATTCAGACCACAGCTTGAACTGCACAGCCCCGATTTACTGGAACTCACAGCATACTGCAAAGACAATCTTTTCTCCCCTCATCTTTTGTTGAGGAAGGAGGGAAGCAGAGATGAGTGTATTTATGGCAAGACCTTTGCTTCTGTTGTGATTTATGGAATAAGTATTTGGACACCCGTTGTCAACAGCTGTATTTTAGAGTTTCTAATGTTCAAGGATATTCAGAACACTCAAGAATACTCAGAATATTCTGAGGATATTAGGAAATAGAAGGTCAGCTGAAGTTGGTTGTATTGCTGCCAGCTGTTATCCAAATGCATATTGAGAGTTAATCTGTGTTTTCAGGAACATACTCTTTATTGGGAAGGAGAAAACAGGCAGAAAAGAATAATATTTTTTTCTTCTTTGAATAGAGCCAGAAGAGGATCTCAGAGTGAGTACAACCAGTTTAAAGACACTATTTAATATATTACAATGCCTCTATGGCTTGATAAAATTAATTCTGTGTATAAAATGTGGGCAGGTGTGAATGCAGTTTGTCAATAGAGTGCAAAGGGCATCCAGTTCATCAACTGTTTTTTTAAATTAGCTCAAATTGTTGCTTCATCACAAAAAAAAAAAAAAAAAAAAAAAAAAAAATCAATCAAAATGTTTCATCTAGAAGGTGGAAACATGGCATTTTCCCAGCAGCTATTTCCACCAATCATCAGTAGATATGAGTACAAGAAGAAAACACTTGACAAGAAAATGTCAGCATATAACAGATAAGAGCCTTGATGCTCCTCCAACTATGTGTGTATATATGTGTATATGTATCTACTTACAGCATTTTGCACTAGATGAGGTTTGAGTTACTCAATATTTGTCTCGGTAGGTTTCTTTTGAGGCCATGCAGGAAATTCTGATTTGAGGCTGAAAGACCATCAATGGATTAACTGTCTTTCCTGTGCCTTGCTTCTTCCCAGAATCTTCTGGTACTCCAGAAAAGTAGGAAAAAATGGAGTGAAAAAGCCTTAATACAAATACTAAGTGAGTTCCTTTGAGGTTAAGCAGTTAATTAGATTAAGTGTTTCAAGTCTGAAATATATATATAAATATATACATAGATATATATAAAAAGCAATGAAATTTTGTCATCTCTAAAATGCAAAGGGCCAGAAGCTGAGCTTTACAGTGTTATTATCACTGTCATTCCCACTAACTTTCATATTTTCTCTTGAAGGGAAGACCTGTCTCTTTCTGTCAATCAGGATCGGTCAGGACTATGTTATTATGCCTGTTTTTATTCAGAAACTTCTTTTCCAGCATTAACTGCTTTTTACCAACCTCAGTTACATAACGTAATAGTATTGCAGCAGAGAAGCATGTTTGGAGAGGGATGGGGTGGAGGGCTTATTTTTCCTGATATATAGTGTAGATTGAACTGGGAGTTAAAAAAAACTGGACTGAGGTATAATTTCTATTTGCATAGAAAAAATAAAACAAAAAAACATAAAAAGTGTGTATGAGGAGACAGAAAAAGCAGAAAGGAATAAATCTGGAAGAAATGTAATAAAACTGAAGGAAATTTAAAAAGGGAGAAGGAAGATATTGAAGGTATACCCGAACAACATAAAAATTGCTGAACTCTGTCCTTTGTGCTTATTAGAGACAGAGATTGAAAACACACCAAAATATTCAAATTTATTTTTAATTTAGCCTAAATGGTTTTGCTTCCAGTTTGACTTGTCAAAACGCAGAGAATCCTGTGTTTTTTTTATGGTTTTTACACTATTTATAGTAAATGTATTCAGTCTAAAAATAAAATTTTCCTAAAAGAAAAGAGAAATTCAAGTGTTTCGCTTGTAAAATTTCACATCATATCACTAAAATTAGTGATTTGTGGCAAGTTATAGTCAATCTTAGATTGCATTTTTGGAGGATGAAAACATAGAAAATGGTTTTTTTTCTTTTACTCCATGCCTTATTCCAGTCCCTGCTCAGGGATTTAGAAAATGCTCCCATTTTGGATATCAGGGATCAAGGGGGAATATGGTTTTCAAAAGGCCACTGCTTCCTCAGCAGTGAAGAGAGCATCATGAAATGCCTTGAAACTTTGATGACATTCTCAAATGCATTGACTGCCAAAGCTGAGTTGGAGCTTAGGCAGAAGAATGAAGTAATTTGTCACTGCCACAGGTCATTGAAAGAGCCCTTATCCCTTTGTATATATGCATTATGATACATTCTTAAACCTCTTTTCCATGCATTGCCAGATATTGCTGACTGAGAAAGAGGTTACTGAAGTCACTTTCAAAGAATGGTCCAGTAAGTAGATTCTTTCTTCATTGCCTTATGCTTGTCTTTTGAAGACATTAGCTAAATTCTACTGACTGTGCTTGTATTTTTCAGATTCTCAGCCTTCTTACACTGCCAGTTCTTTCATTTAAAAGCATTTGAAAAATCGGATTTTACTTGTTCAACATGATATTGGAGAAGAAAGAAATAAATAAATTGAAACCATTGATAACCATATGAAAAAGCAAGGGGGTCTATGAGTAGGCATTGTCTCAGAACTTACCTGGATGCTCTCATGCTAGTAATCTCAAACCACTGAAAATTCATATAATAAATAAATATGAATTTTATAGATGACTAACCAACTTTTAGACATGGTAACAGAAAGAAAGTAATTAAAAAGAAAAAGGAAGTAGTTAAAAAGAAAACCTTCATGACTATGGCTGTGTTTTTGAAAAAGACAGTTGCATAACCATACACCTGCACTTAGTGTTATACCTACCCATTACTGTGTTCCTGCACCCTGGATAAATGTAGAGAGCTCTTCTCTGGTGCCACAGCAGACAATGTGAAGGAGTAACACATCAGGCATCACACTTAAGGGTATCTCCATTCAAAGTCTTCTTTTGGTTTGTTTTGCTGTAGCATCTCCCCAGAACTGCAGTACCAGCAAAAAGAACAGAAGGAGCCATAGAAAAACTAGCACTGGCCACAAGTTTTTGAGACCTACTGTTAGTTATACTGTGGGAACGTGGAAACCAAACAACTCAAGGATGACCAGGATTCTTCGTTAGACTTGCACCATTGCAGAGTAACAGGAAATGAGAGCATAACAGCATAACAAGTGTTATTCTATCTTGATGATTGAAATGACTACTGTCTAGCCATGGAAAATCATATGAAAAAAAGGTATATTTATAAATAAATATGTTAAGCTTTTTCATTATGATCCTTCTCAGTTCCACTTTCAGTTTATTTTAAAAGTTTGTACCTTTTTAGAAGTTCCAAGTTAACACTTAGAGGCAGTGTTGGGTTTAACATAACATTAAGCATAAGTTCTTCTCCACGGGCACCTCCTTGTCACGGGGGAGAAGCTTGCGTGCCCTTATGAGGTTGTGAGCTATGCTGGCGGTGGTTTGTGCCTCCGGTAGG
>JAWWEU010000001.1:32888654-32910507 GCA_035583155.1 Acropternis orthonyx | reverse complement strand
TCTCGCATTGGCCTTTTTAGCCATCAGCGTGCTTGCAGCAAGCGTGGGTAGAGCCCTTCCCAAATCTTTGTTCGCGAGGCCTAGCCATGATGATGAAGTATAAGTTAGACCCAAAACCACATAATATTTTCAAAACAGCAAGAGCAAGAAGAGCAGATTGTGTACTCTGCCTTTGACCAATTCATTGAACTTCTGTGTTCAGTCTAACAGCAGGACACTCTCAATATTTATATTTTTCCTTGGGTAAAAAAAGAAATATAATGGTTAGGTTAACTGCTGTGATAGAGATGGAAGATAACAGAGCCCTGTCTGTGAGGCTGAGATTGCTGCTTTCTTCAGCTTTGGCAAAATGCATCCTTCATAGAAACTTTAGTCAAGCCAGTGGTGGGAGTGGTCCACAGTAGGCTGCGGTATGAAAGAGCAATCACAGCATGTAGGTGCTGGGCAAGGCAGCATCTATTGTGCATTGTGGAAAAAACACCCCCTGATTGCTGAGGTGAGTAGACAGTGTGAGACTGGGATTTAAGGGATAAAATATGTGATGTATCACAGGCTTCCTCTGTAATGTTGGGGGAGCACTTTACTTTTCAGGAGTGGTGTCTTCATAAACTGAAGAAAATTCTGATCCTCAGGAATATTGTAAAGAAATATGAAAAGGTACCTCAGCTATGGTACTATGGCTATTAGTATTATTATCTTGTAAATACAGTGAATGAAGTTGACAGATTTTCTGCCCAAAGAACAATGGGTGAGAAATCAACTGAAATCAGAATAAGAACGTTTTACTCTTACTGTGTAAGGAAACAAGTTTTTGTACAACCAGTGCTTGGGAAACCTTAATTTCTGGAGTTTTCTAGAAGATGGAGTAAAACAGTAGAAGGATTGAGACTTAGCAAGAAGACACAGCAGTGCTTTCAAAAACTTGAAAACTAGGCTCTGGTTTGTCCAAAGAGAGGTGGCACCATCTAGATACGATTATTAGGTAAAAGAGAAAGTTGTATAAAATCTTGTAAACCAAGATAAATTAATTGAATTTCTGTTCTAGAGGGAGATGAAATTGTTTCAAATCCTCTGGAATATGATGACATTTTGAATGGAAGTCATATGACTTTCTCAGTAATGATGGAATCAACAGATTGGAAAATTTCACTGAAACTTGTATACTCCAGGTTTGCTTGTGACTGGAGAAATTAACTCTGCCAAGGAAACCAGAGGGAACAAGAGGGAACAAAAAGTCTTTGTGAAAAACCTCTGCATATCTTGATGTCCTTCTTCAGTAAGGGTACCAGCATCCTTCCTTCCTTACTGTTTACCTGAAATGAGAATAAGATCAAATTCCTGACTCCAGCTTGCTAGCATAAGTGGCAGTAATAGTAAAACTAGATCATAGTTTGCTGCTAATGACATTCAAGAATAAATTACTGACCTAGTGGAACTAGGAAACAAAAAATTACATGTGTCATGATTAGATCTTATTCTCTGACTCAAAAACTCTGGAGATCTAGGTTGAGGTCTTTGCAGCACTGAACTAGCACCTCACCTTGCTAAAACTTGTGCAAATGAAAGTGTGAAGAGGAGATATTTTGTCATTCAGTCTTGCAACTGGTAAACAACTGTAACTTCTGCTGGAAATGCACAAAGTACAATCTGTTGACTATTGGGACCTGCAACTGCCTCGATATTTTCAGTTTGTGGCCTAAATCTTGGGGGTCAAATCTAACTTTTCTCTGTAAGGTTATGATTTTAGGACAACAGTGTACTGTGAAAAAAATTTACTTGATCTCTATTATATGAATTCAATATTCATTCAATTCACTGAACAAACACAGAGAAACAGAACAATGGAAAATTGAAGGCTGAAACAAGAAACTCCCACTATGATTAGATAGTTAAAACCTCTGTCAGGATAAAGAGTCAATGCCTGCATGACAGAAGCCTGTAAAAGCGGGCAGTATCAGCTGGAAAATAGTGGTTAACAGGGGACATTCTCAATTTATCATTTGGGTTTAAGTAGAGGTGAAATTAGTCCAAATAGTAAGATTCTCTACAAAATCTACTTATTTGTGGGGGGAAAAACCCCCAGTATATATTATTCAGAGCAAGTTCACATTCTCATCTGTAGTTTCTGCCTCTTACTTTCACTTAGTACCAGCTTTAAGGTTGTAAACAATTTAGCTGGAAAAAAAAAAAAGAAAGAGAACTGTGGGTTTGGAAAAGTCATTACAGATTAATAGAATTATGGAATGATTTGGGTTGGAAGAGACCTTAAAGAGCCTAGCTCCATCAAGCTCCAACATTCCTGCCATGGGCAGAGACACCTACTAGATCAGACTGTTCAGAGCCCCATCCAACCTGACCTTGAACACTTCCATGAATGGGGTGTCAACAACTTCTCTGGGAAACCTGTTCCAGTGCCTCACCATCCTCACCGTAAAACGTTTCTTCCTAATATCCAGTCTAAATTCTGCTCTCCTTCACCTCAAAGCCATATTTAAAAAAAATCTTTGAGATAAACACTTGAAGCAAGTTAGAGGCAAACCTACAATTTCCCCTTGACTCTTCAAGTTTTCTTTACTGTCAAGGCCTTGTATTCAGCAGTGTAAAGGCTGCTGTAAACAAATGTTCACCTACCCTTTCTGGAAAAAGGTGTTGAAAGAGAAAACAATTAAACCAAGAGCTGGTTGAGGTTTATGTACCATGGTGAGTCAGAAATTGAATGTGTCCTTCAGAAAGAGTTCCCTGTTCTTTGGTACATTTTGATTACATAAAAAGAAAGAAAAAGTTCAAAGAAAAGACATTTCTTTTTGGTTGTTTTGTCATAACATGCTACTGAATTTTCATGAAAGTGTAATACTGTAAAGCCTTATCTCCTCTTTTTTTATTTCTTTTTTCTTTTCTTTTTTTTTTTTTAAAGAAGTATATTCTTTCAGAAGTTATTCTCTTGGTCCTTATGATAATATTTTTTTTCCCTAGAATTGTTACAGAACAATGCTGTTGTCAGGAATGTAATGTATTAAAATTGTATTCAGAATTCAATATTTTACGGTTCCTGTTTTCAAACTCTAACAACATCTATGCCCAGCACCCTACTGGTAAATATATTTACTTTGATCATTGCAACATTACTGATTTGGGTGATAAATATTACATCAACAGATACTTTTGCTTTTGTTTTCTCAGTGTGAGGTTTTCAAAAAGGACACAGTTCCTTTAAGGCCAAGCAATTTTTTTTTTGTACTCTGTATTTTCCTTTGTATTTTGGGCTGTGTTTTCACCACTAAAATGGTTTTTAGATCCAGAGTATCAGGAACAGATGGAATTTTTGAAAGGGAATGCATCTGGAACATAAATGATTTTGGCTTACCAGAAGTGGAAGGAATAATATTTAATGTCACATTTAATAACATTTGTTCCCCTTTGTTCAAGTGGAATCTGTTATCCAGGACTTTGTGGAGAGATACAGATGGTATGGAGTCAAAATTTTCCCTATAGTAAAAATTGCCTTACATTATGTATGGATCTTTTTCTTTGAAGAAAGGATGAAAGCAAAAAATGTATATGCCAGAGAAGGTAGCTCTCCCAGAGAACATTTAGGGCCTACACCTGCCCTCACCTCTGGAACATTTTTATTACAGTAGTGCCTGCTAACATGAGTCATGAACTGGATCCTCACTATAGAAATATACATTCAAAAATATTTTAAAAAAAATTAAAATCCCAATACCTGATAAAAGGATTGATAATTTATGGATAAGACAGACAACAGATGGATATTGATCAACATCAAACATGTGGACTTAACATGCAGAAAAATAGGTTGTTTCTGTGGCAAAGACAGGATTGAATGAAAGGAATGGTTTCTGTGGGGCAACTGATCACTCGGGGACTCAACAGGACTCTTTTACCTCTTTTTTATAACCAATAATCATACAATATTTTTATATCCAGACTTGATATTTGAAGGGTAGGAACTCTTGTTTCAGTCATCCGCTGGTGCACAGGGTGTTTGTTGCAGGTATCCATCTGCTCTTGCCTTTGCCTGCTGTGTGTATTTTGTGTAGTTTTTAGCCCTCCTTCATTTCCCCTCTTTCCTAGTTAGACTGTTGAGGTCTATCATTGCTGCTTCTCTCTGAGATCTTGCAGATAAACCATTAAACCCCTTTTTTCCCCTCTATAACAACCCAAATATTTTTGGAAAAAATGATGAAAATATATTTCAGGACAATTAAAACTTCCCCAATAAACAACACAGGTCAAAAGAAAACACAAAACCAAGAGTCACTCCACTTGTGCTAAATTTCAATAAAAGGATCTAAATAAAAATGAGGAAGTTTTTTTTGAAAAGAAGCTAAGAAAGGTAGGTAAGACAATTAAAATTTAGCAGCTAACACAGAATATTGAGAGACAGAGAGTGGAAAGTGCAGTGCCCATGCACATAACCTGTTGTGATGAACTTGAGAAAAAGCGGTAATGACTAAGCAGCAAATTTAAAGTATCATAAGCTCTGGAAGACTAAACAAGGGTAAGTAAGAGATCTGCCCTCTCCATGGAGGAAGGTCAGCAGTGAAGTCATATGGGATGCTACTCTCAGACCTGCTGCTTAACAGAGACATGAAAAAGGGCATGTGTTTTGACAGTTTGCTGATGACAGAGTTCTTCAAGGTAGAAAGGATGAAATTCATTCCAGTACATTGCAAAACGTCCTTACAAGATTCAGTGATTGAGTAACAAAATGGCAGATGAAAGTAAATGTAGGTACCTGTAAAGCAATGTATGTGTAAAACAATTTTAGCTTCACATACAAAATGATACTCTGAATTCACCCTAGCCACTGGAGAATGAGACCTTGGGGCTAAGATAAATAATTTTTTGAATATACCCTTTCATCATCAGTAAAAATAAACCAAAACAGACTCACAGAGAAAGAAATACGAGACAAAACAGAAGGTACTCACATAAACCCACGGTCTGCCTTGCATTGGGCACTGTCTAGCTGTTCTGGTTCCTTCATGTAGAGAAATTATATATTAGAACTGGAAAAGGTTCAGAGAAGGTAAGCAAAGATGATGAAAGTTTTCACAGTATTACAAGCAACGCCTGAGTTATTTGGCACTCTTTATCGTGAAATGGATATGATTCAGACCTTGAACTCTAAAATGTCATGAGTGGCACAAAGGTCATATATAAAGACCATCTGATTGCTCTGTCCTCCAGTACAGTCACTACGGCACATAAGAAGGCAGTGAGATACAAATTATTCACAAAGTTCAGGAAAGGGAATTCTCAAAAGTGATTCCCATGTGAAACTGGCCTTTCTCTTGTCTAAGTTCTTTATGTGATTTGGGGAAAAATCAATGGTTATTTACTAGGAAACAGTTAAGAAGTAAATTTTTCTAATGATTATTGAAATGAAAAACTAGACCTTGAAGCCAAACAGTCAAAGGACAGATTTTGCAAGGTGGCAGGTCTCCTTTGGGTTTGATTTGCTCCTCAGTCCTGATGTAGGAGACATGCTGAGCCGCAGGCAAACCAGCTGAAATGAAATGCAGTGCTTTCAAATTTTGTACCAACTTGATTTTTGCTTTGCAGTGACATTTAAGATGTGTCAGCATTGTGATCCTTCTATGTTTAGAGACAGAGAAATAAGACCTTTGCATTACCTCCAGAGAGAAATAGTTTCTATCAACCAGATCCACTGACAGATATTTGATGTTTAAAATACTGGCCAGGGCTGCATAAAACCTCAAATTTGTTTCTACCTCTGTATATAAAAATTTATATCCTCAGAATCCCAAAATATGGGTCTAGAGGAGAAGGCAAGTATTTGGATAAAGAGGATGGTGGAAAATTTTAGCCTCTGGTTAATGCACTTCTTTACACAAATTACCACCAAGAGGGGGTGAGAATTCAGGCACTTCTCTCACTAGTTGAGAGTCTTGATTCCTGACCTAGTGAATTACCTAAATCATTGTTGTTGGTAATTTAACATATTACATGTAAACTGTAAATGATCCAAAACAAGAGATTAAGGGAAACCAGTATGGAAAGGTTTAGTGATAAGAAATTTGGGCAGCCAGACATAGGAACTATGGTTAAACCTTTCACACTCTGAATAATGCTGAGACCACTGGGGTTTTACACAGAAAGAGATGTCTCTGGTTCCCTCTTCCTCCCTTCCAGCCAAGCACCAAAAATACAAGGGTGTTTTAAAAGTATGTATTGAATTTTTTTTTTTAATAAAATTCAGGTTGATGTGAACCTGTTTACATTTAATTTCTCATTAAAATTTGCATTTGACTGCTAACCTGGAAATAAAGGATTCAGATAGTCCAAAGCTTAACTGCCACTTAAATCAAGGAAAGTTAACTGCCTCAACACTTGTAATTTATCCTTATGAATGGCAGTTTTGCATGTCTATATGCCTAAATACCTCTAAAAATGTGGACCTTATTGCTTGTGTAGTATATTTCATAGATATTAAAGCACTGTGGTTAATTGTTTTTATTCTTTGCAATAGTAAGGCATGTCCATCTTTAGCAAAGCATCTCCTTTCCATTAAGGTTAACTAGTTGATAGATTAAGTAGCAAAGACATGATATAAAAAATGGAAAATGCCTTATACAGCCTGGCATAAGAAATCTTCTTGTCTTAGCTGTTCATGTTTCCTCCTTTTTTATAAGATCACAAGTTTTTAGGATAGAATGAAGATACATTCCACACGGGAGTTAAATATCAAGTAAAAAAAAAAAAAAACCAACCTCCTGTGTAAGACAGTAAAACAGCTACAAAGAGGAAGAAAATGTAATGACTGCAAAAAAAGTACAAACTTTCTTTCAGGTCATTGACAACTAGAACTATGCAAAGGATTAATTTTGCTTCTTATCACAGGGGTGTCTTTCCTAGCACAAAAGGGAAATTGCTTAATAGCCAGCATGCCAGGCTCTACAACGGTGACTCATGATTGAGCTTATGGGTGACTAATGTAACGTGACATATCATATGCTGCCTATGAATGCAGATTTTGAATGCCAGTGGATGATCAGAGCTGGTGGCTTAATTCTTCCTGAGAAAGTGGGAATAACTAAAATGAAAAGGTGCTTGTCCAGAGAAATCAGGGGCAATATAGGAAGGCATAAGAGGACAAGCAGATTAAATGTGCTACAGGGTTTGCACTGCACAGGTTGGCAACTGAAGAACACCACTCAGTGGGTAGACTTGTTTTGTACTAAATCTGCTGCACTAAATCTGCTTCCAAGTCAGGGTTCTTCTAGCCCCTTCAAATCCCTCTTCCCTATATGCACATATTAGCCAATCTTCTGGCACAATATTTAGCAATCATGGAATGGATTGGGTTGGAAGGTCATGCAGTCCAGACTCCCTTCTAGGGAACAGGGACAACTCCAACCAGATCAGACTGTTTAGAGCCTCTTTCAGCCTCACTGTGAATGCTTCCAGGGATAGGGAATCCACTACTTCTCTGGGCAACCTCTTCCAGTGTGTCAGTACCCTCACTGCAAAAAAAAAAAAAAAAAAAAAAAAAAAAAAAAAAAAAAAAAAAAAAAAAAAAAAAACCCACCAAAAACCACCAAAAAACCCCAAACAATTCTTCCTTTTATCTAGTCTAAATCTACTCTCTTTTAGCTTCAAACCATTTATCCCTTGTCCTATAGCAACTGGGCCAGCTAAAAGGTTTGTCCCCATCTTGCTTCTAAGCCCTCTTTATGTTTTAAAAGGCAGTTCATGCAATGAATTACTTCAGCTTACTGTTATGATGAAAAAATAATCAACCAAAAATAGGGTTTGTGTTTTAGCATCAAGCTCAAGTGACTCACTTGGCAGATGAACATCTATTAAATCCCACAAAACTTGCAGCTGGGGACAGAACAGAGCAAGGTTGTGCTTTGTGATGAAGCTGAAAGTTACACTGAATTATGTGGAACATAAACAGCATTACCAGGTTCCATTCTGCTCTTGTTTGGGTTGTGAGCTCTCATTGCTTGGTTCTGAGAATACACTAAGACAACGTTAGTGTTGGAAGGGACCACTATCAACAATGGAAGAACAACCTTAGCAACGCAGATCTGTGAATGCCTTAACCCTGGATGCAGCATGTGACTGCTGTTATACCAGAGAGCTGTTTATAACTTAAGAATTTTACTCTGTTTAAGGACTTTATAATGTAATATATTTTTTCTCTTTGTTTTCCCATGTGCCTGTTTGGAAAATTCCACTCAGTTGGGCTGCAAACCCCTCCTTACTGCCTCCTGCTGGCAGCAGGGTTACAGCCCCCTATATGGCATGTTCCTGCCCCTTTCCCCTCGGTTTTGGGGATTCATACCTTCTTTGGCCGAGACCTTCCCAGACCCTTCCCCAAAACCTCCCAGGCTGCATCCCGTACCAGAACCCAGCCCCTTGACCCAATATAAGTTGTGTATCATTCAAGTAAACTCTTTCTCTTGCTTCTACCCCACTCCCGGGAGTGTGTCCTCTCTCTCCGTCCCTCCACTACCCTTCAGGGTTGCATGTTAGCTGTATCTGTCACATAGATCAGCTACAACATCCCTGGTCTTCTATTTAACTTTTTGTGCAAGTGTGGTTGTGTGTTTTCACAAAGCATTACACAGCACTACACCTCATAATTGCTGTATGTAGATGTATGATGATTAGGTGTTACTCGACTACGAAATCAGACTCTATATTTTTTATTAACTAAAAAACCCCCTGCATATAGTTCTGGAAATTTTAACTCTAGAACTCAGTTATGCAAATAGGACCTCTGAAATCTTACCTGTAACTCAGTTGTTGTTCCTGTTAAACAGAACCCTGATCTGTACCCACTGTGCCTGTGGGTTATGCTGTAAATGGTAATGGTTTATCTTGAATGACAATATTTTGGCAATACTATAGAAAAGCGGGAGGGAGGAGCCGAGACACTGTAACCCAAGTCTATGGTCGCATGGTGAGGAGAAAGAAAGGTGATCCAAACACAGTAATAGGAAATGGAAGGTAGCATCTGCTGGACAAACTTGGGACCTTTCAGATACTTTTAGAGGTCTTCTCATCAGTGCAGATTATTGGTAACTTTGAGACATGACCTTGGAACTTCAGCAAGACTTTGGTACAACAAGTGAATTAACAATGATTAAAGGACTGAAGAGAAAGAAGAGAATGGAGAGGTTGATAGTCTGCCTTTCATATATATCAGAAGAAGCTCTACTTATGTTAATGCTAGAAGATAATACAGAAGGAATGCATAACTGCCAGTAATAACTGAATGAATCTCTAATGGTATGATATGATATACATATCTGGGGATTTGTATTGTTGAATGCTGGTGTGAAGGAATTTCTGTTCTATTTATTTTGGGTGGGGGAGGATGAGAGAATTAAATGTTAGTATATGACATCAAATATCTTTTCAATATCCTTATACATGGATCGTACCTTACTGAACTGCGAATAATATTTTTTTTTATAGGCCAGCATGATGTCACTGGAGAAATGAAAAAAGTACTTGTGCAGTCTAATTTGACAGACAGTAATTAGGCAATATGCTATAATTAATAAGTTGTGGTCTGCTAAGTTCAGCCTTCTTATTGTGGTTTGTAACAGATGCTATTACATTGATAAAATTAATAATTTCTACTTTAATTTGAAAGCCATGTAAAACAAGATCTGACAAAAGGCAGAGAAAAAACAGAAAGCTTGAACCTTTTACTTCATCTCTTTTAGAAAGCTGAAAGTAGTTGAGACAGCAAAAATTGGTGCTAATTTCAGGGATTTCTTTTCCCAAATTCCCGTATCATTAACCACTCACATTTATTCTCATAAAATGCCGGTATTACCCTGTGCGAAAACAATACTGACACATTTCCTTCATCATATATCTGTATCCTGTATTAGGTGCCCCTCCACAAAAATTGGTTCATTTAAATTAGCGAGCACTATAGCTACTATGAGTATCCCTTTTGCTGTGATAATTCTCTACTTTTAATGTTTTTCACGTTTCATTTCTTGTCTTCCAACCTCTCTATTAATAGTCAATATTCAAAGTTAGAGTTGGAATATTTATGAAAAAAGACTATTTAGTTATCTGGCCTTTGACATGATGGCTAACTGTGCCTCATTGGCACAAAAGTGTTCTAAGCTGAGGATTGCAGTGACAGTTACAATAAAGTCTTCACTAATAAATGTGTATAGTCCTACTAGTTTTTTTAACCGAGATACTGCAACTTGTATTCTGGTAACTATTAGTCCACATAAAGTAAATAAATTGCTTAGAGAAGAAAAAGTGTTGGAAAAAAATCAGAAAAATTATCCTAGACTTACATGTATATGTTATACAATTTTATTGAGAATGTGGAATTTTATTAATCCTATCATTAATTGAAAGATCCCAATCAAAACTTATCTTAAATATTGTTTTTTGCAATAACAAAAAATATTTCAGGATATTTTACTTGTGACTTGACAACTTGAGCTGAACTGGACTAGAGAGAAAATTTTTAAATAGAAATTGTGGGTTCATCAACACTGACATATCAATTTTGTTTAAAATTTATTTTAAATAAATTAGTTGTGACAAATAAGTCAAAAGGTTTCATTCTTACTATATAAAAATGTTATTTTGTTGTGATATGTGTTACATTATGCTCAGCATAAGGAAACATTGGATACTAAAACCAATGACAAATGGCCAGATCATCATTTATTCACAAGAATAAGAATTTAAAAACTAATTACGATTTAGAGCAACAATTATTATGAGTGGATATGATATGTCATATCCAATTATGAGAAACATGCAGTGACATTACAGTATAAAAATAAATTTTGTATGTCTTTCATAGATTAAAAATAAGGTAAAATTTGCAATAAGAATCAACAGTGCTTCTGAAAGAGAGGTTTTGAGACTGGACTCACTACACCAATTTTAGTACAATTTTCCAGTCATACCAGCTGGTCTTTTAAAAAATTAATTTGTCTAATTATTTATAAAAAAAGTAAATTATTTCCCATTGTTAATGGCCAGCATCAACGATAAGAAGGAAAGAAAGGTGGAAATCCATAAGAAGTAAATATGACATAAGTTACATAACAAGATTGAAGATCTGCAGGTGTTTCTTGAGGAATACTTACTTATTTCTTTTGCATTCTTGTAGTGTTTGAGCATACTTCCCAAATCTATTGAAAAATATAGTCTCCTTTGGGATGTGCTAAAGTCTTGGGCCCAGCAATGCCATGTAGAAAAAAATATTTCTGTAGTCTAGGACCATGTTCAATAGATATTTATTCATTATATTATAATCAGATATCCCTGTATTCTTGTACTGATCTCAGAGTACAGAAACTTCGGTAAGTCATTAATTTCTGATGTTTTTCTTTCTTGTCTTTTCTCATTTCCTCTCAAAGAAGTTGAAATATAAACAAAATCCATAAATATATTTTGTGAACTTGTAAGTGTGTATGTATATGTTCTGATACAGTTTTAATTTCCTGATCACATGTTGTCTTCTTTTGCGGGTCCTCTTTAGTTTCTTCATGAAGAAGTGGGAAAGAGTCAGGATTCCTGGGCATAACTCCAAGTTTTTCTGGTAACAAGAGAATTGTAGACCTTCTGTTCACTTCATAATGTCTTCTCCTTCTAAAATTCCCCCTAGCTAGCATTTACCATCTAAATGTACTTCTGTCTTCTTCCTTCCTCTTTAGATTCTGTCCTTTTCCTGTGAAGTTGCCATCAAATCTCTGTTCATTACCTACCTCTTCATATGGAAGGTCTTCACTGTTTGATTAAAATAGGGGACAAAAAAATCCACTTAACTCCAAAGATTCTAGAGGGTTTAATGCTAATCCATATTCATGAGCCTTCAAAAAGTCTATCAAGTCCCATCAACCTGGAATAGATTCCCTTTATAAATCTGCATCAACCAGCAGTGATTTCATAACCCAGCTATGCTGTGCTGAAACCAGACGTGAATGACAAAGTTACAGCTCTAAAGAGATCAGAAGAAATTTTGTCACCATTTTAAGCTATAGTATGAGACTAACATATGTTATCTTACCTCTAATTCATTTTAATTTCTTAATTCACTTCTCCGAGGTTGGAATCAGTAGCCAAACTTGTCTGCACCCCAGTTTGAGCCAGCCATGGGCAATTTCTCTCTATAATGAAAAAGAAGGCCAGAGAACGTATTTCACTACTGCATTACAGAAGCAGAATAATTAAAACAAACAATGAAAACCAAAACAAAATAAAGTAAAAACCAAAACAAAATAAAGTAAAAACCAAAAGTACACAAACAAACAAAACCCCAAAAAGGATACATATATGTAAGTTATTGTAACCGTTTATTTGGAAGGTGAGAGAATGTTGAAAGAGGTGAGATAACATTGAGGGTTCTTGTGAAGATCTTCCTTCTGTGAAAGAGCAGAATACATGTGGATCATCTGTGTATGATCTGGATAAGACAGAGTGACTGTAGTCAAGAGTTCACAGTGATAGTCAACACAGAATTGGATAAAATTGGAAAAGTAGAGAGATGAGGGTTTTCTAGCTCCAGTATTACAAATCTAGCCCCAGAAAATGTGGCTTCTTTTTTCTGTTACTGTAAAACTCATACACTTGCAGGGGTGCTTGTATTGTATTTGTTTTATGTTTATTGCAGTTAAGTTTACTGATAGCTGTTTTGCACCTTGCATTTCTGAAACCAATGGAATTTGTAAGTATGAGAATTGAAATAAAATTTGCTGATAAAAACTATCATTCTAGATTGTCATAGGAATACAGGTTGCAGAACCATGACTTTTCCCTAGTACTAAAACATATCTATTTCATTTTTTTTTGTCCAAAAGGAAGTGGGGTAGATGCTCAGTGCTACATATCATGTGTTTTCTTGTCCTTGTAATGAAACAAAGGAGCTTGACAGCCAGGTGGATGTCCTGGTGGATGCCATGAGCAGAGTGCTCTCTTCCTTCCCAGGTGGCAGTGATGAGAGTCAGATAACCCCAAGTTCATATGGACAGACCAAGGTGGTATGATGAGGACCTGTCCTGGCAGGTGTGAGCCATCCTTTCACTGAAAAAATAATTACAGAGGTATTTGATGAGATGAATGTTGAAAATCTTGAATTTTCCCCTTTTCATCCTTGCTTTCAGCTCCTGGGACCAGGAACCTCAGTCTTTACCCCTGAAAGCACATTGCTCTGTTGATCCTACTGGGCATAATTAAGGCAGGGATTGATTTCATCAGAGGTAAGCTTTAGTAAAACTTTTATGCACATAGATTTTATATAATTGCTGTATTTTATCAATGTTCTAGCTTAAGAATGCTCTAGAAAGTGAACAAAGACTTCCTTGTCAGTATCTGTTCAGGGTCAGGACCTATACTAGGAGTTACTTCATTGAAATAGGTGTTTTATCTTCCTTAACATAAATAAAATTGCAAGGTACTAATAAACAGTAAGTGCTGTTGAGGCACAGTGTGATATGATTGCTTAACTCATCTCTGCAGTAATAGTAAGCTCAACATCCTCTGGAATAGGAATCTTTTGAAGTCCTACACACCTATTAAATCCTACTAATAGGCTTCATATGTGGTAGTAGCTGTCTGATGTTTAGGTGGATTTCCAGAAATCTTGTCAATGTCCCTTACCAGAGGTATTCAGAGACACCAGAGAGACAGGGAAGGCTTTTAAATGAGTAAAGAAAAGCTTAAAAGGACAGAAAAGATAAAATCAGGTGTTTGCATAACCAAAAGAAGCCGTGAAGGACCCTGTTGTCCAACAAATCAGTGAGGGACTTTCAAAAATATGAAGAGTGACGAGAGCACAAATGTTGCTGGCTGTCCTAAATTATTCAGGGCTGAGTGTTAAGAGTAGCAAGAGTAGTGGTGTGGTGGTGTGGTAGTGTGGTGGGTTGGCCCTGTCTGGACTCCAGGTGCCCACCAGAGAAGCTCTATCCCTCCCCTCCTCAGCTGGACAGGCAAGACAAAGTATAATGTAAGGTTTATGGCTCAAGACAAGGTCAGGGAAAGGTCAAAATCCATGATGCATTTGTGTATGTTAACACCACATAAAGTTATTCTTCCTTTCCTCCACCTAATTTTCAAAAAGGATAAGTGTTTTGTTTCTTTTTTTTTTTTCCCCCAATGGTTTGATAAAGTGGAGAAGGTTTTAAAAGAAGGGGTTTCCTTCTCAGATTAGCAAAGTGAAGCAGTTTCTGTATGAGAGATGGGCAAGTACATGTGGCCTCTTCAGTGTGGGAAAGGGACCTTTGAGAGAGAGGATGACAGAGGCTTACAAAATCAAGGTGAGTTATCAGGGAAATGATTGCTTATTGTCTGTTCCACTTTAAGAACTTGGATTGTCAGAGAAGGTAGCAAGATGCAGGTTTAAAATTAATAAAAGCAGGTAGTTCTTTGCACAGTTTGTAATCAAGCTGTGGAAATCCTTGCTAGTGCATACTGGTTGAGTTTTCAAGGTTGTAAAACTATTGCATAAAATTTTGAAACCAAAATCCACAGATGTACAAAGAGACAGACACATATAGAGAAAACGTCTGTGATGGAGACCCTAAGAAGAAAGTAGAGCCTGTGATTAAAATCCTGATAAATGTGTAGCATGAAGGTGCCAATATAATTATTGAATTAAATACCTTGGAGAGAAAAGACTTCATCATATAAACACCTGACCCAATTTTCTGGACCATGGTTATATTTAAACTCACAGAAACATACACTAATTTTGCACCATGTTTTTTATGCATAGGACAACAGAAGCAATATGAAAGAGGTATTAAATTTACCTGAGTGAAAGGAGGTATAGACACATGGCTGAAGGTCCAGTTATGAGATCTTGATTGGGGAATTCTAATCTGCCATGAAAAAAGTGTTATCAGTGCAGAGCAGCCTTATCAGTGGGCTTGAAAAATTTGGTACAGTCTTCATTTTAGAAATAATACACAGTCATAATCTGTACAAAAAGTTCATTGGAGAAATTATATCACACACTATGTGCCTCCATATCTCCTCTCACACAACTGTCAACACCGTGTGGTTTTGAGGAAATTGGAAGCTTTTTCCTGATGGATTTACTGTTCCACAAGTGAAATCCCTTTCACTCCCCATCATGAAAATCACAAGATGGTAATTAATCTAAATTTTTCACCCTATCTAAACCTACTGTAGTTGTTTGGTATTTTCAGTGGATACGTATGTATTATAAAAAGGTTTGTTGGGCCTTTGCTGCATCCCAAATACTCCTTTCATGAGGGCATACTATGAACACAAGGTCATGTTAAGGTGCTCAGTAGCACATCAGCAGAAAGTGCCTGGATACATGCAAGCTCAGAGAGAGTATTCATCCCAGCATGTACCTGTCAGCAATGAGGGCAGGTCAGACATGGTATGACCAGTCCTGCAGTGATGGTATAACCCATCTGTCCTTGTAGCATCCCATCATGTCACCAGTACCAGGCACAGATACCAGCTGTGGAGCACTTCAGAGTTGTCCTGGCCTTGACCCAACCTCCTGTAAGGGGAAAAGAAATCAGTGAGCAGAAGAGCCCCTCAGATGTGTGGGCACTTGCAGCGAGATCCTAGGTACATCAGCGCATCCACAGCAGCCTTGATCAGATGGGACTGTGAACTATGGAGAAAAGCATTTGCTCACTCCCACTCTGTTCCTTGCTCATTAGCCAATTAACCATCTGTGTAATAGGACCTAAATCTACAGAAGTAGTAATGACCTGGGCCTTGAATCGTAGCAGATTTTGGCTGTTTGTTCAGCCATAGGTTTGATTTTTCTTGATTTCCAGGTGCTGACTGTTACAGAATGGCTCCTATAAACCAGTTTATAATCAAAAAATATGACCAATGTATTCCAACTTGAGCATAAAAGTGATCAGTGACTTATTTAATTAAATATTAAATATTACTATTTTTTGTTTAAGTACAGAAAAAAAATTGTATCTAGAAGAACAGAAAATATCTCCTATTATACAATATTTTAAGGGAAACTCACCAGTTCTATAGAATTTCCCTCAGTATTTACTTTTATCTAAAATGACTAATTTGAATATTTTGAATAAGGTATTTAAGGAAATTATAATATCCTGGGGTAGAGGTGGATATTGGCTGAACTATCTTCCTTGCTGTACTGCAAAATATCTTTATGTGTCTAGACAAGCATAAATAACAGGACAGTGGATTGTTTGTCTAGATTTATGGTAGAAGGCTTAGAAAAATTTCTTTAGATTCATTGCAGATACACTTGGGTTAGAAGACATATCTGTACAACTGAGTAAGCTGTCACAGATTCCCAATACAGTCCATGGAGGATCTCTAACACACTTTTTGTCCATCTTAAAATTGTCACCCCAGTGACATTTCTTTTGTGCATGTTTAATTTCTCTGAATGAAAAGGAAGGTGTTTCTGACTGATTCACATCTGTTTGTCTATACTGCATTAATTGAAGTGATATAGACCTTCAGTGAGTTCCTTTTCCTTCAAATGCTGAACAGAATATACCTATTAAGAAAAGAGTCCGTCATATTTTGTTACTTTAATTTTATGCTGTCATCTAGAACAAGGGGGTATTTTTATTTATTTTGAGGTCAACAAAACATACTGTTTGAGGTCTTCTACAGTCCAGCAGAGAACTCATATTGTATAAAGAAGGTCACTGCCTTATAATATTGGCATATGGATGACCCAGGAAATCAAGAAGGTCCTAAACATGACGGTATAAACTATTGATATCTTGCAAAAGTTTAACAATCTAGAAATCACTGCTTCAAAACATCAAAGAGTTTTTATTAAACCACAAAACCTCATTTTTCTTCAAAGGTTTTGTTTTTCTTTTTACTCTGTATATCATTACTCTCTTGTTTAGATATTAATATAATCTTCAGTGTGTGCTAATAGTTTCTTGAACTGTAAATTGTTTTAAAAGCTGCATTAATCCTGAAGTGACTGTACATTCATAAAAGTTTCAACACACTATAATTTAACCTTTTTCTCTGGATAAAGGATATTTAAGGAGTTCCCAGAACAGAAGTACCTTGTTGCTGTAAGATTCTAGTAAGATCAAGTATGTACTCTGGAAAAGAATATTTACTCATTTTCCATGTAATCTGTCAACATGTAGCCCCAAACATTCCTTCCATGAATGTTTTTCTTTTCCTTAATGTAGAAGAGCTACTGCTAGTTTAGATGTAAAATAAGCATGATGAATAAAAGGTGACATTTAAACTGTATATACAACCAATGAAGCAGCCCTTTCATTTTAAATTCCATGGCTGAGATGACACTGACTTGGAAGAGTCACTGCTTATAAAAACAGGCAAATCTCTGTGGACCCCTTTTTCTCCCTCCTTCAAGGATTTCACTTGCAAACAATTTGTAGTCCCGGACCTTTCATTTACTATTTGGATGGATGTCATTCTGTCTCTGTACAATAAAAAAAAATAAAATACAGCAGTAGCAAATACAAAAAAACCACTGTTTTCTTTTTTTTCGTTTGTTTGTTTGTTTTGTTTTGTGCAGCCCCACCCTCTCAAAACAAGCATCCTGAGCTTCACACAGAAGGGCTACTGTTGAGAAGAGGTGGTCAGAGATGTAAATATGTAAGACAGGAGCTGTGATAAGGCAGACAGATTTAATTTTTATATCTGAAAGAAGGGATGATTTTCTGGTGGCTTTCTCCAGGAAAAATAAAATAAAAAAAAAGATGAAGTTTTTCTCTTCCAGAAAAATATGGGTCAGCTTTTTTAGTGAAGATATTTATAGATCAGTGCAGGACCTTGATATTTAAGACACTATTCTATTCTATTCTATTCTATTCTATTCTAGTCTATTCTATTCTATTCTATTCTATTCTTTCTATTCTATTCTATTCTGATTTTGCTTCTGGATATTCTTCTTCACCCATACTCTTCTTGGGAATTACAGCTCATGAGCAGTCCCTGGTGTGCAGATCCCTTCTCCCTGCAGCCCAGGCCAATATGCTGTGGAATACAGAAGTGTGGAATGGAGGCTGTTCCCTCTCTCCTCTGTGCACAGGCCCTGCATGGAATTTAGTGCCTACCAACGTGTCAGACAAGGTCAGGTCAACAAAACCTCTTCTGATCTATACACTTGGAGCTTATTTTTGCTTAATAGTTACACACCCTAGAAAAATATCAGCAACATTTGGCCATGTAATTTATCCAACACCAAATCTACATGTGGAGATCCTGAATCCACCCTACTCCTGCAGTCCTTCATTTAGTGAAGTTCATAGAAATTGACAGACATTATGGGTCTCTTGGACAATACTCAAAGGGATAGTTATAACTGGACTCAGATACATCAATAGTTTGCTTCTTCACTTCTGTACAGATACATGCTATGACCTGTCTGAACATTCTAACATTTATTTTCAGGTACTCAGTGCCATGCAGGATCAGTCCCATGGAAGCATTACAACAGACGTGCATTTAGTGCTCTCATCTACTGCACACTAGTTTGTTTGCCTTTGGAAGTCTCCTTGAAGTGCTTGCTGAAATGTTAAAAATACGGTATTCAACCAGGCTGGGGAGCATAAAGGTCTCCTGCTGCTGGAAGTGCTCTACGGGGCTAAAGATAGTGTTTAAGTAAACCCATGGTGATACCATAACTAGAACCCTTCAAAACAAAATGACCCAAGGTGAAGTATCCTGCAGAGTGTGTGAAGAGAATAAAGGCTAGGAACCAACCTGCTGAGACAATAAGGTCTGTAGAAGAGTTAATTTCATGTGATAGCTCAGTTTGATTCATAATTTTCATCCAAATTTTGAAATCTATAAAAAGTACCAGAATCTGCAAACTTTCATTCATGACATTGTCTATTTACTGGAAAGCTATAACAAAATAAGTTCCCTCCTTTGATTTAATTGAAATGATGCCCAAATTGTGCTGTAATGAGTGTACAGGTAAGGTCACTGGAACATTATAGTAAGATAAATTCCAATTCCAGTTCTTCAAAGGCTACATTGCACAAATAAGGGTTGCAGAGTCTGTCCCTATATTTATATTCAGATCTCACATGGAAGATCTGGTTGAATACCAGAGAAAACTACTCCACAAATTTTGCTGTATAAGTCAAATAATTTGACCATTCTGGAAAAAAGGGAAAAAAAACCCAAAAAAAACCCAGTTATCTGTTGTGGTTTTTATCTAGAAATGGAATTAACATTCATAAAAATATTCATCTTATACAAGAAAATGTCCTACTGCACTTCAAATTACTATGATGGAAATGAATTCTGAATGAAAATTCTGTGTGCAGCTCTAAATACATTCACATTTTCAGGAAAACATTAGATATTTGCACAATGTCATGATGTGCATTGTTTACAGTTAATTTTTGGAGGGATTCTTCCTTTGTGAATCTTGTCTGGAACAAGATACCTAAAATGGAGCTCAGTTGTGTATGTAGATATAGGATTTAGAAATCTTTAATCACAATGCCGGGTCACAGTGATTTTGAAGAGGAAAATATCAGTAAATCTCAACCTGTGTAGTCCAAATAGCTTTTGGGGATTTTACTATAATACCTATTACATGTAAAAGCTTCAGCCCTGAAGCTACAGATCTACACAAAAATATCTGGGCTCAGATTCTTAGTAAAAAGGGTTTACCTCCTAACAAAGAATATTATTTTTATCACTAAACAGTAGATTTTAGGACTCTGAGTAAAAAAATGCAGAATTGCAGGAGCCATATTTATTTTTTGCTGTTGTATTCTGCTTTGTTCAGTTAGTCAACCCTCAGCAATATTCTTCCTGCTTCTGAAGGGATGCTGAAAGAAATGATTAATTTTAGTGTGATGACATCAAGCTACAAGGGAAATTACTGAATTCTTTAATCTTTGAGTAAGGATAGGCAACTTTCTGAAAAAATGTGCTTTATACAATACAACTTGTTGGAGTCTTTACAGGATATGATGTATCATAGAATCAAGGAATATTTCCAGTTGGAAGGAACCCATAAGGATCATCAAGTCTAACTCCCTGCTCCTCACAGGACTACCTAGAACTCAGTAGTATGTTATTGTTCAGGTGTTCCTTGAACTCTGCTAGGCTTGGTGCTGTGACCATGTCACTGGGGCCCCTGTGGTGGTGAGTGACCATTTAGTGAAGAATTTTTCTTAATGTCCAAACTGAAGCTCCCCTGTTGGAGGTTTATTTAATTTCCTTGTGTCCTGCTGCTGGCCACCAGAGAGATGTATAATATGTGTATGTGTAGTGTATGTGTAATGCATACAAGATCCTAATAAATAGTCTAATTTAATGACCCTTTTAACTTTTAAATTATGAAAAATTACAAATGTTCAAAAATATTGGAAATGTATATGCTATTCTGTTCAGCTTTTATGTCAATCCCATCAGATTCATTATATAACTGCTACTGTTGCCTTTATATACAAAAAGGACAAGATTTCCTAGCTCCATAACTTTAGAATACCAACAAAGCTATCTGGTAGAGAGAAAGGATCTCCATATGGATGGACAAAGCTCTGGTGTGGATGGCTCTGGTTTTGAGCTAAAGCTGAATTTGGATGATTTCTTTTGGAATACTTGGTATCTGAAAACTTATGATGCTGCTTTCATATCACATGAAAGTAATTTTTTTTTGTCACTGGGTAGTTTAAAACCAATAAAGACAGTTGAAATCCATTACATATCCATTGTTTCTTTTCCCTGTCATGCAATCCCTATTTCGTCAATCTTGTGAACACACAATGCTTTGATTGGACTTTTCAAACCAATCAAACCTGCTGGGTGTTTCAGAAGTACCTTTTGCTTCATAAATATTTATGCATTTGTGGGTGTTTCAGTTGTTGCATTGGGTGTTTTATGATTTTGTTTACTTCCTTATTTGGATGTATTTATTGCTTCACTGGTTTCAGTTCGTTTAACAGAGTCCAAAAAATATCTGATAAAAGAGGATACTTTTCAGTGTAGTTTGGTGTTTAAATGATGCTGCAAGACCCTGTTATTTATCCCTTAGACAGTCACTTCTGTCTATTTAGCTAATGACAGAGCATTTAATTTTCAAAATTTTGTTTATACAATGCAATGTAGTGCTTAGGTGAAACACAGGAGGTCATGTACCTGTTTTGCCTTTTTATCTTCACTCAACTTAGGCAAACTAAAAAAGAAATTATTTCCTTATAATTCATTAAAATAAAAACACTCAAAATTATTAATTAAGAGGAAATGTATTTGGTGATAAGGGTACAGGATAAGAAATACTGCTTTTTATTTTCCATTTAGTTTTATTTCCATCAATGAAGTGATGCTCTGAGGGGTACAGTAAGTTCTGTACCTCAGTTTCCTATTTATAAAGACATATTATAATTTTCAATTATTTAATTAATTACTGTTTATAAACACCTTGTGAGTTTTTTGAATTAAATTTCTCATATAAGCTCTGCAAGGCAGTAATTGTCTTATTCCATGCTGAAAAAAATGTTGGATCTTTTAATACGAATAATGAATATGACAGGCAGTGAATGCAAAGCAGTATTTATCAACTTTCATCTCATATGACTACACAAACTTTATTCCTGGTTGTGTGACCATGCATATGCATTTTCAACACTTTCGTCTTTAACACAGTGGGATGAATCTCTTGAGTAATTATTACTTTTACCATCAAAAATTTGCAGAAGAGAAAACAAATATCCCAGTTGACTGGACTTATGAGTCAGGGTCAATTTTCTGTTCTGCTGCAGAACTGATAAAAGTCCCTCAGACATGAATAGTCAAAGTGTTCATGTGACTAATGCTATCTGAGTTTACAGGGATTTAGAGCTTCAAATACCTTTGAACC
>JAWWEU010000001.1:32840957-32888554 GCA_035583155.1 Acropternis orthonyx | reverse complement strand
CCGCCCCGCCCCTCTTCTCTGCCCTAGCTGTTCTCATCAGAGAGGGGATAGCAGCACCTCCATACATAGTGGAAACAAACAATCATCACAAGGGCTAACTATGCATGTCTGGCCAAGGACAGCAGTCTCTGTTGCTAACCTCCCATGGGGGAGTGATGTGGCTAATATCCCATCCAGATGCCTTTGATTTCCTCAGCCCCACTGCTGTGGTACTCATTTACAGCCAAGCTGGCTCGGAGTGATGTGTGGAACAAATCCAGAGAGAGGTATGAACTCACACCTCTGGATCCATACCAAGACACCTTCACTGCTCTATCATCACTCTCCTCCGAGGGATACAATGAGGATACATTAATTAATGTTTTTGAACTGCTTCGGTGCTGCCATATTTAGGCTGTTAGAGTTACATCTGTAGGAACAGAACTGCAATCAGCAATTCCACCTGAAATAGAAAGCACAAATGGGAAGATGGAAGAGGGGACCCCAGAGTGGGTTTCCTGTCTGAGGTGTTTTTATACACTGCAAAATCATTTCTGGAGGTGACAGCCCTTCAAAAGTGGTCTCTGCTCCAGAGAAATCCAAGTTAATGAAACTCTGAAGTACGTGATGGAAGGTCTGCAAATCATTCACCCCACTTTAACCAAAGTTTTTAATAATGATTTTTCATGAAAAGAAATACATTGAAGATGGGAGAGATATTTATCAAATATTCCAAAATATTTCAAGGTTACTCTGGTTGACTGTGGGAGTTCTTTAAATGATTGAATGCTTTCTGGAGCATGTATTTGTGAAGCTTCATCTATCACTCAGTGGATTTTCTCCAGAGAAAAATATGTTGCTTCCTTGCTTTGCTCATAAGGTAATGCAAAAACTCAGAATATGATGGATGGATATCAGAGTATGGCCAGCTTACGGCCTTGCATTCACCCTGAGATGAGAATGGGGATCAGGGAATGGCTCTGGGACACTTTGGCTTTATGACGCAGTTTCTGAGCAAGTGCAGCTGTGAGCTCCAGGGCAGGATCCATGCTGGCATGAATCATGGGATGAAATTTCTCTATAGGTAGCCACACATTACACAGTTAAGTGTTTCAGGGATGCTTGCTATTCCTGGGCCATTATTTCAAGTCTATCCCCTGAGCCTTTTGAGTACCTTGACTCACAGAGTCTCAGAAACAGTGATTACAGCAATACTATTCTGACTTCTCTCCTTGCCTTTTGAAAAATCCCCACATCAAAATTGGTATTAGGCAGGTTTTGGTGAAAAAATAAAAGTTGTTAACTCAAAGAACTCCCTTCTTCCTACTTTAGGCTCCCAAAAACAGGGACATCAGTAAGAACTACTGTGCATGTTCTGCTATCTGCTTGTTCTTCCCATACTCAGAAGGGGAGAAGGCAAAGCAAATATTTTATCAAAATGAATGTTGCTTTGATGGGAGACTTCAGCATGCTAAGTGAAGTGATACAGTCTGTGTATAGCTTACAAATAAATCCACCTTATAACAGGTGGATTGTCAAAATTTCCATGAAAGGTTTTCAAGTGCCTGTATTTTAAAAAAGTGACTAGGTGAATAGGACATTCTTCCTTCCAAACATCATGGTAATTTAGTTGGGTCTGTAATTTAGTAAAGATTTTTAATTTTTAGATTTTTTTCTAAATTTTAATATGACACACTACTGCATTTGTAGTAAAATGAGAGCTGTAGAAGGACTTTTTACAAGGAAATGTAGTGATAGGACAAAGGGGAATGGCTTTAAACTGAAAAAAAGGAAGGTTTAGATTGAATATTAGGAAGAAATTCTTTACTGTGAGGGTGGTGAGGCACTGGCACAGGTTGTTCAGAGTAGTTGAGGATGCCTCATCCCTGTGAATGTTCATGGCCACATTAGACGGGACTTTGAGCAACCTGGTCTAGGAGATGATGTCCCTGCCCATGTCAAGGAATTGGAACTAGATGATCTTTAAGGTTCCTTTCAACCCAAACTATTCTGTCCTTGGTCCTCTGATTGACCCTACCAAACTACATACACATGATATAGTACCTCACCCTGAGCATTTTCATCTGAAAAATAAGCAAATTATTTCAATATTTGTAAAACATATTTGTTCAAGTTGCAGTGATTGGTTATAAAAAGACTATGACAATTGCAACAATTCAGAGAATAACAAAATTATGTAAATGTTTGATTTTTTTAACATAAGACAGGAAAAAATTTAAAGTGGTATGCCAGTGTAATGGTTTGCAAAACAGTAAACAAATTACAGCATATGATAGATATACCAAATTACATTAAAAAAACGTAATATTTAATGTTAAATAACCATTCAGTACTTCTCTTGAGCAGTGGAGATGAGAAGGAAAGACAGATTTGAAATTGGTGTTGCCAAGCAAAGGACTAGAGCTTTCATTGGGGTAGGTGGAATCTGTACTGATGTAATAAGCAGGTCTAGTAAAATTATCTTTGAGAGATTCAGATTTTCAGAAAATGACTGTAATCTGAAGGTTAAAATCATGATAATAATATTCTTGGTGGTGTAATGGCTGTGGATGATGGACCTATGTGTTTAAGTTAATTCTGGTGCTCTCTGGTTCAATGAGCATGTGCCAGTGCCTCTAGTGCAGTGGAATTTAAAGGAGATGTTATCCAAGATGCAGCTGAAATAGATAAAAAATGATACTATTGCAAAGTAATGCATTTGTTGGTAAGAAACGTAATGAGTTTTGGCACCTTGTGATGTTTTAGTGCCATCTGGTGACTCCCCAAAATGTTACAAGAACATTTGCCAAAAATACCTGAATAAAATAAATATATAGATAATTGAGAAATTTGCATTAATAGTTATGCACTGAAGATCTAACTATCAAAACTTCATTGCTTCAGTAACAGGATACAATCTTGTAACTCACCATCACAGATTGAATTTTAAGCACCAGATATCTGCATGATAAAGCTCATAAACAAACAAAATATCCTCCCAAGAATTTTCCATGAAAACTGAAAAAATGAAGTTTCATATATAACCACAAAGAGAAGAAGTGTGATTCTATAAATGACCTACTATGAATCTTTCATTTGCCTTCTTTCAGGACAGTAATATCTATCTGAAGAACAGATGAGAGTCATAGAAAAAGGAAACCTACTGGAGAAAGAGACGGTTTAAGAAAAAAACCAACTCCATACACAATATATTCTTTTGGAAATAAGATATGTTAAATGATGTATTTGTTCTTAAATTGGGGATTAGATTTCTCCAATAATATTAGACATTGTTTTGATTTTTTTTAAGGAGAAAACAACAAGCTGAAAATATTACTTATGTTCTCCTAACTCTTGCTCAAGAGCTTTAACTCTAAAAATAATTTCTTCTTACTCAGCAGTCCTATTCCCTTTTCTGAGTTCAGAGTCAAATCAGCTGATTATGGAAACCTGTTCCCTTGCTTTTCATGTATTTTAACTGTGCAGTACTGACATACCTGAGAGAGATTGATGTTTTCTGTCTCCTGTCTTTTGCATCCTGAGTTATGTAATTATTTACTAAGTTTCAAACAGTAAATGCAGTGCAAATGTCTTCTTTTTGCAGGTTTCACAGTTATCACTAGAGACATACTATGAACACAATGAGGCTCATAGAAGTGATCATAAGCATATCATTTTCAATTTCACTGTAGGTTAAATATTTAACTTCAGGTTTTAAAGAAACCAATTCTATTATCTCTTGTGCCTTTTCCTCTTCATCAAAGAGATATGGGGCTATTGCACCTTTATTCTGACATTCACAGGTGGAGACTGGTACGATAATGATTAGGAGCATGAGATGAGATATCAGAAATAATGTGTGGCTGGACTTGATGACCTAAGAGATCCTTTTCATCCTTGTCTTCCTTAGAGAGCTCATTAATCTTCAGATATGTCCAGTGGAACTATACATCGAGGGCTTTGTCCTCAGACCTTTCAAGTCACTACAGAAATTTTTATGGACTTCAAAACACTTTGGAGCATGCTGGTAGTTTCTTATTTTATGAAATTTGCTTGGACTGCTGTGTTCTTTGAACACATTTTGCACTGAGCTGAGTTCACGCAGTCCTGGTTAAATACTGCTTTGTTTTGCCTAGTGGCTCTTCCGTCTTCAGGAAGGAGCTAAGGAAGGTTTGGTGTCTCCTATGAGTTGGACATCTGCTTTGACATCATACTAGCAAGTTGTGAGGAATAATTCTATGAGAGGTCTCTTTTAATGTGTGGTACTTGTTATCCAATGAACAGGAGTATCTGCAGTTTTTCACATATAAAAATTCAGTTGAAGTAGTTATTTTATTTTTATTTCCTATTCCTCACCACTCTTTAGTGTAGCTTCCAATCTTTTTTTTTTAATTTTTATATTTTTAATTTTTTTTTATTTATTTTGAAGATCTGATTGGAAATCAAATACATTACTTCTAGAGCACTTGTCAAGATTCAGATTTTTTTCTTAATTACACCCTTTGCCTTCCTATGTGTTTTTCCTTCAGGAAGGGAGAAAAGAAAAACTGAAAAGGACTTTTGAGGTGAAAGGAAATGGGGGATAAGGAGGAAGGAGAGACAGGAGTGATTGAGGAATTCCAGGCTTTTTGTTACAACATAACTATGAGATACTCACCAGGTAAGCAACTTTTGCATTGCTGTGGTACATTTACACAACTCTAGTTTGTATATCACTTGATACTGAGACTTCTTCACTTGAGTGACATCCAAATTCAGAGCATCCTTTCCCCTTTTGGCAGGTCCTGTCAGCATCATCCACTAAAACTCCCAGTTATTCCTTACTTCCTGTGTTCCTAAAAACTGTGGGGAAATGCTATGAGCTTTTGGGATAGGAATTTTATACCTCATGACTAGTCTTTTTAGTATTACATGGAAGCCCCCTTGCAGACCATGGTTGGCTAAAGCACTTTAACTCACTGAATGGGAAAGGAAAACAGTCTTATATGTCTGAAGCCACTGACATCCTGTTGAAAGCACAGCTTCAATTTTTAGTACTGGGACAGAGCTCCTGTGCAGCTAGTTAGTAGCTCAGAGCTTCTGGATCTCAAGGCTTAATGGCACATGTTTATTGAACACTCTGTGGGTTTGCGGGAACTCTGATACCTGTGAAGTGCACTCTTGGAGATGGCAGGGAGGGATGTTTCATCTCTGTCTATTAAACACTTTCAGTCTTTTGTAGCATTTAGAAGACTACATTCTGTTTTCATCTCATTGGCAGAAGCACCCTTTCAGTGTTTTCATGTTCACAGATGCAAAAATGGAGCTGCCAAAATAGAGAGATCAGACTTTTTTGCCTGAAAAAAGACACATGCTTGAAAAACAATATCCTAAGGCAGAAAAACAGTGACCTTAATGCCAGGAAAGAAATATATATCAAAACTTCTGCATGGGAGGACAAGTTTAGTAAAAATCAAGAAGTTGCATGACAAAATAAGGACTCGTGTGTGTTAAGATTTACTAATGAAAAGAGCAGGAGACACATGAAGACACAAGCCCAATCTATAGTACACAGCAGTTGATGCATCAACAACGTCAGGTAAAATGTCTGATGGAACATGACAGACACAAATAATACATGAACACTTAGAGCGGATTGCACAAGATCTCTGGCTGGCAGCTGCAGCTGTTGCAGTCCAGTTTTTAAGTCATAAAATGGAAAACATTGCTCTGTCATCACGTTTTCCATACCCATGTTGTGCAAATCTGCCAGTTCCCTTGTTATTCATAGTACCTAAATGTTGACTGTCATAAACAACCTGGAGAACTCTTTCCAGCCTGTGATTTCATTATAAAATGGAAAAAAATGCATTTTTGCTGTCTACTTTGAGACACAAATTCATCAGACATAAGATTAAAGTGACCCTTCTGAGAAAACTCACTCCTTGGATAAACATTCTCTCATTTCAACTCAAAATTTGTTACAATAAAAATAATTTGGACTTAACAAAAGGGCAAGGAAATACTAGCAATTATACTTACCTTAGCCAAATCTTACATGTCAATAATGCAAATGTAAAAAGCATCTGACTTATAATTGCCAAACATATCAGAGCAGTATAAGAAGCCTTGTATCCAAACTAATTTAATATTCAGACAAAAACATACAGTAAATTTTTTTCAAAAACATCGTACATTCTCCTGCAAATGGGATGACCGTCTTACAATGAACTACATGAGTAGAACTTACACTTCAGAGATGATGATAATAGATCATGACAGGGAGGGTAAAAGCAAACATTTTCAGGGATGTGTTTCTGGGGTTTACACCAGTGCTTTTTAGATAAAGCAAAGATAAAGTAGTTCTAACAAGCAGATTTGTGTGTATTATCAGCTGGGAAGATACTGGATAAGACAAGAATATACTATTTAGAAGTTTTATTTAAATATTTTATTTAAACTGAAGTTAAACTGATAGAGGGCAGGTTTAGATTATATATTAGGAAGAAATCCTTTATCATGAGGATGGTGAGGCACTGGCAGAGGTTACCCAGAGAAGCTCTGAATGCCCCATCCCTGGAAGTGTCCAAAGCCAGGTTTGATGGGGCTTTGAGCAATCTGGTCTAGTGGCTGGTGTGCCTGCCCATGGAAGTGGGATTGGAACCACATGGTCTTTAAGGTCTCTTCTAGCCCAAAACATTCAGTGATTCTATAGTAGTGATGGAGAAAAGTAGTCTCAACTGTAGCTGATAGTTCTGACATAACTTATTTATCCTCTGAAATAAAATCTGTCCTTCAAGTTCTAGGAGAACTGGTGTTTAACTACTACATTTTGTAGTGGGAAAAGATAATTTTCCCTGTTGGTATGAGAACTGGGTAAATAATAAATAAATGTATTCAAGAACATGTTCACTTAATTTGGTTCCCAAATCTTGTACAGTCTTATGTCTTTTTTTTTTTTTTTAAATCCTTAGAGGTTTTTTTTTTTTTGTTTGTTTGTTTTTTGTTTTGTTTTTTTGTTTGGTTGGTTGATTTGGTTTGGTTTCCCCCTGTGTTTTATTTTGTTTGCCTCTCCTGTTCTAGCAAATCATTTTAGCATGCCATAAGTTTTGGACATAATCTATATTTTAAGTCACAAGAATTAAGAACATGATCCTAATCTATATCAACATGTAAAAACCTTTGGAAATCTAAAATTTTTTATTTGAGGATGACTATTTGATGCTTAGGAGCCTATCAGTCACTGCCACCTTATTTGGGTAATGATCCATGTTCCTGGCGGAAGTTCTAGGTCTATCATATGTCAAGTACTGCCATAGGAAAATCACTGCATTCAGAAAGTTGGAAGATCCTGCAACAGAGATTGAGGTCTGATGGCTGTGACTACTAAACTGGCATGAATACAGTAAACAGCCACACTTGGACAGATGATTCTCATGGTGTGATAATTCAATTGGCAAGTATTGAAAATATGAAAGAGGAAGTTAGTAACAACAGGCTGTCAGCGGAGGTAGGGAAGGTATTCTTTATTTTTGATCTTTTCATATAATCCCCTTAACATGTTGGATTATTGAGTTTGGATATTTTTCATGTGTATTACAGAAAAGAGTCTGCAAAAATTTATTATGCATTATCTATCTATCTATCTATCTATCTATCTATCTATCTATCTATCTATCTATCTATCTACCTATTTATCTATCTATCTACCTATCTATCTATCTACACATGCATACATACATATATATGTGCATGTGAGTATGTATTCTTGCCCCAAACCTGCCTGAGTTCTGCATTCTAAGCATATTTTTAAAGATTTTCTTTCTCTGACACCTGTGGACCTTTTCATGACTATTCTTACTCCAGTGCTCAGGCACACTGAGTTTGTCAGATTAGTTTTGACCCTTTTCGGTGGGTGAGAAAATGCCTGTCATATCTGGATGCTCATTAGCACTCAGAACCATCCCTGTTATATGTGCAGCATTTGAAGCCTTTTCCTGATAATGATCTTGATGGTTTCAGTTGGCAGTTCTTGTTTTACTAGCAATTTTTTGTAGTCCCATACTCCCTGGTGTTCCCTGAAAAGACTTTTTTTAATGAGATATTCCTGGGTTTAGACATTGGGGAAATAGGAGGAGGAGAACAATGACATCAATAAAGCCACTAGTATTCTTTGAGTATGCTGCCAATGATCCATATCTTTATGGTGTGCAGTTCAGTGTTAATTCTGCCACAGACATATGCTATAATCTGTGTTACACACATTTCACATCTCCTCCTCTCCATGAACAGCATGAGGGCAGAATTTTTCTGACATCTGTATAATTCCCACTGGTTTTGAACTAGTTTGTTTCTTTCCTCCCCCCCTCCCCCCACAGCTGTGCCCCATTGAATGTACAGATACTAGGCTGTATCAATGCACATATTTTACCACACCACCTACAGTGATGTGATAATGAAATGAGTAACCCTTAAACACCTTCTTCTTCCCTGACTGCTCAGAGCACCACCTGAGGCAGCTCTTAAAGCTCATGCTGCACATAATAAGGCTTCTGGCCTCCAGCTGTTAATCCATAGTCAATAATTGATAACCCTGAGTAGCACATCAGAATGGAGGAAGATTAAGGTGGAGGTATCTCAGATATAACAGAAGTACAAGGCTGCTGCATGGTACTAGTGTCTTACCAGACAGAGAAGCTTGGACCAGAGTTCAAACGAACTCTTTAATATCATGCTTTTTGGAGTAGCTTTCAAGCACTTTGTAATTAGGAATGTATTCAGTCCCAGCCTGCCTGGTACAGAGAACATACAGGATTAATTCCTATGAGGAAAAACTAAAGAAGATAGGTGCTTTCTCTGTGGAGAAGAGAAGCCTCAGGGTTACTCATGACAATATTCTGGTATGAAAACTGCAGCTTCAGAGAGGATGGAATCTTTCCATGAAGAACCCATAGAGAAGATGAGAGACAATAAGAACAATTTGCACCAGGAAAAGATTCACCTCCATATAAGGACATCTTTACAGTAAAAACAATCATTCACTGGAATAACCTCTGCAGGGATGTGATGAAGTCCCTATAACTGGAAGATTTCAAGATGTGGTTGGAAAGGGTGATAGATGATGTCATCTTTGCTCCCTTTATCATGGAAGTTTGGACCAGATGATCTTTCAGGTCCCTCCCAACCTGGAATATTTTATGATTTTATGATTAAATGATTACTTATTTAACCAGAAAACAGTCTTTCCTGATCCCTACTCTTGAGTCTCACAGTCTCACAAATGACATTTTGGACTCGGCAAGAGACTGAATCCAAGTCAGAAATCCTAAGAACATTATCTCTTTCCTATCCTTGAGGCTGATTTGATCAAATTTATTACTTGAAGATTTTCAAATTTTTTACTTGAAGGTTTTATATTACCATTACCAGAGTTTCAAATGCAGGACCTTTGGGACTACAAGAAGGAAACAAAGCCACAGCAATCAGATTGCTGGTATTAACTGTGTCTTTTATATCTTGTTGTATATAATGTGGAGGGGGTGAATTTCTGTATTTTCCCACTGCTAGCTGAAATGAAAACAAGAATTAACTGGAATATAACAGCCAGTGTACTCAGCATGAAATAAAGGTCAGGAGAGGGGAATGCACTTCTCTCATCTGCTGGCATCAGACAAGGCTTCATTACAAAGAAGAGCTGGGAAGGTTGAATAATGTCTTTCCAGGACAGTATCTCTGAAACTCTCATCATAAGGACTGTAACATATCACTCAGGAAAACAGAGGTTACGGAAAAATTTGGGATATGATTTGCATATACACTGATTGTGTAGTGTGCTGGCAAAACATGACAAGAAACTTTTACATGTATGATGAGTTCTTACATGGACAAATGAGCTAGAAGAGTATAGATGGATAATATAATCAATTACAGAGTGGTTTAGATATTCTTAGCAATTCCTTTTCTTTACAGCCTTTAAAATGCAGTTTTAGAAAGAAATGAAAACAGAAAATAATAAATACTTACTATACAGCAGTTACTAAAAACTTGAATAATGAATTCTACTTCATTATGAGTATCCAAGGCCAGGTTGGATGGGACTTGGAGCAACATGATCTGGTTGAACGTGTCCCTGCCCCAGTCTAGGGCACTAGATGATCTTTAAGGTCTCTTCCAACCAAAACCATTTCATGGTTTTATGATGATTCTATGAACATACTCACATGGAGGAGTTCACAGTCCAAAATAGAAGATGAAGGCAGAGCAGAAAGAGGGGAAAGGTGTGGGAATAGAATGGAAATTATTTATTCAACATCACAGAGTTGAGAAGACAGCCCAAGTATGCAAAGTTTCCTCTCAACCGAGAGCATACTCAATGTACTATTCCTTTTATAATTTTCCCTTGTCTGTAACATTAAAGCTGCCTTAGTAATATTCCGCCCTGATCTAATCATCTGTCAAGGAGCCTACTTAATACAATATAAAGTAAGTTACCCTCACTTCAGTGAATTAAACTCTAAATCTTGTAAGTAAATGGAGGTACTTGTGAGAAATATCTTTTCAGGTGATAATGTGATAAAAAAAGTTTTTATGACAACATTTTTCTATGTCACTTTCAGCCTTTTGTTTTAAATTTTTCAGTCTTGAATAGACCAAGAGAAGTCTGCAGTGGGTTTCTGCTCAAATCCAGAATATTTTTGTTAAAAGCTTCCATTTTAACACAAAAACTGGAAAAAAGTGGTTTTTTTTTTCACCACGATCTCTCTTGAAGACTATTTTAGTTTTTGGTTTGGTTTTGTTTTTCTTGCTTCCTGCATTTCCATACTGAATGCCCACATTCAAAGGACACAGTTTGAATTCTGGATTGAAGATAAAAATCTGACCAAGTAGCAGCTAAAAAATAATGATTGTTCTTGTAAAAGGCATAAATCTGATAGGGAATCATTGCGAAGGAATAAATATGGAACAGTACAATCTCATTTGTACAGTCAGTTTTCATTTGTACATCCATCCTTTAAGAAGTCACTAGGGAAATGAGTGCGGAAACAAACACCTTGTAGTCAGAAAATTAAGGGTGATTAAGAATTTCTGATTAAAACACAGTTTAATTAGTGGACAGTGTGAAGTCACAAGCAGGTCATTTACAAGGTATTTCCTTGTGTGCAGGTGGTAAAGTGCTAAATGGAATCAAAAGAGATTTTAATTACAAGAACGATGAGAAAAGTCAAGCAGCAGGGTAAAAAGTAGTTCTGTAAAGAAGATCATATAATAATGCAGGCAAAATTGCATGCTAAGAGTCTCTGGGGAATTAGACATAATCATAATAAATGATAGGGCTGCACAATGTGCACAGTTGCATTTTCAGTTCAAAGATTTAAACATTTGCATGTACACCATAAGTCTGTGTATGATTTTCATGTAGCAGTGAGCACAGCACAGGGATTTAATTGAAATGAAGTTCCAATCCTTGGACCTGCAAATCTGGGGGAAAGTGACTCCGGTTCCTCAAAAATGCTTGTGTTCTTTCTCCTGTATCAGAATCATAGAATATCCTGAGTAGGAAGGGACCCCCAAGGATCATTGTGTCCAACTCTTATCTCTGCACAGGATAACCCCAAGAACCATATCATGTCCTGGAGGGCACTGTCCGAACACTTCTTGAAGAAACAGCAGGTTTTGTGCTGTGACCACTTTCCTGTGAAGTATATCTCATTTTGTTCATTAAATCAGTTTTACTATGCTCCTTCAATATTTTTTACAGTAATGTCTACATAAAATTTAAAATTTATTTAAGAATAAATGAAGACAGCCCACAGACTGACATACTGACTGAACTTTCCTTACCATTTCCTTGTGATTGCTGTACTTATATATAAAAACATTTCTATCTGAGCTCCTTTTCTTTTTTTGTCTTTTTTATTTTTCTTCATTCATGTAGTTCCTAAAACATCGGAGTTCTGAGATACTCATGCATATAAATGCACAAATAATACAACTTTGTGTTCTGAAGCTTAGTTTATCTCCTACACACATGCATACAGTTCATTACTGAAGTTGACATAAAGTTTAAGGGCTCAAATCAACAGTATACTAGCTTTAACCTGGCACTCTGCAGGTACACTGAATATTTTTGAGCTCTGGAAAGAGGGAGATGCCTTCATAGCTGGTTGTGTGGTGTTCCAAACCTGCGGAGTTAATACTGTGCTACAATACCTGTAGCCACCATAGTGTCTTCATTTATTCAGTTAGTATTCTATAAAAGTGTTTCTTGCAGCAACTAGATCAACATGTCCAAAGAAATCTGGTAAAGATTAATGAAGGAAAGAGTCCAAGACTTGACTAGACTAACTTTGTATGTGACTAAAAAAATGATGGAAGATACTAATAAACATCATGGAAAGAAAGCAACTCCTGTGGAGAGCTTCTTACAAGTCCCTGTGGTGATAAAAATAATAGCACAGAAGAAAGACTTAGATATTTGATAACAGCTGTATCCACTGATTTCAGGTTGGGAAAATCATTTTACTGTATCTGAGGAATAAGAACAAGAGAAGGCAAAATTATTTAAGATCAAGGTTTCAATACTGGTCTGAAGCAAAAATGAATAGACATAGCCTGACATGAAGCAGAGCAGTTAGAGCCTGAAAAGCTTTCTGATCTGGGCAAAACCTAGCTAGTTTTATAGCACATCTTAATAGTTTAATGAAAGGTTTCTACAGGTTGTTTATTCCAATATCAGGATGCTGAATTTAATGGCTGGGATGTTGTCTCCAGTGTTATGGCCTTCCCTTCTAGGTAGCATGTCAGAGAGATTATGGAAAATATCACTCTCATTACTTCTAGTTTTAAGAACTTGTGCTCTTTCTGAGTTATAGAAGGATAGATTTTACCTAGTGATTTACATGCAAGAGGTCATCCAGAGCTGAAGGATAATTTTAATTGAGGTTGTAATTAAGATATCTGCTTTAAAATGGCTTTTCCTGTTCTTATTGAGTGTGTTCCTTTATGCTTATTGATTTATATATTAATAAAGAAAAGTCTAATGTCATATTTGTTTAGTGATTCTTTTAGGAATTGTTTAGTGCTTTAACACAAAATCAATGTTTGGGGAAAAACACTGCAATGGCAGAGAGATTGGGGTGTCATGAGATCTCTGGCCTGAGGACTTTAAATCAGATTAGTATAAATGTGAATATATGCATTTGTAATTATTTTAAACAGGGACTACTTCTGATATCAAAAATTCAGTGGACTCACAGCTTGTCACTCCAACTCCTGAGATAATTTTGCCTTCTACTGCTTTGCGTTGCATACTAGAAGTCTACAATCTTAGGGAAAGACACAATGCTGAAGTATATTTGTCCTAATGAAAAAGAGAACCATTATTCCTGAAAAGATCCTGGGTTCTTAAATTATTTAGACAGATATAAATGCAAGAAGTAACAAAAATGTATAGGATACAGGTCTTTTCTCTTACATTGCAATAACCATCTTTTTGGATCTTGTTTCACTTGAATTTGACTAATGTGAAGGTTTAAAAGAACTTTCAATAAGGAGAATTTAATCTGAGAAAAAAATTGAACTAAATCTAGGGAAATTTTGCTTTGGATCTGTAGTATGGTATAAGAAACATGTTTTCTTATAAAAAATCAGGGTTGCCCTTCAAATATAGAATGGACCTAGAAAAGCTATAGAATAAATATTGCTAGATTTATCCTCAAATTTGCCTTCCAACAGCGAGTTTTCTTCAGACACACCACATTGAAAATGAACAGTGTATCTCAGATCACAGAATGTCATAATGACTTGTCAAGTACCTGCTGTCTGAGAAAATAGGGAAATATTGAGAATAACCATGTGGAGGTGCTTACCTATATGAAAGGAAAGAGTCTTTTTCATGGTTTAGGGATAAACAGATGAAAAGTGAACTGCCATACCATTGGCACAGATTAGATAATTCAGTCCTACAGTAAGAATATTTGACCCATTATGCAATATTATTAAAGGTCTGGTAAAACTGCAAAATATATAGAAATCCATTTATCTCATAATAGTAAGATACAAAGAAAGAACACAGCATGACTCTCATACCCAAGTATGTGTTTGTATGCTTGGCAGTTAGAGAAAAAGTACGTCATGTTTTTACTTGTAGTTGTTTAAGACTAGGAATAGGGTTGGCCGGAAATTTTGTGTAAAACTCTTTCTGGTGGAAAAGTTGATCTCTGATGAGATGCGTTTCTTACTGAAAATAATGTCATTTGAGGAGAAAGTTTCTGCTTTTCCTTTACAAAATTACTCTCAGACAGAACAATTTTGAAAAAGAAAAGAAAGTATATCCCTGTGAATGTGGTTCCAATGAATGAGAGTCAGTTCACCTAATTATAACTCTACCATTAAGGACATAGCCATTTAGTATAGCCATTTAGTCCACCCCTGCTTTTCCTTATAATCAATAAAAAATAGAGGAATCACCTGCCCAGTTATAGATGTCTACAGTGAAATGGATCTCACTTTAAAGTACTTGTTTCTGTCCCTTTGGCTATAAATAGAGTCTAGATGACTAGTTCAAATGTGGCCATCTGTGGCCAACTCTCAAATTAGGTTAAATTAATCCAGCCCTACCTGTCACAGAAACTTCAGTTCCCGTGACTGTTGGTCTCTTTCTATTAAACAGTGTGCTGGTTTCTGATCAGATAGAGTTAACTTTCTTCACAGTGCCTAGGATGGGGCTGTGTTTTGGATTTGTGCTGAACACAGGGCTGATACTATAGGGAGGTTTTGCCAAGCAGTGCTTGCACAGAGCTAAGGCCTTTTCTGCCTTCTGAACTGCCACACTGGCAAGGAAGTTGGGGGGTGCATGGGAGGTTGGGAGGTGATTCAGCAGGGGTGGGTGACACAAACTGATCAAAGGAGTATTCCAGACCTTAAGTCCCTGCAAATGCTGATGATTCTATGAAACAGCCCCTCAGGGAATCTATTTCTGGTGACTATAGAGGGAAATTACAGAGCTTTGAGAGCTCCTAGGCAACTTGGATAAGTAAAACAAGATGTATGGATATCCCATGACAAAACCTGTGCACCATAGTCAAGGTTTTTAGGCATTTGTGTAGTAGTAGTATCAAGCAAGGCTGCCATGTGAAGACATAGAGACTGAACCCCTGACCAAGCTAAAACATGTAAAAGAATGAAATGGTGCTACAATGCATGATATATATGAAGATTTCTCATGCCTTTTAAAACCTAAAACCCTTTCAATAAATCATATTGGCAAGGTCTTCTATAGTAACCAGTCCATCTGCATAGGCAGACAAACATGGTTCTGGAAAACCAGACTTCATTAGTTCTTATTCTTATGGGGGGAAAAAAATAATTTCTCCTTCTTATTCTCTGTGCCAGTTTTTATGGATGCAAATTCTGTTATTTGTGATCACTTACCTAAGTGCTTTCCTGGGAGCTTCAGACCAGACTGGCAATATTTGAAAATGTATGGGATTATTTTCTTCCTTCTGCAACATACCTTGTTTTCATACTTCTTTCTCTTTTTCTTCTCTCAGACAAATACAATGAGCTCTTGTTGATGCTTTTTATTGTTATCAAAAGACCTCAAAAAACCTTTTAGAGGGCAGTCTCATGAAGTGCCATGCAAAGAATGAATCCTGATGACACAGAGGTGAATTTGGAGTGAGTCACAAATATTTGCTTGTTGGGGCATATTTGGGTTTCTTTAAATATTTCTCAGAAAAAAAGACATGCATAAAATAGAAACTATAAGGATACTGTTTTTGCAATGCCTCTGGAAAATATGACAAAGCCCTGTCCATTTTCTGTGTAATTGTTGACTAAAAGTCTTGAAGCTTTTACTTTGAAGCAGCAGTGTCAGTCTGAGATACAATGGTAAAGACCTGAAACATAAGAATCTGGTGATGGATTCTGTTTGGCAGAGTTGACATTTATCCTCTGCTTGATCTGGAAATGGGATAGAATCCTAGCTACTCCTTGTACCTCTTTGCCAGAAAGAAATTTTCACCATTACACTGCTTTTTCTCCTACTACATAGTGTGTCCATCAGTGTACCTATTCCAGTGTAGAAGACAGCTTTTAACAACCTCCTTTTATAGTTCACAGGGGAAAAAATAAAACAGTCTGAGGGAGAAATATGTGACATCCTTAAGAACAACAACCCTCCCCTGTCAACACTTCTCTAACTTGCTTTTCCTTCCTTTCTGCTGAGCTCTGTTTGCCAAGTAGAAACAAAGAGGAACAAGTATCTGATTTCATGGACATGCCTGTAACTTCAAGCACTGTAAAGCTATATCTAGGCCAGCTAAGAAAGCTAATTGATCTCTGGAGTTCCTTGATGGCAAACAAAGAATCACTCTGGTCCTTCATAAGACAAGAGCAAACCAGGAATGCACAGATTTGCTGCTTAGCAACAGACATAAATCCCTGTGAACAGAGATATTTTTCAAATAAATTTACAGGAACTAGAGATTGGCATCACCAACCCATTCATCCAGTTCTTGCCCTGGGACTAAGGGAACATTCCTGGTCATGCCTTACCAACTTTATTTGAAATGCCTCAGATCAGTGAGGTATCCATGTGTGTTCTCTGGAGAAAATCCAGTCTTAAAATCATGGAATGATAAAGATTGGAAAAGACCTCTAAGATAATTGAGTCCAAATGTTCTTACCTAACTCTTAGGGGAGGGGGAAAAAAAAATCAGGCATTTATATAATATTTTTTTAAGGTGTTTGACTGAGATTTGAATTTGTATTTCAAAGTTAAAAGAAAGGAAGTAATGTCTGCAATGACAGGGAGTATGAGCCCCACCATGAGGCACTTTGAAAATTTTACCCCAGGCCTCTCTGCTGCACTCTGGGCTGTGTGCCATGGGCTCACGAAGAATGGCTTCATGTTTTTCATAGTAGCATTCTGACTGCCCAGTTTCCTGATGTAGGGGAGCCTGAAGCCCAACCAGGGCAGCCAAGCATCTTGTTTAATCAACAGGGACTGGACTGGCTCTGGCATCTTTATAATGGCAATTATTGAAATCAGTGACCCAACAAAAGGGCATTAGTTAGTAAGAAGCATCAAACAGTTCATATACAAGTCTTATATTTAGTCAAATTGAAAACTAGCCCTGGCTGTCTCGTCTTGTTTTCTGGAAGAACCATGTAGTCATTTATCTCTAGGCTTTAACAAAGGAGTCATCAGCCAGGTCCAGCCTGGGTGTTTCTGAACTCGTCTGCAGCACTCAGTCTTTTCTCTTTCCTTTGACTCTCCCAGTGTAATGATTTACTACATCAAACAAAGCTTGAGTCCATTTTTTCCCTCTTATATATGTTCCTAGAGCCCAGCACACACATTTGTTTCAGTTATTTAAGCCTCCTACCCTTCCTCTGTACTTAACTCTGTTTCTCACTACATTATCCAATTAGTACCTCACTAACTATGTTGTGGTTGCCTCTTTCCTCTCACCCAGCAGTATTTACACGAGCTCAGTTATGCTTCCTATTGATACTCCTCTCATTCAATGAATGCAATAGGAATGTTCTCTCATTTAAAGGAAAGAAAGTACCTAAAAATATTTTGATGAACAAGGATCTAAAGTGCACAGCAATAAAATAGCACACTATGACTATCCTTTGGTTCTGGGCATATATTGCTGTTTGGGTACATAAATGATGTTGAATAAAAAAAGTCTTTTGGTTCTTTACATTGCAGTGATATAGCCCAGTTTACCATAGTATGCCACACTGACCATTCTCAATAGATGAAATTCTCAATATATGAAGTATCCTTCTGCTGCTTTTTGGACTGTGGCAGTAGGTTTGATGGGTTTCATACCATGAGTTTCAAACCCAGTATTTCCATATTTCTCTTCCAACAACAGTCTGCATGACTGTGGTTACTGCTTCTTTATAGAAGTCTCTGGTAAAGTGATTTTTTTTTTCTCTTGAGATGAAAATGCCCATTAGATTAAAGAGAATGGAACACCATTGAGAAATAAGGTTAGAGAATAAGTATGGTCAACCTTTTATTTATAGTTCAAGGCAGACACAGATCAAGTGATATTAGCCTTGTGGCATATTGAATTACTTAAAGCCTGAGGTTGTGATCTCATCCAACTTTTAGAAATTATGTTGGGTCAGGAGAACCTACCCCCTAGAAATACACACATACTCTTCCAGTGAAAAGTTAGAATTGGCAGTAAAGGCCATTGTTCACTAAAATCTGTTTGCTTTTGTCTTAATTAGTGTGGCTGGAGACAGTAGTGTTTTCTGGTTCTTATGGATAAGGGGGTAAGTGTTTACTTATGTTTTCCTTCTTCCAAAGATATTTGAGAGAAAGGCTTTAAAATTTCTTATTTGAATGATTCACATAGAAGAAAATATTTTTGAAAGATCAAATACTTTGGTCAGGGTTCAAATTTAATCTCCATTTAGTAATTAGTTTAAGCATGGGTAATTAAGATATGCATATTACAGAGCCCACATGACTTAGGAACACATCTCCATACAAATCAGTGGAATCTCTGCTCCCAAATCAATTATGCTTTTTAAAAGGCTTTTTTAACAGTTTGCACATGCACCAAAACCCTTCACATCCTACCTGACTATAAATTTTTCAGTAAACATATAGACACATGGAATTTGACAGCCCAGTTCAGTAGTGCTTCAATAGCAAAGCAGTCCAGTTTCCTTCTCAAAAGCACAATAACAGGTTTACAGAGAAATTTAAGAGACAGATGGATGTGCACATTGCTGTTAAAGTGAATGTATGACCTAGCACCTTCTTCACGTCTGACATTTATGAATCTAATGGCTGGCTTACTTAGGAAAGCATATGTTGATGAACATGTTATCTAGGGCAAATGGAGCTAGATCTCTTGCAGTTGGTATTTCAGAGACATGACTTTAAATCAGAAATAGAAGAAATTTGTAAGTGGACAACTACTTTAAGACTATGACCAGCCTTCATTAGTGATTAACAGGACCTGAACTTTCACCAGTTCCTGTTGGAGAAGACACAGTGCCTTATGAGAAAGCTGAAAAATTATACTTCTGTGAAGTTGGTCATGCAGAATCAATCCTCTGAATTAGTGCCTTTTTATCTTTCTGACTTGAGTCTGAATTGACTTTCATCTTGACTTTAAAATGGAGACTGCAGAATAGATCATAAGCATAGAGAAAAAAATTACAAAGTAATGAAGCAGTCGCATCACATTCCCTCTACATTTTTTTTTTTTTTTAATGTTTGACTTTTGGTGTGAATTCCAATTCACAGGTTTTTGTCAGACACTAATTTTCATAAATACAAATGTTACTGAAAACTCAAATATAGTATTAAAATCACTTTTTATTAATAACTTAAGAAAGCACAGTTTCCTATGTATAGAATACATTTGAAGAACTTTGCTCACAAAAAGAACCTGTCACATACAAATCTTGTAAAAATATAAGTGGAATTTGATGCTATTCTAATATCTTAGAGGTTAAATTATTAATGTTCAGGGTTGAAGAAAAAAATGTGCCTTCTAGGTTAAATACACAGCCTTGTTTGAATGACATTCATATACCCTCACTCTGAAACTATGAGGAGAAAAAAGTCAATATCTTTTGAATGTGAAATGTGGAATGCTAACAGCAATATGGTATCAAGCTATGGGCTTTCAGATCCTAAATACCATCTAATCTCAAGCAATAATTTTCCACATTGGTGTCAGACAAGTTAATGGATATTAAAACATCAGTAAAGGAGTTTATTTGAATATGTGCACTCATACATTATTTACATGCAATACATGCATAGAGAAATGCATACATATGTGTAGCATTTATATACAGATTAAGTAAATGTCACATACACACTCAGATATGTGTATATGCATTTAGATATACTCATCTCTGAGTTTCCAGAGCATTTATAATGAATAATTGCTATATGTATATACATATCTACACACACAAACACATGACCTGGATTTACTATATAGAACAGTTTTTCTCTCACTTTTTAAGGGAAATGTAATTTCCAGGTGCTTTCCCATGTAAAGTGACTGCTGCTGCTCTGGGGTCTGTATTGCAGTTGTTTGGAAGTCATTGCATCTTTGCAGAAAACAACCATCTACGATCTAGGGAAGGTGTCAGAGCTCCTTTATGTGTTTTATATTTGATAAATATTCTAAAATTTGATTGCGTAGACAGGTTTTCATTTGTTGCTGAAGGAGGAGAAATTCCTAGCTTGGGGGATTTAATCTTTTTTAATATTTTATATTTTTTAATGTGTGGGTTCACTGCTAGGTACTAACTAAACAGTATGTCTGTGATTTTCAATGGAGTTGAAAGACAGTTCCTAAATTCTTCTTTTTTTACAATTTCCCCCCCCGAATGTTATTTTCTAAAGAACCTGTTCCCTGGGAATACACTGGCACCTTGGTAGCTGCAAGGCTATGGATATGGGCAGCTTTCTGTCTGTCTGTATGTGGCCTCAGGACTCTGAGCACATGAAAGGCATGAAAACTATGTGCAGTCATAATGAATTCCTTAGGGATAGAAATAGTCACTATAGGCTTGCTCATTCTATAAAGAGATATTGATTCAATGAAAGTTGAGATATTTTTGATGCTTTTTCTTTTTCCAAATCACTAGTACTTTATTTACTGCTTAATATGACTTGTAAGTATTTGTCAAATTCTTAGACATCTGGCAACAATCCCAGAACTCCTAGAATCCTTTCTGAACTAAAGTTAACATGAACTAAAACCCACTCTCTGAATTTTTTCTCCTTTATTGCGTTTTTTTTTTTTTTTTAAGTTGTGACAATAAAGATATGACAGCAACCAGAACAACAAAGATCCATGATGTGATTAGCTTGGTATTGAGCCTGGGTAATGCTACTGAGGCAGCATTAACTGTCCCAAGCATGGTGCTGTGCTGAAAATACCCATATCCATTTAAGTTCTGCTCAGGCAGGACTAGAAACACTAACTGGGAGTGGACTTTCCTGGAGATGCCAATCAGCTCAGAGGGATGACAGGACTTCCACTCTTCATGGGATTTCTGGGCAGGTTAGAGGACAGACACAATCTAACAGAAGGTTGCATGGAGACCTTATAGAAACATTCCAGTATGTAAAGGGGACCTACAGGGAAGCCAGAGAGGGACTTTTGTCAGGAACCGTAGTGGTAGAAGCAGGAGTAAGGGGTACAAATTGAAAGAGAAGAGATGTAGGTTAGATATTAAGAAGAAATTATTTACTGTGAGAGTGGTGAGATACTGAAATAGGTTGCCCAGGGAGGTTGTGGATGCCCCATACCTGTCAGTCTTCAAGGACAGGTTGGATAAGACCTTGGGCAACCTGGTCTAGTGGGAGGTGTTCCTGCCCATGGAAGGGAGCGTTGGACTTGATGATCTTTAAGGTCCCTTCCAACACTTAACATTGTATGATTCTATGTCTTATCACCATGCTCTGTGTAGACATACTCTAGTCAATGTAACTTATGCCAAAGAAGTTGTAAGCATGTCTTATTCCACCCACAATAGTTTCATTCTTTATGATTTTAGCTCCTTGTATAATTATTGTCCAAAATGCTTTTGTACAGGTCTTTCCTCACTCATGGAATTGTCCTTTTCACTCTTTCCAATTCTTGTTTGTATCTTAGTATCTTTAGTAAATACCAGTCCTTACACAAGGACAACAATTTTTAATGTCAGCAGTTCAGATAACCATAAAAGATAGTACTTTACAAGCAGCGATTTTGCTCCCAGGACTAGTCTTACTGGGCTGCCATGCTTTGTGCATTGCATATTTGAAGCTTTCTTAGATTCTTCTTTTTCTGGAATGAAAAAATCACCGAACAAACAAACACTGTCTATAATGTCCAGGGTAAGAGTTAAAGTGTTTGCTTGAAACTAAGTCTGATAGAGAATCAATTGAAATTAGCCATACTTAGCATCTCTGAAAACACTCCACAGAACTATACCTGTTGGATTTACCAAGCTGTTTTTCAGCATCCAAATTCTTCTTCCTGGGGGAAAATTCTCATTTTCAGTGTAAATCTGAGGTAAGATAACATTGAGTCATTTTTCTGAGATAATATAGATATATATTTAATGATAATGCATTTATAAAAAAGAGATGCAGGGGATTTTAATGCATTATAAGTGTGGTTTGGTTTTCTTTTCCACTGTTAGTGCTACAGTGTGTCTGTCTTTGTGTTGTTTGTTCACTAAGACTGCAAGCACAATGGACTTTAGGCTGTTTGTTCTGTCCAGTAGTCTGTAAATAACTATAACTAAAGAAGAAACTCTTCTGAGTCAGAAAATATTTCCTGTAGACATTCTGCTGCTCTGGAGGAATCTCAGAAGTTTTTTCATGTCCTACTGTTTATGGCCTGCAGCCACACCACCTTGAACTATCATCTTATCACACCTCAGAAATAAACCAGTCAGTTCTGGGATGAATAATCTCCAGAACCATGCCAAGGCTGCTAGACACTTGTGCTGATTTCTTATTATATGTTTTGGGGTTTTCCCCCGCATCAACTCATTCTGAAGCTAATGCATGACTGTGGGACCCCGAAGTGAATCTTTCAATATTGTGAGAGTAGATCTTGGCCAGCCAAAGCAATTTTAATCCTACAGCTTTTTGGGGAAGGTGCAAGTTAATGTGACAGCGAACTTTTCCAGGAGAAAGCTGGAGCATATTCCAGAAGAGCTAGGCATCAAGTTTGCATTGTCAAATTCATGTGAAAACACTGCATTTAAAAAGAAGGCAAGAAGATGCCACTTTTGCTCATAATGAAGTTTGTGGTTCATCCTGGGCTACTTCATGTTTTGGTGGTTTGTGTTCAGAGCAATTTGATTTTATTTGCAAGAAACTTGAATTGGATGTAGAAGATTTGGGTTCAAATTCCATGTGTGACTTTGGACATACCTATTTCCCCTTTGAAGCTCATTTTCTCCCATGAAAAGTAAAGATACTGATATTTCTTGCTGTTGTTCTATCCAATTTGACTCTAAGCTCTGATTTTTAGAGTAAGTTGGTACACCACCCTGATCGGTGGGGCCATCTTCACAGCTGGGAGCTGTTAGTACTCTTATAACTCCTGGAATAATAATAGTTCTCATTAAGGACTCCTGTTATAAAATGTGCTTTATCATGGCTAAAGAAATCCTCTGTCAGATTATTAATTAAAATGAAATCCAATTGCCTTCACCTATGGATCATGGCATTTGCAGTGGGAACATTAAGGGCAGAGAAATTTAAACCAGCTGTCTTGAAAGTTTTCTGTTTGAAGGCTTGAAGCAGCATTTGTTCCTTTCTCTCCCCTCCCCTTATGCACTAATTCACATCCATCACTTATTGACTGATAGACTTATTGGTGAATACTACAGCAGTGATCCAACCCAGGGAGGTCAGCAGGGTGCAATTACTAGCAGAACAGGCTTGGGTGTGCTTCTGAACTACTCCTCCTTGCACAGCTCTTTCAGTATGCATATCACATCTCCCTGCTTGTAGCAGGCTGATGAGTGTGTGCAGTTAGTGCAGGCACACACATACTTCTGCGCTTTCCCTGAAAGTGGAGCATTAGCAACTGCAGTCAAAAAGCACCGTTGCTTCTTCAGCTCTGATCCAAGCAGCAACTGTCTAATTCTTTCTGGAGGATCTAGGAGACAACACTGGAGGCAAGTTTAAAAAGGACCTAGTGACACCCTGCTGTCACATCTGGTTTCATAAATCTACTTATTAGTAGTCCATATAAAATTACTTTCCTAGTCCCATCTCTAGTGCACATTCTTGAGAAGTGGCTGGCTGGGAAGGAAGGAGCACACTGCTGAAGGTATGTTGCAGTCTTCTTTACCTTACATCTTGTGCTGAATGTTTCTATCTGTGCATCTCACTTGCAGACATTCCTGGTCTATGCAGTTCTTCACTGAGAGCTGATGGAGAAAGGCTTTAGCAAACAATAGCAATAGGAATAAAAATACAGATAGGCAGCTAACTTGTTTGTTGTCTCTTTTACTATTATTATTTTTACCCTTCAATTAACCATGCTGATTTTTTGTTAAGGAGTAAAATTATATGACTGGATGAAACTTTCAGGAAAGATGACAACTCTGACTGCATTTTGCATCACAAGCAAATAGACTGCTGTTATTTCTATCAGGGTAAAATGTCCATTCATTGACTGTTTAGCTGTGGACATGGAACATTGCTTTCAAATGGATGTGTTTATTAAATATGGGCTGTGTGTGCAGTACCAGCTGAAATTTGCATACATGTTTTGAAATTTGAAAAAAAGACTCTTTAACTTTCAAAATGCTCTGGACTGCAGCACACTTCTTTAGAAAAGAGGAATGAGCCAGGCTTTTCATTTCACTTAAGTTCTTTTACTGGCATGTATTCATCTGGTAAATTTGGTCTTTGCCAAATACAAGAAGTTTGCTGTTATTTCATTTCCATAAATGTAACAGCTGTGAAGAGAATGAATATTCATAGTGTTTGGAATTTTGCTCCAAAAATTTTTATGATAATTCTGACTTTTTAAAGGGGATGGGATCTTAGATCAAAGAATTATGCAGCTTGAGATATTGTGATAAGCCACAAATAAATACTTCCTCAAACAAACCCTAATACAGGTAAGCATATACTGCAGTATGTAGCTGACTGTACCTCTTATTTACTTGCTGCCAACTTGATCTGTTGCTTATACTTGTGGATTCTTTTGCTAACAGGTCATCAGCAATGAAAATGAAGTACAGTTCAGATGCTGGTCTCTCATGGGATGTTATTTCCCTAATGCTATACAGCTTCCGAGCATATTCAAGACTGCTAATATTATGATGATTAAATTTTAACTTGGTACATCCTGTATTTTCACTGGCTGAAAACTGATTTTGGAATGATTCTAAGGTCAGAGAAACCCCATATAAACTCAGTTTATTTTAAGGATGGAAAGTGATTTGACTAATTTTTCCTTAGGAAAATTCCCCTGTCAGTAGTTTGTCAAATGTATGAGCAGCTGAGATGGTCCTCCCCTGCAGGTAGAAGTAGAGTGGTCTTGAAAATACAGAGGCAGCATGTATGCATGTGTGTCTAGAGATAATTCATCTAAAATCTTCAGTAATCCTAGCTGCCTCTAGATCTTAATGACTTCTGTATTACAAAAAAAAATCATGTTAATGGGTCATACTGCAAATTTCTGTAACTGCACAATGAAGAGGAAAACTAGATGGGAACTGTGTTGTATAAAACCATCTCAGAAACCCTCTTGAGGTTCAATGTGATTATTTCTTTAAAAATCCTCTCAGTACCTGGGAAGTGCCGGGAGCTGTGGAGTACCTGCCTCTCAAAAGTGTGACAAGTGGAGCTATCCATGTGTGCTCAAAGTGAATTTAAGCTTCCTAATAACCAGGGGCACCTCTTTGGCAGACTGTCCTCACTCAGGCTGGACCTTGCTGCTCAGTGGTGGGAAGGTCAGCCCGGCTGGAGAGCTGTGCCTCCCGGCTACTCCAGCCCTCAGACTGAGCTATGCTGTCACTCAGTGTCTGCTCCTCGGGGGTGGGGAAAAAACTGTTTGTCCCTTTCATGTGTCACTTTTAATGACAGCTGAATCAGTCTGCTGCTTAGGTAGAAAGTTTCTGTTGGTCCTCTCTTATCCACCCCGCTCCACACGGGGCATAATGCAGAGGTTGAAGACATAAAATACATCTAAATATGTATGAGAAAAAAGGAATTTAATGGGTCAGATCCTGTTTCTAGAGAGAGGAAATATGAACACCATCCTGAAATAAGTAAGAAGTTGTTTACATGAACAGAAGTTGTTTACACACGCACAAACTGGTGCAAAATCTCACCTTCCCTTGGTGCTGCTTGAATTTCTGTGACCTGAGGACCTGGGTCTGTTCCTTAAAAGCTAGGTTTTATTCCACCAAAAGTAGCCAAAATGGGGAATATGTCTTTTCACTCTCTAGGAACTAAAGGCTGCCTGTGTATGGTGACAACAACAGGTATGTGAAAGCAAACACCTTTTGTTTTTACCCTCACAAAAGCCTAGGAGAAAAAAAAAACAAAACCACCAAAATATAAAATGAAAAACACCTCCCACCTTCTGTTTAATTCCCTTTAAGACATACAAGATCTCCTTTTTGCTTTAATGTGTGTCAGGCTCCTTCCTGAACTCCACCTCTGCATTGGAGGATGCAAGTGGTAATTCACTTTGACCTCTTGACCACCTCACCCATGTGCCTCTTGAAAGCTGATTTGTCGATCATATAAAATGCAACCACTGATGCGTTTCTCTTCTGCCTTGCTAGTCAGAACTATTATTCAGAGCCTAGGATGTGTTTTGTTAAGTTAGCCTCCCATCCCCAGCACTGCATTTCTCAAGCCGACCAGCCCTCTAGTGTTACGAGGTATTCCGTGCAAAGCAGTCTCTTCAGCTGTTGCTTGTGTTTAGCAGAGGTAAAGAGAGGGATTTGAAATAGCTCACAAAAGCTTAGTGGAGTTACTGGAATCTGGAGTGATTGGTAAAGCCACACAGTATCCATCCTTCTGCCTGGAAAAAGCAAGAGCTGGATTTTGTGTACTTTTAGAGCACCAACACCTCTGTGATTACCACTGCTCCATGGCTGTGAGTTTATCAGAGGCTGCTGACATACAAAAAACTGCAGAGTTGTTGTAAAAGACAGTTAGCTGTTTACACACTTTAGCAGGGATTTCTGAAAGCATCTTATATCACACACAGGTTGCACAGGTTCCTCAGCTCTCTCATGAATGATAACTGAAAATGAAGATGAAGGAGAGGAAATGCCATGAAACTTCAATATTGTAGCAAACTAGGATCCAGATGGCAAACCTTTTTATAGCAGTATGGTGGATTAACTTTAAGACTCCCCTGGATACTACTCTCCTGTTTAATTTGTCTTTCCTTAATGCTATTTCACTGTGATTCTTTTTTCCAAGGTAATGCCATAAAAATCCATGGTTTCAAGTATAGTCTTTATCAGGAGAACTTTCTTTTATCTACATTAACCCCTTCAGAGCTAATTAACTGATTGCATGATTAATAGCATCAATTTGAACTCTGTGTGGAAAAATATACCACAAGCATGCACAGTTCAGGAAAGCATGAAAACACGATGATTTAAACAAAAAGGAAGAGAATTAACCTGTTGGAGGAAGAAGAGGTTTGTACTGTTCTGGGCTTGATCTCTAGTCAGAAATAGGTTTTGGTAGTGCAGCTGCAGTAATGATTGAAATTCTCCACAGGGCAGTTTCAAACCTCAGGATGGCATTGTACAAGCTTTCTGAGGCTGGATGTCAGGCAGTTTTGTTTCTCCCTGTAACTTGCAGATCCAGTTCTATCTTCTTGTAAGCTGCCATTGGTGTTTGAATATGTTCTTCCATCTCCTTGCAGTCACAGCAAGGATCATCACTGCCGTCATCTTCTTCAAAAAGCTGGTTGGTGAGACACCCAGTGGTGACAGTGACAGCGAGCACCCATGAGAGAGCCAGTGGAACCTCCTGGGTGCCTTCCTGAAAACTGCAGGGATAAATAAGAGTGCCATCCCATAAGCTCAATGATTTATCAGGAACCTTCACATTCTGCCTACCCTAGATAGCAAAAGTGCTGCCAACCATGTGTGCTTCTGTGAGAGGGAGCCATGGAGATTTGTAGTCATACAGAAATATGTCTTCTGCATTGTCTGAGGAAACACTCCAGCAGCTGATAGCAGTATTAAGTTTATATCCCATCCAGAGACTAGCCACAATACTATCCTTTAGCAGATGTGCCAAAAAGTCAACCTTAGACAACGTAATGCTTAAGATTCCGTCCCTTCACTCTCAAAGTCTGTCACTACCTGATGCAGGTTATTAAATAGAAATATTTTTTAAATAAGGCATCTCCAGAACATCTTTCGATCATTTTGGTCTAAATTATGCCACTTTTCAAGTGGGTTTATAACCTGCACACATATGGAAATGAACAACAACTCTATATGTCACATTATAAGCATATCCAAAATCTACTGAAATGGGAATTAAAAATCCACACCCTGGTCCCAGACTGTGACACGGTTCATCTGCCATCACTGCTCAAGCTGAGGACTAAACTCATTATTTGTCTCCCTGCTTAGCTTGAAAAATCCCTTGGGCTACCTTTATGAAAGTATAACTTATAGCCAGAAGCCAAAGGTCAGATTCAATTTCAAATTAATCCTAAAACTAAACATCTGTATAGTAATTCAAATAGTCTTTTAGGCTCTACAGCTTGTATTGACCAGATCATTGTTGGCTAGAATGGGACCTTAGTCTTCTAGTGCAAGGTAGACATTGCGGACATTATAATGCATCAGGTACAGGAGATGGGGATCCCTCTTCAGTGGAACTTCAAGAGCACAGAAAGCATCCTGCAGCTCAACACTGGATTCTGCATTAAGCAACAGAGATGAGCCCTAATGGTCAATCACATAAAAATGGAGAGAGTAGCTGCTGCCACCAACTCCTTATTGCAAAGATCCAACCCTTCCTCTATTAGGCACAAAGGCCAGCGTAGGCTGAACCCATCTTCCCTTGGACCATGGTAGAAAGGATATCTTTCTCTACTGCCTTAAGAGTAAATATAATGCTTAGTTTTGATTGGATCAATGCTTAACATTAAGGTATATTTATATCTAAATTAAGTGTTGGTGTTAAGACTATCACAGGAAATGTTATAAAAGCCACTTGGCTTTTGAACCCAAATATTTAAGAATGAATGCCTGAAGTGAGGGTGAGGGTAAAAAGCCTCTGCTTGGATATACTCCAAGTGTTTGTACAGGTGGAAAAGGACTTAGGACATCACAAGCTGTTTTACTAAAGGTAATTTTTAAGTACTATCCTGACAACAATTAGTTAACATAGAACTATGTCCCAGGGATCCCCTGAGGAAGAGTAAATATTGATCAAAAGATCTTTTTTTCCTGTCCTGTTGGAGCTACAGAATTTACCAATTCTCATTCAAGGAAGGATGGCTGGATATCACCAGTTATTAAATATTTGCCTTAAGAAAACTGCTTGTAAAACAATAAGCAACCCCATCATTCCTAATAACATGAAATTCTGTCTCCCGTCGGCTGATAATTTGTCACTGGGTTGGTGAGTACTTTCTTCTTTGTGTCCTGTGCTCTGGACTATCCATGTTGCAAACCAATAATTAACTATTGTGAATCTTGCTGGAGGTGAGGAGGAATAATTCATTGCAGTAAAATACTGGTTTTTGCCGTAAAGTTACTAAGAAGAGTGATGACAAGGTGAATAATGCATGAGGTGGTTCAATTTCAGGAAGGTTACTAACAAAGGTTTCCAGTGGTTGGAGGTTTGGACTTGGCAAGAGTGGTGTTTACATTGTTTTGGTGATACAGAAAACAGGGAAAAATTATGAAATTGTCTGATATTCTAAGACTTTGGAGAAATGTTAGTATCTAATTAAATAAAATGAATTACATAAATAATGGGAAGATGTAAAATTAATTCAGTTTCAGATGCATGGGTAAGTTATCACCTAAATTTAAAAGATCTAATATAAAATGTCAGTTAATTTTAATTTGCAGGATAAATGTTGCTATGGTTTCTCTAAATCCAGGTGATAAAAATAATTTCTAAATACTTTTGGCTAAATGTTTTAACTTTCTATTTACAAATAAAACTGTAGTGCTGGCTAGTTTTATTTTTAATAAAACTCAAATTCTGTTATCTGTAAAGAGTGATGGAAGATGTAGCTTGGCATATTAAAGATGAATAAAGCTCTGTAATGATTTATTTTTTCATTGCACTAGTTTTTTTCCTAAATAAAATTTCTTATCTCAGAAAGCCATCAAGTTCTCACAAGTTGAGGAGCATAAATCATAGCAGAATAGGCAGCCTCCTGTTTCATTCACTGAGCTCCATATGCTTATCTACCTTGTGTTCCTGCATCCCAGGCTCCTAAAATGCTTCAGTCAACATTCCTTCTGAATTGTGATACGTCATGTTAATCAGCCTCTACAGTGTCCCAAAAATGTATGTAAATTAGACATTTGATGAAGCAGAATATTTTGACAGGATTTTTGCATAAATCACACATGCAAGCATGCACACACACACACACACACACACACACATGTGCGCACGCACAACCTTTTTAGAGAGAAGGATATTTTTGGACCTCATTTTTTTTGGAGTGGATTTTGACCAGGATGCTGATGCTGCTTGTGAGCAGGAACATGTATGTGGCAGTGTGCCAAGCCCCATAGCTGGAAGCAAATTGAATTTAAGTCCACTCTTGGCAAGAAAAACTGTACCAAGGAGAAATAAACATAACAGTTTCCACTTCCTCTGTCCTCCTTTCCCCCCACCCTCCTCTCTGGTACCTTGTTTGTTCTCTGGTTGTTTGATGTCAGTAGTAATGTCAGCATTTTTAGTGTTATTGTAGGACAAGATTGCCATGTTATGGTAGATTAATGTTTTACTTAATCTGTTCTTTCAGAATAATCAAAACGCAAAAAGCAAAATAATTTATTTGAACTTAAATCAATTTAAGTAAAATTTAATTAAATTTGCTTGTTTTCACATTGCTTATCACTCTGGTCCACTGAATATATAGAAAGCCATTGTTGAGGTTTGTTCAGGTGAGTCTTGTGAGTATTAGCACTGCCTAGCTATGAATCTCTCAATTTTTATTCTCTTTTGACCTCATTTGCTATAGTTTTCTGTTCCACCTTCTCCTTCAGGTCTGTATTCAGACTGCTTACAAGTCTGAATACATCTGTCTCATCTGTCCCTATTGCTGAAGGGCTGAGGCTGAGTGAGCAAAACAAGAATGATGCAGGCAGTGCTGTTTCCTTTTGTCAGCTCTCACTCTGTAGCTGTGTAGGCAAGGACCTTCAGCTTCTATGTGCTTGTACAACTGGGGCCCTGATGAACATGTTCTGAGGGGCATCCATGAATCCACTCCACCTTCCACATCTTAGTCCAAATAGGAAGCAAACTGTTTTTGTGATTCTAATTTTGCATACTTAGAGTACTTTCTGACATAGAAGCAGAGAATATAGAATCATAGAATCACAGAACTGTTTGCTTTGGAAGGGACTTTAAAAATCATCCAGGTCCATCTCCCTGCCATGGGCAGGGATGATACACTAGATCCAGTTGCTCGGTGTCACATCCAACCTGCCCTTGAACACTTACAGGGATGGGCTGTGTATCTCACCATGAAGTTGCACATCCTTGAAACTTATCAGACCTCACCAAGGAAGTATTGGATCACATCTACTTACCCTTCCCAGTGACGTGGCAGTCTAAAAACCTTATTACTCTAGTTTCTTCACAGATCACCAATTTTCCCTTTTATAAAACTTATTGTGCTTTCATGAGGCTGATGTGGGCTACCTATACAGCAACATTTACACAGCTGGGGCTTAAAAATCTCCACTAATATACAGTATATGTTTTATGCATGGTTATTCTGCAATGGTAATGCACCAACTAAAAGAAGATGCTATATTTTCTATAGATACGGCAAAAGTATGAGTGCATGAGGTAGTACAAACACAAACATATTTGCAATGATATATACAATTCAGTTTTCACATAACACACAGAGAAAAGCAAATCCCACAAAGAGTTTTGTGTATCAGGTTAAATCATTCCATATCTAAAAAGATGTACAGGTGCTTTTGTAAAGAGCTAATAGAGCTTTTTATTATGTGTAATTTTATGGCTAAATATAAACAGAAGACTCCTTCAATAATCATAAATACAGCTGTAGAGCCAAATGCTCCTAATGATGCTATAGCAACATATATGGATATAAATATATATTCCAATTCACAGTTTGAAGTTCTTAATTCTCAACACCCAAGTCTTAGTTTCCTGCCAAATTTATAATTTTTCCTGTTGTCAATTGCTTTCTAAAATAAGTTTGAATGAGGTGGAATTAAGTTTTAACTTTAAAAAATTAGAAACAGGTGCTATGTCTATACCTGCTGCCATATCCCTTTCTTTGTGTCTTGTATTGCTGCTTTCTGGAAGAAGCTGTTTGATTCTGTCTCTTGCTGTTAATTTTGCACCGTCTGCTGGTGGAAGCTGGGGGAGGGGTGAAAGTTCCTGAATGTTAGAACAGTGAGAGAGCTGAACATGTTAAAAAATAGGGAAGCTTTGCAAACTGAGTAGAAATAGAGTAGCATTACTTGTGAGAGCTTTAATAGCAGTCACGCCGTCACCGGTTTAAATGTGTGTTGGTTTTGGGTGCTTTTAATGGCAATAATTAGGTAATCAATATTGTTTCAGAATGGAAAAATATCCTGCTTAACAACAGAATAACATTGATTAGCTAAGCTAGTACCATTTTAAGGAACATTAAGTAATCAAGACTGTTTCCTTGATGACAAAGTGAGAGAAAATCAGACAAATCTAGTATTGGGTGAAGCTGGGACTGCGCTTGCACTGCTGCTGAGGAGATAACGGCTGCTGCTTTTGCCTGTGCAGTCATTGTAGTACGAACGTCTGCGGGAGGCACCTGGTCCCTATATGTTCATTTCAGTAAACTTGGATCTTATCCCGGATATAAACTAGATGTTTTCTGAAGATACAGATTCCACACCACTCTTTTCATTACCCTTACTTTATAACCTTGTAAATTCAAACTTATATGCTTAAATTGAATATGCAAACTAATTGATGAACATACAGAACTTGAACTCTGATATGTACTGAGGGGACATGCCACCCTTAATAGATCTACTTTACATCAGAGAAAATTGAATGGTGGGGTGGAAGATGTTACAAATAAACCCTGCCTGCTGGTGGCACAAGGAGGAGCAGTGTTCACAAGTGCTGGGTGTTAATTTGTTGCTCTATCTACTCAGGCACCTTGACATTTTTCAATTAAGGTTCCAGATTAACCCAGAATTACCTAAATGTTCATATATTTGTGAAACGATAGTTACAGCTGCAGCTTTTCAAACACTGCAGAATAAGTGTATGTAGATGACCAGATTTAATCACTCTGATCAGGATTCACTAAGAGTGATGTTTCTCAGATATACGATGCAGATTCCTTTCCTGCATGTTATTGCAACAAATGACACTGCACTGCTTTTGCTAAACCTGGGGGTGGCACGAGGAGCAAGGGCAGAGTGAACAGGGCTCTGAGCAACCTGATCTAGTTGAGGCATGATGTCCCTGCTCATTGCAGGGGCGTTGTACTAAATGACCTTTAAATGTCCCTTCCAACCCAAACTGTTCTATGATTCTGTGATTCTATGATTTGACCTATACCTGATTTTGCATGAGTGGAAGATGGTGAGCATTTGGTAAAGAGTATAAAATCTTCAACGACTGATCCAGTGTTATAATAACAATGATGTTCAGAAATAACTAAAAAATGTAGGTGAAAAACTGGTGGCGGTTGAGAATTCTTGAATCAACTTGAAACCAAGTGGGGATGCCATTAAGCTCATTTCTAAGCATAAGAATAGTCAACATCCCTTCTCCCATGAGTTAACTGATCATACACTTCATGTTTCATGATACATGAGCATGTCCTGAAAGATTTCACTCCTGAAGGCAAGTCCTTACATATAAATCAGAAGTTCCATTAGGGAAAAATACAGCATTCAAAACATTGAGGTAAAGCTTGAAAAATATAATCTTTCTATACTATAAAAACTCAAAAAAAAAAAAAAAATTAAAATATCGGTTTCAAAATCTTCTTCGTCAAAAGTGACAAACAAGCAAAGAGTACTTCCATTTGGACTTGGTCTTGTGATAATCAGGGCAAAATAGCATAGATACTTTTAAATTTTTAGGTTTAACCTCATTATAATTAAAGCAGAACTGCTTGACAGGTGAGAATTCCTGTTAATTTTGACGGTATCAGGAAAGTTGCTGCCTCAGAGCCGAGTTTGAAAACTATTTTACATAGAGGGGAACAAACTGTAATTTTGTACTAACCAAATTTATTCAAGAGGTGCTATGCAGTTTTTATCCATTATGGCTTTGGATTTGTATATGAAATGAAATATAACATGATTTTATTACAACCTGGGAGAGGACCAAAAGGGAGAAGCTCTCTTTGTATATATAAAAAGATGGAGAAGAAGGAATCTCTGTCTCAGTTTTCAAACTCTGATGCAGATTAGTTTTGTGGTGGTTTTATTTTCTATCATAAGCTATACATGTTGTATATAATTGTGTGAGGCCATCTTTCTGCCTGGTATCTTCTCAGACAGCAGGTGTTCTCTGTAGGCTGATGGTATGTACAGTTGCACAATCACAAAGGTAGTAAGATATGGAGTTGATGATTACGGTAGTGGTTCAAGTGGATAAATCTGACTGGTAGGATAACATATAAGATGCTTTGGCAAGCACATGTTCTTACACTTTGTCCAGTATTTTATTCAAAATTATTTTCCTGTATTCAATACTCAAAATTATTTGACTTGATGTCACCCATCAGAGTTCTTCTGACAGGTGTTATATTCATCTTCCTTCTTTTGTAGATCAGGACACAGCAATTTACTGGAAATGGCTTTCTAATCTACTATTCTGCATTGGTGGATCTATTTTCTGGAAGACTGAAAGCAAAATAAATTTTGCTTTTTACCTAACTGCAACACTCAACAAATTTAGTTTGTTTTGAGCAAGAAACAGAAAACAGGCCTTATTATCCAAGTAGAAATTATCAATATTAACTTTCTGACATAGTCTGGCTGGTAGACTTGACAGTGTTAAACATTGTGGTAAGTTAGATGAGGTTGCCTGAATTCAAATAGAATATTTCTTTCTTTTTTTTTTTTTTTTTTTTTTTTAATAGAAATAATTTATTGAATGTTTGGGTATGCCAAATTTTTTAAACCAATATATAATAGGATCCTGTAAAACTCACAGTCGGTGAGCTGTGGATGTTACATTTATCCTCAGAATGACTTTATTTTGATCATGCTGATAAGTGCTGCAGCAATCATAAGGGCAACCGATAGGAAAAGATGTCCTTGTTCAGAACAGGTAAACCTGGCTGGATAACTTTATGCATTCATGACAAGACAAACTGGTTGCACATTGAAGAGCATAAAAAGGATAAAGTAGGTATCTATGTCAAAAAATTACTTTGGTAAATAATGGAAAGGGACAGTTCCAGAAGTCTCTGTGGGACCTGAAGTCTACAAATTCCTATCACACATAGCATAAATTCACACCCCTGCTAGAGACATTGATTTTCTAGGTACAGAATGCTGTTAATGGTAACAGTCTCCATATTTCTAGATGCAATGTCAGCAGTGTTTTGTGTTAAGACATCACCGAATAAGCATTGCAATTGCAACAGGTTTTAATGACAATGAACATCCATCATCTATGGCAATGTTGGTCTTAAATTTTTTTAAACTTTACTTCTACTTTGATTTTCTCTCTTTTACAAGTGCCATTTTAAACGTATTTATCTCTGGACTGAAGATCCATCTATTGTCAGAGTTCTGTTTCTCTTACATGTATGTGTGACACATGATTGACTCTTTTCCTTGTGGTCTATATGATAAGTTAACTGCGTTGATCTCATCCCTTTTTTTCACTATTTTTTATATTTTCCAGTCCATCAGTGATTCACTGGTTCTTTTCTGAATCCTTCCCAAGAGTGGAGGCCTTCCCTTTCCTTCCCATTAGAGGCCTGTAGTCAGTGGTGTTCCTCACAGATCAATACTGGGTCCAGTACTCAGCTTGTTTATCAGTGGTCTGGGTGAAGGGATAGAATGCACCCCAATCAAGTCTGCTGATGATATAAAACTGGGTGGAGTGGCTGATACACCTGAAGGTTGTGCTGCCTTGATAGGCTGGACAGCTGGGTGGAGAGAAATCTAATGAAGTTCAACAAAGGCAAGTGTAGGTTCCTGGACCTGCGGAGAAATAACCCCAAACACCTGTACAGGCTGGGGGCTGACCTACCAGAGAGCAGCTCTGCAGAGAAGATCTGGGAGTTTTGGTGGATGTCAAGTTGACTATGAGCTGGCAGTGTGCCCTTGTGGTGAGGAGGACCAATACAATCCTGGGGTGCATCAGGAAGAGTGACTAGCAGGTCAAGGGAGGTGATTTTGCCCCCCTACTCTGCTCAAGTGAGGCCAGATCTGGAGTATTGTGTTCAAATATGATCTCGACAGTTCAGGAAAGACAAAGAGGTACTGGAGTGATTCCAGTGGAAGGTCAAAAAAATCATAAAGGGCATGGATCATCTCTCTTATGAGGAAAGATGGTAGAAGCTAGGCCTGTTTGGTGTAGAGAAGAGAAGACTCGAAGGGGATCTCACTGACACATAGAAAGACCTCAAGGGCAGGTGTCAAGAGGAGGATGCTAGATTATTTTCAGTGGTACCCGGTGACAGATCAAGGAGGAATGGCCAAAAACTAAACCACGAAGAGTTCCACTTCAACATGAGGAATAACTTCTTTATGTTGAGGGTTGCAGAGCACTGGAACAGGTTTCCCAGGGAGTTCATGGATTCTCCCTCTCTGGAGACAGTCAGAAACCACCTGAATGTGTTCCTATGTAAGCTGCCCTAGGTGTCCCTGCCTTAGCAGGGGAGTTGGACTAGATGTTCTCCAGAGGTCCCTCCCAAACCTAACTTTTCTCTTCTTCTGTGTTAGTATCCTTCTTAACATATGGAGATTGGAACTCTGACCAGAATTACAGCAGGCCCTTTTCACAAACATAGGTTTTGGGAATTTTTTTATCCTGCAGTATATTTTCATGTTTACAATCCTAGCATTATGTTAACTTTTGGTTGCAAAGCCGGGAAATTACTCTCAGTTTATGACCCTTTGTTATCTTTAGACTGTTTCAGAATCACAGCTTTCAAGATAGAATCTGCCATTGAATTAGCATGACATATTATTGACACTGGTTTGTGGTTTAACATTTGATACACATATGGTTTGTTTATGGCCTATGGGGATAATCCATACTCCTCCTTTATTTACTGTTCCCTAGTCATTTTATCATCACCAAAATCTATGTCTTTTCTACATGTGGTTTTAGTTAGTATTTATCTATTCCTAAGTCATTGATAAAAAGATATAGAGGCAAAAAGAACTAAAAAAATCAGTAAGTTTCTACTTGAAATGCAGCTGATTGACAGGGATTCTGATTTAGCATTGTATTCTGAATCTTATTTTAAAAGTTCTTAATCCATTTACTATGTGAATGTTAAATTGTTCAAGTTTTATCACTCAGGACGTCATGTGATCTCAAGTCAAGTGTGCTAGAGAAATCTATTGAAGCAACGTCATTATTTTCTTCACACAAAGTTATAAACATATCACCAATATACTTAAATTTTCTACAAATGTAGAATAGCATTAATATTTCTGCCTTCTTTATTTACTTTTTTTTTTTTTTTGGAGTTTTATATTATCCATTGTCTGATTTTGTCTGGGATACTGTTATATCTGCAGATCTATAGCTTTCCATGAGAAAAAACCACAAAGACAGGTTCTTATATCTTTTCAACTATGTTCTGGAACATCTCCAGCTCTCTAGAACATATTTGAAAGCTGGCATTTGTGATCCATGGAACTTTTTGACCATGTGATTTAAGGTCTCAGCTGAATATTATCTGGATCTGCTTATCTGAGAATTCTCAGTTTTAGTAAGTGTTGCTAAATTCTGTTATTATGGCTAAAATCAGTAGTGTTTTGCTTACTTTACATTTTATGACTACATTATTAACTCTCCTTGGCAGTATAGAAATATTTACTGAAAAGTGTCCATCCTTCTTTATTGTTAGCAATTGCTCTGTTTTATCCACCTAGTAATTTATCAATGTGGTTGGTTATATGAGTGGTCTGGAAGGAATTTGTGCTTTAAACTTTGAGTGAAGTATGCCTATTTCTTGACAGCCAACATTGTACCTTTTGTGGTAGCACCAACTACAACAGAAGAAAAGATTTCCCCTCTGACAGCATCAGTGATATCTTCTAAGAAACACGATTTTTCTTAGTTAATAAAGTGTGGTGTTGATTTTCCCATGGTCTAGCCAGAAATTACAGCATAATGGGAAGCAGGCACTAGTCTATCACTAACTGGATTGGAAAACCAGTATGGAAGGTTTTTTCAAAAAGCAAATGTTGCTAGTCATTAAGTTGCTATTACTCTTATAGTTTAAAAATGAGGAACTGTATTCTGACTAGAGGCAAAACTGGAAGTCTGCATTTTCTTACTTATTTTGCCAGTTATTTGATGTTGATGTCACATTCTTTTTTTATGCAAGATCAAACAGAATTCTTATAATGTTTAATTGTCAGAAAAAGCTTTAAAATTCAGCATAAATATTTGAAGGTAAGGAATTGTTAAAGATGTCAATGCTTGCTCACATGCTAATCTGCATGAGAAAGCAGAAAATAAAAAATAAGAAGCAGGAATACATGGGCTGTCTTGTAAATCAGCTGAATTTCAGATTGTATAGGCTAGACTGCTGTAGGCTCTATAACCAGTTATGTTATTCTTCTCATGCTTGAATTAAATTTGAATGAATATCGGAAAGTTTTTTTCCATCTCAATGAATGCTGTTTATAAAACTTTGCTTGCCTTTTTATTTTTCCTTCCTTAGTCCCTTATTTGCACATGTAGAAATTATTGCCATTATAAGAACAGTTTAGATTGCCAGTGAAGTGTGGGGTTTTTTGTCTATTTTAATAACATTAAATAACATTATATGACAGGAAAAAAAATTGCTTCCCATTTTTTTACAGTGCTGAACAAATTTCAGACTAAATGTTTTTATTCCTGAAATCCTCTGCCTCTCTTTTCTCATCTCTTTTGAACATTTGCTTAGAGCCTTCTTTAACATACTTCACTTTTCACAGGAGGAAAATAAAAATAAAATAAAAGAAAAATAAAAAAAAGAAAAATAAAGAGGAAACTTGTAATGTAAGGTGCAAAAGAGCTCATGAGACCATTAAAGATTCAAACTAAATCTTTAAATTCACTCTGGATCTTTAAAAATACACTTTGGACCTAGACAACTAAAGACCCACTGATCTTAATTTTAATTTTTGTGTAAACTCAAGAAGATATCTTAAAATTTGAATTATGAATGTTTAAGCCTTTCAATATTGATTGTGTGGACAACTAAAAGTTTTTGTAGGTAAAATATTCAATGTTTTACTGAGACTGATGTCTGATATGTTTTTATGTAGTTTATATAATAGTTTTCATCCTAAAAAAGTGCTGAATATCTTACAGGTGAGAAACAATAATTCATGAGATTTTACTCCTGCATTTTATTGCAGTTAAGAAGTTTAAAAAGAATTTATGCTGTTGCAGTTAAAAAAAACCCAAAACACACTTATGGTACAGATGCTAACTAGATCCAGCAAATGGTTGAGGCTGAATGACACAAAATCAAAGAGCAAGGATTTTTCTAGTAGAAGGCATGAACAAAGGGAAGAAGAGATAGAACAGATGAAGCAAAGGCACTGTCTTGTTGAAGGAATCCTACCACTGTGTCTTAACTCTCTATCTATGACAGCAAGAATCGGGCACTCAGAAAGACTTTCTGAATGAGACTCTGTTGATCTAAGCTTCAGTACCTACAGTAGACAGGCAAGATCTCTCGATGCAGATTTCCAGACATTCTGCACTATCAGTTGGCTATTTGAATAATGGAAGCTTTTTCTTTAGACCTAGGTGCCTCAAATTTCAGAGAAAGATGTGTCTGAAATTGTTCTGGACCCTGTATAAAGATTTCTGTGACTTCCATGAGCATTATATCAAGGGTGTAGAAAAACATCAAAGTTATATTAAGTAATAGAGAAATATGATACAAAGAGAGATCTAACTGTATCTGAAAACATGCAGTTTTACTTTTGGTTCCTCCCTTACACATGCATAATCTTGGCTTGCCTAATACATTTTTTTCTTCCTAAGGAAGAGTGTAGCATGACTCAGACCAGTGGAAAAAGAAAACTTAGCAAAAAGAGCTGTTATTTACTAGGAGTTACTTATTTTTACTCTATACTTTCTCCAAACAGCATGATTTGCTAAAGAACTACAGAAAAAAAATGGCTATACTATGCCAGTGGCTGCCAGATTCAAGCAGATAATGGGCCAAAAGTAAAGAGGATACACTTTTGTCATACTTTTTGCAATTCAGTCTACAGTTTCGAAAACCAGTGACATCCTTCTCCAGATTACATAGATACGTCCATTTTTCTTCTGAATGAGCACTTCCTCACCAATTTTTTGAGAGAAATTCATTCAGCCAAGAACAGAGGGAAAGCAATCCTTATGAAAGAACCCAAGTGAGTTTGAGGTGGGAAGTTCTTTGGAGGATGGCACTCAGAAATTTCCACAGGCACACAAGCTGGTAGGCAAGCTAAAAGGTTTTAAGAGTCAACCATGGGATTATCCTGGACACCTCTTCTTATCATCCCTGAAGTCACATCTCTTCCATATAGATCTAGAAATACTAAATTAAGATGAAATTTCTTTTAAGGCTTGTCATCAGCTTTTGTGTGTAAGGCCTTCTGGTCTTATCATAAGGTCTTATGGTCTTACAAAATTACACAGGGAATTTAACCACTGCTTAACTGTTTCTAGATCTATAGATCTTTAATGTCTCTGTTCTATTTTCAAAACTGCTGATATTGCCTGCCTCACAATCTTCTGTGGAAACATTCCAGAAATTTGCTAAGTCCTGTGGAAAAGAAAAGGCTACTTTTATCTATTTTAAGCCAGTTTCCCAAAGTGCCCTTTGAGTGCTTGCAGTGTCGGTGAGGATTCATGGTTCTGTGCAATTTTTTTACACCTTCACAATGTAAAGTTGAACAAATTTCCCTCCCATCTTAAACTGAAGAAGAAGAAAAAAGAAGAAAGCAAAGATGAAGACTGAGAACAAAACTCTTTAGTCTCTTATCATAGAGCCATGGTTCTGTCCCCTTTGTCATTTTAAGAGCTGTGCCCCGTACCTTCTTTAATATGTCGTCTTGCTTGGCAGAGATGAACTATGCGAGATTTTGTTGTGTTACAAAGGGTACACTCTTTTCTCGGTGCCTGGCCTGATGATGTTCAAATGTGTTGCCTTCTTTAGCTGTTTTTTCACAGGGAGCCATGATATTTCCAAAGCAGCTGTATTTTCCTTAGAAACACTACTTTTACACCTTGAGGAAGGCTATGGTGTGAAAGCAGAGGCTGCCAGCTTTCACTCTCATAGCAACAGGCAATAAAAAGAGGACTTATGAACTTGATGAGAAGATTCATCACTTCAGTACCTGACGGTGGTCTTCAAAAAGGCTGGAGAGGGACTTTTTATAAGGGCATGCAGGATTTGGATGAGAAAGAAAGGTTTTGATCTGAAGGAGGGTAGATTTAGATTAGATGTTAGGAAGAAATTCTTTACTATGAGGGTGGTAACCGCCTGCCCAGAGGAGTTTTGACTACTACATCCCTGGAGGTGTTCAAGGACAGGTTGGATGGGACTTTGAGCAACCTGCTCTAGCAGGTGTCCCTGCCCATGGTACGGGGGTTGGAACTAGATGATCATTAAGGTTGCTTCCAACCCAAAACATTCAATGATTATATGATTCTATAATTGAGAATTAAAGGTCTTCCACATTTCATATACTTTATTGGACAGAAAAGGATCTTATTATAAAGCACACAAAGATATTACACCTCTGTTTTTCCAAGACTTTTGATGGACTGTGACTTTTTCTTCTTGTAAATTCTAAAAGACCATTTACATACCTCTTTCACCTCATAAACCCTCTTTTCTGAGAGAATTTTCTCTTGTAGCTTAGATACTCTGTAATCCAAACCCACTGCTGTGCTTTCAAATTTCATTTAACTGCTGTAATTCCCAGAACTCACTGCCAGGGGCTGAAGCCATATATTATATAGTACTGAAGCTGATCTTTGTCTCACTGAAATGGCCTTATTTTATTTGACACAATAATATTTATTAACTTCAAAGTTACATACAGCATATATAATACTTGAAAAATTAGACCAACACCATGGGAAAAGTGGTTCTGTTTTGAAGGAGGTTGAACCAAATCCTATTGTAATCATTAGAAATCCAGATTCTGTGCAAAGCTCTCTGCTGTCTGAATATCAATCAGGATGCACAAGAAAAATGGGTGTTGAGTCATGCAGGGAGAGAAAACTGACTGCAACAGATATTTGCACGATATATTACTGCTAGTTGCTTCATACACACTGGAATTTGTTTTCATATGGCTAAATGATTTAATGATCTTTAGGAATATTTCTAGACTTCTGAAACAAACATTTCCCTTATTTACAGTATGGATTTCAGTTCAGTTTTGAGATCTAACAAAAGAAAGAGCTCTATGGGTGGCGGTTATGAGAAAGACTATATTGATAGTCCTTTATGAGCAGGTACTTAACAATAGACATAAGAAAAAACTATTCTGATAGTTCAGATACATCTGAATCCAAGCTGGATCTTGATTTTAATTAGAAGTAAGGAGGGTGGTCCCCTAAGTGTAAGAGAAACTGTGCTTTCTGTTGGGTACTGTTTTGCCTATATCCACCCCACAGCTCCTCCCTGCCACCTCTCTGCACCCCCTTTCATTAACTTTCTGCACCAAGAGTTCATGCAGTAATTCTTCCTGGGGGAAAAGAACATGTGAAGGGGCCATTTTACTGTGTATGATTACTGAATTAAAAAACGAACCATTCTGGGACAATATGAAAGTTCCAAACCTGACCACCAAGTGGCAATCAGAGCATACTGTTGAAAAGCCCAGGATTCCTTCTCTTGATCTTGTGTCCTTCTCAAGCAGTCTTCGTGGCTCCTGAGTTACACGTGGCCTGTAAGACGTCCATGTGTATCTGTACAGGTAGGGCAACTATGCTGGGATGAAGGTGCTGGTTAGTCCAAAACTGCTGCCACAAAGAATGAAACAGGGCAGCAAGCCATAAGGAGGCTGAAGTGTCCAGCACATCTTAAGACTGTCCTGCACATGCAGCCCTATCCAGCAATGAAGAACTAGGACCTTGGGGAGATGCTCTATTTGCTATCCTGGATTCCTTTTAAGGCTTCTATCATCTTTGCATGTTCATGGTATGTGTTCTGAGGCTGATAATCAGCACAAAAGGTCAAGAATATTTGTGCTAACTTAGTTTTCAAAAAGTGCATGGCACCATCTCTGTTGCAACTAGCTCTGGAGAAAACCTCAGGGCGACCAAAGAAATCATGTACACTCAGAAGACACCTTTCAAAGGCTTAGTTTTGATGTCTCCTCACTCATTTCAAAATTACAGTGGTCCAATTCTTCAGGTTTGAGGCCGCTTATTCCAAGGAACTTATGTATGCATAAACATCTACGGGACACTGTAGTCTGAAATAGAGGCAATTGATCAGTTTTAGGCTTCTCTAGAGATTAAGTGATACATGAAAATATGTGCATTCACAGACATTTTCTGAAATTTAGGCCCCCAAAACTGTTTATCAAATGAGCAGCTGGTGACAGTCTTAATATCACACTCTGGTAATTACTCTTGGGTAATAGTTAGTCCTTAATGAAGAGTAGAATAGGATTACTATTGTGCTTATGATATTAGACTTTTTTAACTTTTTTTTTAGGTTATTTTCTTAATGAATTGTACCTAGCCATTGCTCTACTTGAACGAAGAAAAATTAATGATTGAGTAACTCCAATTGCTTCCCAATTTTAAGGTCTCAGATTAAATACTTTATTGGCCAGAGACTTCCTACATGACTTTCACTTCACTGATGTACCTGCATTTCCATCCCCTATCTTTAATACAGAGATGTCTGCCTTCCCCTTCTTTATGGAGTTATTACTAAATATTGTGGTGAATGGAGTAAAGTACTTTCGAATACAGAAAAGTGTGGGCTGGACAGGAAAGGGCTCTTAGCTGTCCTAGAAGCTGCATAAATGGAGTTTCATCAAATGTTTCTTAACCTTATGTGTATTCCCACCAATATGTTCATCACCAATATTTCAAAAATAGAATGGACTTTCTCTTAAAAGTTACAGTACTCTGCCAGAGTCATCAAACATTTTGTTTACCCAAAAATTTTTTGAGCATATCCCATGACACATTCTGTTTCAAAATGCACCATTATAATCTCAGAGTAAAATGTAGAACAGTTTCATTGTGTTCTGTACTTTTGCAAGCACACACACATACACACAGAGAAAAACAAAAACAAAACCAAAAACCAACAACAACAACAACAACAGAAAAAAAACCAAAAAAAACCCCTTCAAACCCAAAATATTTACAGGGTTTTTTTTTTTTTTTTCCATTAAGTTTGTTGTAAAACATTTTCCATATGTCTTTTCATGTCTTGTAATTAGTATTTATTGAAGTGACTGGGCTAAAAAGGCATTTAATAAGACTTCACCTAAATACATTCCCATATGATTTCCAGCTAAGAAACCATTTTCCTCAGAGATAAAAAGAAACCAAAAGGTTTTAAATCAAATCCATATTGATTTATTTTTTTTTTTTAGTTTTACAAATATCTACTGTCAAGTCCAGAAGCTTCTCATATGTTGCTATTCATACATGATGTTTGGAAAATGTCTCATTAAAATGCCACCACTTACCTCAAGAAGAATTAAAGCAAACCTTTGGGTAAGGAGAATACTACAAGAAATCTAGGAAGGAATTTCAGTTGTTAGTTAGCATCCTTACATAGGTAACAGGGAAAAGTTGAGTTGCTTAAAACAAACTTTTTTTTTTTTCTAGTAAGATTTTTCAGCAGCTGCTACTTTAAGGAAAGGAAAAACTGAACTGAAAATCCCAGGCTGTAGCTTGGTGTTTCTCAGCAGATGCAGTTGTATCCAAAGTGAGTGAGTCTTTTTGGCTTTGACCTGTAACTGAAACTGAGTAGGGCCAAAACTGTGAAGCTCTCAAGAAATCTTTCTGGAGGCTGTGTCTGAGCAATTAGTTTGAGCTTAGAGGACAGATTATTCACTCTAGAGGCCACATGAGCTAAAATGCGTTGTGGCAGTGGTATTAGTTCTCTTGGTCAGAGTTTCAACACTGATATCATAGGGAGCAGGATTAAGTGGTACAGTCCACTATTTTTAATAGGATTATACAAAATTTTTTGCTCATTAAGAGAAATAGACTCCTATAAGAGGGACATTCAGTTTACCAGGAAGATCACTGTGGTTATCAGTAATAATCAGTTTTCTTAAGGGGGAAAGACCACTATTTTAAGAACACATATTCTCAGATTTTCTTCCTTTGTTTTTTGGATATTTCACCAGTTTTCAGTAACTCCAGGACTGTGTAGAAGCCTTTAGTGTCAGTCATTGTTCCATACAACCAAGAAAATCTTGTATAAAAAATCACCAGTCCTGACGCTGCAAATGCTAGGAAATTTATTTAATTATACATGTGCATGTGCTCAAATATGTTTATGTCCAGGATCTACAGTATAAGATGAAAGAGGCAAAGGGAGGTGATGGTGACGGCAAGCAGAGAATAAAAATTGTAGGAAAAGTTACCAGACAGCTGTAAGTAAAATTTACAAATGTTAACACAGTATCAGAGTGGGCTGCATTGCAAAGGACCTTAATGATCATCTAGTTCCAACTCCGCTGCCACAGGCAGGGGCGACTTCCACTAGATGACGTTGCTCAAAGCCCCATCCAACCTGTCCTTGAACACTTCCAGGGATGGAGTAGTCAGAGCTTCTGTGGGCAATCTTTGCCAGTGTGTTACCACCATCATAGTAAAGAATTTCTTCCTTATATCTAATCTAATCTAATCCTGCCCTCTTGTAGTTTGAAGCCTTTACCCCTTATCCTATCACTTCATGCCCATGTAAAAGTCCTTCTGCAGCTTTCTTGTTGCCCCTTTAGGTTACTGGAAGGTGCCAGAAGGTCACCCTGGAACCTCCTCTCCTCCAGACTGAACAAGCTCAACTCCCTCAGCCTGTGTTCATAACAGAGGTGCTCCAACCCTCTGATCTTTACAGCCTCATCTGTTTGTGCTGCTTTTTAAGTTGGGGGCCCCAGGGCTGGTTGCTATTCTCCAGGTGGTGTCTTGTGAGAGTGGAGTAGAGGGGAGAATCACCTTCCTCGATTAAGTCAAGTGCTGCACAGGTGTAGTTTTGGAGAGCCTAAAAAGCTTGTGAGATTTAATTAGAGAACTGCTTGTTATATGCCAAGTATAAACATTGCTCAGAAAAATCTCTCATTTTTATATGATAAATATATATACATACACACAAAATATATGAATTCATATCTTATATATAAACCAACCTGCCTCATGAGACCACAATGCACAAAGTAAGGTAAAGTAACAGCATTTCTCTCTGTGTAACTAATAAAGAGTGGCAACATCTCTCATATTTTTTAACAACACAATTATCATAAGCCCAAATGCCATTTGGTGCTCAGCACTCCGCAAGCTGTGGGCCATTGACACCTTTCAGGACTTTTCCTGAGAACCAGGAAAAAAAAAATTGAAAGCCAAATTTGTATTTTAAGTGTATTACAGTGAATGATAAGTACCTGCCATATGGAAGTGCGACCTTTAGGAATGAGTTGTGATTTATAAAAAGTGCTAGATGATGCTCTAAACATTTTGTAGTCACCTGGAGAATACTTTGTAGAACTATTGCACTGTATAAGAGCCTATTTTGAAATCAAATTCAAGCTTAGACCTTTGCAGCAGAAGAGTTAATTTAATGCAATCCTTGGTTGGACTGAATCAGAAATATTTATGTGGAATTCTTCTCCTTTTTATTCAGTCTCAGACATATTTTTATGTGGCAGAACAAGGCAGGATAAAATTTAACTGAACTCCATGCAATAGAAGACACTCTCAGGACTCATTTCTTGGTATGACTGTAAGTACCATTATGGTACCACTAGATTTCACCTCCTGGTGCATGCAGAGGAGAAATTCAGTACTGCATTATTTTTCTCACTAATAGGATGCACTTCGTTTTTGCCTATTTTGTCTTCAAGTACAATTTGGAGAAAAGAACCTGTTTCAATTTACTCCTACAACTAGAGAGTGACAATCCAAACAACGGTGAAGGTGGAAGGAGATTACTAGTGAAGTTGCATCCCAGGTACTTAGGGTGATACTACATACCCATCAAGGAAAGTAGTTATTCCCCAGTGACAGGAAGATCAGGCACACATTTTAACTTCGGGAGATGTTTCTTGAAGCTACAATGCCTTTTGGAACTACTCACAGGTTGAAGTAACTTCTCCAGCCTCTATTCCTACAACTAGACTGGTTCTTAGACAATACTGCATTGTGACGTCCCTAGAACCCCCAGTTCAGCTTAACCTACTCTTAAATGCCAGATCACCCCGGCATACTAAGATAGCAAACACAACAAATACAAAGCACAAAAAATTCATGCAATCTGACTACTATCTGAGTAGTGCATTTAGCAGTTTATCTTGTCAAAATGTGCACTACCTTTTCAATCTTACTACTGTTGCCTACATTTTACTCCTCCCTGCTATTTGTTCTCACCTGCATGCTGTCTTAATCTTTGCTGCAAAGACCTTAGGGCAGTGTAGTAGTCAATGCACCATTGAAAGTATGGAAAGATTCTTGTCGTAAATGGAATGTGGATGCTAATGCAGAGAAT
>JAWWEU010000001.1:32811722-32831255 GCA_035583155.1 Acropternis orthonyx | reverse complement strand
GAAAAGGAAAAGGAAAAGGAAAAGGAAAAGGAAAAGGAAAAGGAAAAGGAAAAGGAAAAGGAAAAGGAAAAGGAAAGAAGATAAAGCAAAGAAGAAGGAGAGAGAAAAATAGCTCTTACGCCCTGGTTCATACAACCTAAATTTAACCTACAAGATGTGTCTTGTAGCAGAAAAGCTCCTAGATTGTTCTCATGCTCTTAACAGGATCAGTCCTTTGTTAATAATGGTCTGTCGAAAAGCTTTGTTTATCCCAGATGCATTTTGCTGGATCCAATCCACATATGACAGTGCTGGCAAAAATAAATGCATCTGTGTCCTGTCAGAATGGCCAATATGTTTTCATATAGTTTCTAGGGAACAAATTCTGTAATTTCTAAGCCAGTTTTACATAGAAAAAATAGTCAACTAAGCTGCAACATATATAGACTCAACACTTGAGCCTGGAAAACATTCTTAAAATTTCAGGAGTATTTTGACCATTGAATTATCTGGGTCAGAGTTACTCAAGCCTTTGAAAATACAAAATTAAACTGAATATTATAATGTACGGGCTTTCATACTAGATTTCTGCTGCTTTGTCTTTACAGCAGGGCAATATTACAGTTACAGTATTTAAGACACTGAAATGCTTATCCAGTACCTGAAAGAGTTCAGATAAGCAAATGTATACCAGACTGACACGTTTATGTTTTTATTGGATTTTGCAGTGCATCTTGTGTAAAATTTGGAAAAGATTTGTGTTATTTTCTAATTCTTGTAAATATCTGCTATTCATCTTAGGTTTTTATGGGTTAGGTCACTTATTTTAATAACTAAAGTTACTAAATACCTGAGAATAATTTGCAATTAAATTACCATCATGCCAATGTTCATTAAATCAATGCAGTGAAATGAATAACCCATTAGAGAAGTACAGTAGAGAAATGGCAAATATACTTCACATCCATAGGTAATTAAACACATGCTTAACTTTAGCTTTCAATGCATTGATGAATAGGACCTTCCATGAAGGACTGTAAAGGTTTGTAGAGAAGAGGTTTGGCTTAGCATAAGTAATAAGGAGAAAAAGATGCTGACAAACCTGTATCACAAAAACCATCACCACAACCCAAGAGGAGAAAAGAGGAAATAAATTTGGAGACAATAGATGTGCCTATATGTTCTGTCAGAGCGAGAAAAGGAGGTAAAAATGCTATGTTCCCATCAATGAATAGACAAGTTAGGGAGTTTCTTATCATGTCTTTCAGAATTAGTAATCAAATAGGTACTAAAGGAAAGAAAAGATTACAAGGGCAATTGATGAGTCTTCAGGGACTGTAAATTAAGGAAACAACCATGACTTTTGTCTAGGTAATTCTAAGGAAACTATCTGAAGGGATGAAATTGATCAATTTGCCCAGTAGGAAACTAGATAAAACAGAAATAGCAACAACATTACTTAGTGGGAACTTCAGTGCTTCACAACAGCACCTCAGAATATTCCTTGATTTTACATACAAAGAAATTGAAGTGGACAATATCTATTGATTCAACGGCTAGCACATTCCCACTGCCCTCCATAAGAGGTGGTTTAGTCCTAAATGACAGAAGTGTCCTATTTTCAAATTTTGGTCTGAAGGCTCAAAATAGAAATCAATTCCTTCTTTCACATTGCATGTTAATGAAAAGAACTATAATTTTTTACCTTTAGAATTATTTTCTTATTAATAGGCTGCCCAATCCTGTTTGTATTTAGTACTCCAATGGCAAGAGTATCTCTTATGTGCTTTCATGAATTATGGGTGTATTTCTAAATAGTTTAAAAGTCAATGACAGAAACTCAGACTTACCCACTGTTGAAAATTTTTCAATGACATTGAATTCTTTGCACGTAAGTGATCTACCATTTCAAGCTACAGAACTTGATAGAAGAGTGTGTATACTTGTGGGCATGTGCATTCAAGACTGCATATTTGAGGTACCCTCATTTAATGATCAGGGATATATTTAGCAGTCACCTTCACATACAATAATTTGTCAAGGCATTTCATGTTGAACTGAGTCAGAAATTTTGCACTGAGTTTTGCTTGTAATGAGTTGGCAAAGCCTCAGCTCTAAATTGCAAGCTGCATTCAAGCTAGCTTTTAAAATATTTTCGGGGGATAAAATTGGCATTGTTTATGTGCTTCACTTAACATAAATAATGTAACAGTTTATCTTAAGCTAAATAATTAAAATCAATTGTTGGTAAACTTTAAAAACCTTTTTATATGGAGATTCAGAAAGAATCATACCTTTGAGACTAATACTGAATGTATTCACTGTGGATCTTTTAGCATTTTTTAAAGAATCCTTGTTGATATTATGCATGTCTTTTTCATTCTGTTGGGGGAAAAATCACTTCTGTTGTTGCATGACAGATGTCAACCACGAGAGAAATCATATTAGATATATTTGGAACAGATCATATAAATTTAAATTTTATACACAGATGATTCACAACAGACAGTGTTTTGCAAAGTAATGGAGGTGACAGAAAGAATAAAGTATGTAAGTTCATGCATGAACATGCATACATATACATTTATATATATATATAGAGAGAGAAATATGTATGTTATGATGCATTAGACTTTCCACAAAAGTAGCAACAGCAGATTATAAAACACTGTAGCTGGAAAGTAAAAACTTCTCAGTTCATGTTTTGAAGTTTGTTTTATACACACAGCAGAGGAAAAGGACAGGAAGAATGCATTTATTAAAAAAACACTATTGATTTAGAGCTTGAGTCTGACTTTGTTTTCATCAGTATGCATGTGGATCACACCAGTGTGTCTGAAAGTAAAATGAAACCTGAAATATAGCTGGTGAATTTTTTTTTTTTTGTTCCTTCTATGGAGACCTTTCTAATGAAAAAGAACAAAAATAAACATCTAATAAATAGGGAGTATACTAGAAAAAAACTCCAAAATTTTTGACTGGGTAATATTACCCCAGAATCAAAACCTCTTGATTTAATTTTCTTCACAGTCCAAGTTCCTACAAGATGAGATGATTTATTTCTTTTGAAATGTGTGTTTTACAGTTATAATTCAATGGATAAGATCAGTTATGGACCAAAATAAGCAACTGAACTAATTTAAACTACTTTTTAAAAAACAAACCAAAATGAAAACAACCTTTCTTTTTTCTTTACTTCTTTTTTCTTTTATGTTATTTTTTACCAGAGACAGCTCCTCCGTTCTTTCCTAAGGCAAGCATAAGCTATTCAGCACAAACAAAGGAACATGGAAGGAAAGAAGCAACCAGAGACTGGGGCAAGATCAGTGTCTGCCTTCATTAGCCATGACCATAGAACATTCACAAAACTAAATTGAAGCAGCTCCAATCTCAAGCTGAATTAGGGGCCTAAACACAAAAGAGTGTCAGCATGGAGAATGCACTGCAACTTTTTCAAATTGGACTATGTCAGTATGCAAGAATTAGATTTTTTTCAAATACAATTTCTAAGGTAGAAACAGAAAATATGAGTCTTAGCCAATAAATGTAGTGAAACTGTTGATGTAAAATATAAAATTATATAATATTCAAAGAAAATCTACTCCGAATTCTCTGTGTCCCAATATTTCAGAATAAAACATTTCATATTTGTAATTTCTACCTCTAAAATTTCATAAATTATCCATATAATCAGGAATGAATCAGCCAGGGATAGGTTAGGAAAGTTAAAGCCCTGATAGAATTAGATGTCAGGGATGTCAAGGGAAACAAGCAAAGTCTCTCTAGGTTTGTTGGTGATAGAAAGAGGTTAGGGAAAGTGTGCGCCATCTCCTGAAGGAAGAGACTTGGTGGGAGGATGGGATCTGATGAGATGCATTCATGGGTCCTAAGGGAACTGGCAAATAAATGGCTAAGCCATGGAAGGACTTCACAAGAAGTTGTGGCAATCTGGTGAAATTACCACTGACTGGAAAAGTGGAAACATAACTCCCATTTTTAAAAAAGAATAAAAGAAAGATCCAGGCAATTACAGGCCAGTCAGTCTTACCTCTATATTGGGCAAGATCAAGGAGCAGATTCTCCTGGAAACTATGCCAAAGCACATGGAAAGTAAGTAGGTGATTGATGACAGTCAACATATCTCTACTAAAGGCAAGTTGTGCCTGACAAATGTGGTGGTCTTCTATGACAGGGTTAAGTTTTGGTGGATGAGAGAAGGGCATCTACCTGGACTTGTGCAAAGCATTTTTCACTGTTCCTCACAACACCCTTGTCTCTAAACTGGAGACACATGGATTTGATGGATGGACCACTCAATGGATAAGGATTTGGTTGGATGGCCACACTTGGAGAGTTGTGGTCAATTGTTCAATATGCAAGTGGAAAGCAGTCATAAGTGGTGTTACTCAGGGACTGGGATTTGGACCAGCACTGTTCCAAATCTTTGTCACAGACATGGACAGTGGGATTGAGTGCAGCCTCAGCAAGATTGCTGAGGACACCACGTTCTGTGATGCAGTTGACACACTGGAGGGAAGGGATGCCATCCAGAGGGACCTGGACAGGCTTGACAGGTGGGACTATATAAACCTTGTGAAGTTCCACAAGACCAAGTGCAAGGTCCTGCACATGAGTCAGGGTAATCCCAAACACAAATACAGGCCGGGTAGAGAAGGGAGAAGAAGGCTTGTGTGTTGGTAGATGAGAAGCTCAGCATGACCCAACAATGTGTGTTCACAGCCCTGAAAGCTAACCGTGTCCTAGCCTGCATTGAAAGAGGTGTGGCCAGTAGTCTGAGGGGAGTTATTGTCCTTTCCATTCTGTTCTGGTGTGACGCCACCTGGAGTGCTGTGTTCAGCTTTAGGGTCCCCATTACAAGGAAGACGTGGACCTGTTAGAGCAGGTCCAGAGGAGGCCCATGGAAATGGTCAGAGGGCTGGAGTATCTATCCTATGAAAATAGGCTGAGTACTTAAAGGGTGCCTACAAGAAAGCTTTTACACTGTAGGCATTTTCCATGAGCAGATGGTGATAGCACAAGGGGTAATTTTTTTAACTAAAAGCGGAAAGATTTAGGTTTGACATTACAAAGTAATTCTTTACTTTGACCATGGTGAGACACTGGGACAGGTTGCACACAGAAGCTGTGGATGCCCCATCCCTCGCCAAGCTGGACAGGGCTTTGAGCTATGTGATCTAGTGGGTGTCATCCATACTCATGGAGAATGGGGTTGGAACCAGATAATCTTCAAGGTCCCTTTCAACTCAAACCATTTTATGATTTGATGATGTTTCCATGAGACAATCTTGTTTCACTTTTGCTCAGATTTTTAGGGCTGAAATGTTGTCACCATAACAATTGCACAAGTGTGACATGTCTTGAGCTGTGAAAAATGGATATTCATCACAAAATATTCCAGATAGACCAAATTAATAGAATAACATATTAAAAGAAACTACTCTTCCTCCTTCTGAAAGATAAAAAATGATAATGCTGTCTCCCCTAGGTCTAATAGTATTCCCAGGATTGCTTCACATATCAACAGATATGTATTTTTAACATCAACAGATAAAAAAGTACCTGTAATTAACAACTTTCCTTTCTCTTTTGAAGGAAAGCAGAAGCATCCTTATACACTTAGGGAAGACATAACCAAATGATCTGTTTAGGCTTGTCAGGGTTCAGCAAGTCATATTTTGAAGCTCAGTTTCTAATTATAATGTCAGTTGCATATCACACTTCAAGGCACTTTCTCAGTGGGTTTCAGTGCTCTGTGGATCATAGATAAAGAAAAAAAAGATTGGTATTCCGATGTTGAAGAGTGTTATATATTCTCTCATTACAACTGACTTATATCTGTTGACACCTCCTGAGGTTTAAATATAATTTAAAACAGAGTTCATTAAATTATCAAGAACATAGACAAGGAAGGTTACATGGCCTTACAACATAACTAGATAGATATAGAGTTGGTTACTTTGTGTCAAAACAAATAGTTAAGCCTGTTAATAATAGCTATTTTGTTTTTATTGTCCATCAAAAAACATACCTGGACAGAGCCCCAGAACATTCTTCCCATTCTGGACACACTGATTTCTTCTGAGATTGAACACAAAATGTCACATATGCCAAAGCATATGTCACAGGTAGTATTGCTGGCCATATCTCCAGTTATAAAGGAGGATTTGTGTACTTTGCAGCATAGTTCTCCAGCGTTCATTTCCTATCTTGAGCAACCTGCTGTATTTGACCCTGCATGCATCAGGGAATTTGGACTAGATGATCTCTCGAGGCTCCAGTCAACCTCAACTATTCCATGGTTACATGATTTTTCTGTTCACTGCTTCTTCTAGTTGGTTTTAATTTCCATATTACAATAGAATTAACAACCAGGTGATTCCATATATATGTATTTGTCATGGACAAGCTCAAATAAAGCTAAGTATAAAAGCTTATTAAAACAAACAAACACACAAACATAGGGTGATTATTTGTAGATCTGAAGCCTTGTCTTGTTATTCATGTTATCAGTCAAAGCCCAGTTCAACAGTAGATAGTTTAGATGATTACTGTGGTTTAGAAGTGTCAGACAAATGATCTTGAACACTCTCAGCAATGTGTACCACTGTGCCAATGAGTACAAGGAATAGGTGGCATTTGTGAATGAGAGACCCCTGGGATCTCGGCTCTCTCCTGCCACAGAGTGATGGGGACTGATGTACCCTACAGGAGGGGCAGCAAAAGTCCCAGTGCAGCAGAAATGTTCACCTGCAAGAGAAGGAGACAAGGGCTGTCCTGCTTTTCTTCTCCAAACTCACCAGTCGAATGCCAAAATGCACCTTTGCTGCCAGAAGGGACCACTGCTTGGGAGCAGCCTGCAAGAAGCATACTTTGCTTGTCAAACAGCCCCATGGCTGAAAGCATCCCCAGCAAGCTGCACTGACCCCCTGTCAATGTGTGAGAGGCGAGGATGGCCAGACCTAGGATTTGCCCAGCAGGGCAGAACACCAGTCCTGGGGGAGGCAGAACACTAGAATGTTCTACTGAAGCTCAGCATGCTGGCCTGAGACACCTTACCTTGGTCATGGTCAGATGATTTGCAAATACTTGTGACCTGTTAGATACCTGTCCGTACAGAGAGATGGTCTCTTGTCCCAAGTAACAAGTTGCAGGACAACAGGAAATGGCCTCAAGTTGCACCAGTCAGAGTTTAACTGGATATTAGGAAAAATTTTGTCATTAAAAGTGTTGTCAGGCATTGGAACAAGCTTTCCAGGTAAATGACTGAGTCACCATCCCTGAAAGTATTCAAAAGGTGTGTTGATGTGGCTGAAAAGGAATACAGATGTTACCACAGCTAATATAAAACTGGAGAAAGAAGGTGTGGTAGATTAGAAGCTACCTCATAGTTATACAATTGTAATCATCTGAATTCTGCCTGTTGAAAAACACTATGAAATCAAACCCAACAAACCAACCAAACCAAAACGGTGACAGGAAAGCTCCTTTTAGTTGCTAAAGAAATTTTCTACACTAGACCTTAACACATCTGAGTTAAAGATACCCTCTTATATTTCATGAAACCTCCAGAAGGCGATTAACATGTGAGATTATTAACTCAATAATAAAAACGTAACATTACAATTTTGATAACACATTTGATTGATAAATCAATAGATTTATTTTTCTATCAGACAAAGAAAATGGGTGCTATTTTTAAAATAACTGCAGAATGCTACCTGTCATACCAGAATTTAGCTATCTGGTTTGAAAGAAAGAGTCATTCTTTTGTTCAATGAATTAGAGCAGAGCTTCTACCTCCTACTTCTCACAGAAAAGTTTCTTTATATCATCTGCTCCATTGTATTGTCATCTACATAAAATGTATTTTAAGAGTCTGATACAGCTTTAGGATGACAGCACTTAGAAGGTAGCTTTAATAGGCTGCCCAGGGAAGATAGGGAATCACCACCCCTGGAAGTGTTTAAAAAATATGTGGTGCTTAGGGACATGTTTTAGCAGTGAACCTGGCAGCGTTAGGTTAGTGGTTGGACTGAATGATCCTTGAGGTCTTTTCCAACCTTAATGATTCTACCACAGTATGAGTTTTTGTAGTTGTTTATGTCCAGTTGCATTTCTATAGCCAAAACTGTCTTTATTCATGTTAGAAGCTAAGTAGGATCCAATTCTATTCTATAATTCTGTGGGACTACCTGAAATTCAGTTTTGATAAGAATAGCATAAATAGTAGTCATAGCATGACAAAACCCTTGGTGAGCTTAGCGAGTGAACTAGAAAACTGTTAATTCCTGCTTTGATTACTAAACTAATTGATTAGGAATAAAGCATTGCTTTATGCTTAAATATGTAAACAGCATGAATTTTCACCTTAAAAAATGCTAAATGTAGTAAGAAATGTATGTTAATCTGTAAACTGCCAAATATAAGTCCAAAAGGTGAGGTGTATCAGGAGAAGAAGGGAAAGGTGTATGCTAGATTTCGGATAATTTAATAGTGATACATCTTTCAGAAATCATGGCATCAAGGGTACCAGAAGTTAGAAAAAGTCGAACTCTTTTCTAAAGTGCATGGCAAAAAATGGCACAAAATCTGTTATGACATCTCCATGGAAAGTTATGAACTTGTGTGCTATGATACAGAACCCAGGTCTGCTTATTGCTAGTGCTATTCACAATACAAATTCCTATTACTTTCTGTAAAGTCACAAAGTAATAATATATAATGACATACATTCTTCTCAATAATGACTTAATCTTAAATCATTGGTTTATCAAATGTGGATTTTGAAGATATTGAAACATAGTTCTAATAGAAAGTTATTGCTGAGTTCTTGCATATGTTACCATTTCTTAATCTTGAGAAATTGCACAGTGACCTAAACAAACAGCCATGCATATAAGTCCTGGTAAAATATGCTATGCAGCCATAAATGGCTCTTTGTGAAATAATGTATGCTATCATCTTTTTATAGTAATATATTTCCCTTTAATCTTGAAGAATGAGTAGAGTCACTGGTTGGGTTCATCAGCCTAACAGAACAAATAGGAAGTGGTTCTCCTTTCATGTCTCTTTTGATACTGAGTGTTGTTTTACTGCAGAGAAAAGAAATCTTTGATATGCCGTCCACTGTTCAGAAACCTTCTGCCTGCTCATGAATCACTCCTAGGAACGCTGTCAAGCCCTCCAGGCAGGATTGCTCATTCTCCTAGCTGTTTTTACTCTCTAAATTATTTGCAATGTAAATAAGCCGGAACAGATTAATGGACTGTGAGGGACAGAAATGAGCCAGAGGAGGGACTTGGTATGTGATTTTGCCTTTACAGTAAAGATTTTGCAGGCTAGATTATAGAAAAATAACTGGAAAGAAGTCATTAAGAGAAAGACAAGGTTCCCTACCTGTATTCACAGAACTGTGAAGATCTTTCCTCACAAATCAAAATTGGGCAGCATATGATAATTTGCATTGGTTACTTCTTCTAGTCATAATTTAAATGCATAATAATTAATAATTAAGTGTGTAATGACAAAGAGAATACATATTAGAAGCGATTGTTTTGTTCTTCCTGGCACTCTTCTGCTCTGTAGATAGCACCAATATGGGCAATTTGCAAATTTCTGAGAAAATGTTGTGAACATTCCATGTTCATGACATGATAGTGGTACTTCACGTACAATGAAGTGGAAATACTCCAAAATATTTCATTAATGATGGTTTAGGGGTTCCGTTTTGTCCTGGTCTTTGGCCACGACAGAGTTAATTTTTTTACAGTAGCTGTGAGGGGGTGGACCATGGAGCTGTATGGATGTGTCTGGGTTGTTATTCAATACCATCCATGTCATCACAGGGGGACAGAAGTAAGGGATTCTAACTTTTGAAAAAGAGTGAGGTGTGGCTTACAGTCAGGAAGATAAACGTGGGCCATGGAAGGTCCACTGCAAGTTTGTTAATTGTCTTGGGGGTCTCATGGCACCGGGTCAGATTGTGCACATTTTTTGCGTGTAAATCACCCTTTTATTGTATGCTTTTATATTAATCTTGTTGCTGTAATGGTTCACTTTCTTCTCTCATTGTTGTTTCCAGCAAATTGTTCTTATCTCAGGACCTCTGTCTTTTGTCTCTTTCACCAGAGGAGGTGAAGGGAGAGACTTATGGTTTTCATAGCATTAAATTAGGGAATACCATTCCTAAACCCCAACAAATTTTCAATAAGCTCTTCTAAAGAAAAACATGACATCGCTAGGAATAGAGCAAGGTCTGATTCTAGAGGAATTTGCTATTTAGGTGTTGGTTTCCTCATAAATCCATTTTCTTTACTTGAGATAGTAAACATTGTTCTCCTTCTAATAGTAGTTCCCACTTTCTCCTGCATTTTTTTTTTTTTTTTAACTATCCTGTATTTAGTAAAGAACAGATGTGGTATGTAAGGAGTATGAGATTATGGGTAAGGGCAAGAGACCAAAAAAATATGAAGTTAGAACTGTTTGAGTGATGATTTTTATGCAGCTAGTGAAGAGAAAAATTAACATTTTTCCATGTGAATGGTGTAGGATCATAATGTTACTCACAAAGGAAGGCGTCTTAGGAGGCCGGTAATCAAGTGCCCCACTCAAAGAAGGGTTATCTAGACCAAGATGCTCAAAGCTTTTCCTGATTGGCATTTGAAAATATCCAAGGGTGGAGATCACACAGCTTCTCTAGGGAACTGTTCCTGTGATTAAATATCCTTATAGAAAAATTCTTTTTTTATATATCACACTGGAAAATCCCTGTTTTAATTCAGGACTATATTTCTCTTCTGCTGGAACTTAGTGCAGAGACTGACCTTGCCTTTTTGAGAAACCTTCTCTTTGGTATGGGAGAGTTGCTATTAAGTTCACTTTAACCCCATCTTCTCCAGGTTAAACAAGTCCAGTATATTAGGCCCAGATGTATTAGTGCTAAGGCCTGATACTTCTGGCAAAGGTTTTTCTCTTCACAATGAATTCTGCATAGCTTCAGAAAATTTGTTATTTGGAACTTTACGTCATTCAGAAGAAGCAGTAAGAAAGTTGTCAAGACAAATACAGAGGTAAATAATTCAACACCCAGTCTATATCCAGTAATGGGTACTAATAACCCTTGCTGGGCCCTAATCAGATCCTTTGCAATATGGTCCCAATAAGCCCCATATCAACTCTGTCAATACCTGCCAGAAGTGTGTTGTAGCTATGCCTGTGCCCAGATCTGTCACAATCATGCCCATGCCTGGTCATGGACCCAGAAGGCCTGGACTTCGACCTGTGGACTGACACTATGGCCTGGCAGTGGATCTGCCTCTTTAGCATGAACTTGCCTGGGTTAGTCCTTGGACCTGGTAGTATCTCCTCTGCCCTAGTCACCTGATGGGGGCTGGGATGGATGGACCCTGTCTTGTGTGATCCATGCCCTCCTACCCCTTAGTGCACCCTGACACAGACAAATGAGCTTATCTTACATATCACCAGTCATCTAGATGGAAGTAAGATCTAATGTAAAAGAAAGCACAACTGAAGCAGAAATGGCAAAATAATTACAATTCAATAAAACTGATTCTCTTGTTTGATCCATTTTCTTGGAGGCCAGAATAAATCTACCTATTTTATCTGATCAAAGAATTTCTGGTCAAGGAGCCTGTGACAGGTCATATCCATGCTTTAAGGTGTCCCATGGGACAGCTCGTGGGACAGGTCTTAGACTGATTCAGCATGTGTGGGAGTCAAACAGGTGAAAACACAAAATTAACAGTCAGTCTTCTTTGTAACAGTTAAAAGCTGCAATAATGAGATGTTAGGTATGTGACACTTGGCAGGATATTGTCCATAGAAACTGTCCTGGACTAAGAATGTGAGATTTATGGCCAATGAAATTTGCACAGGACCTTGATTTTAACCATGGAACTTTAACAAAATGAATGAAACCTGTTCAGGTGACTATCTCAACTGCACAAGGCATGGGGAAATTACGTATATCAGGGACAAAGTGACCAGATAACAAACAGAATTCCTGTTCTTCTGGCATTAATAGGCCCCCACATTAATTATGTTACAATGTGAATAAGATTTGGTAATAGAACTAAAGTGTGAAGAGAAATGCAGCCATAAGCAAGACACATGGGGGAGACACCTGAGTAGAAAAAGTATAGGTGCTCCAGCAATTAAATTATTTACTGCTTTGATATAAATACCTGTAGCTATTTTGTGGGAAAGGAATCTATTAGTTATACTTTTTCCAGGGAGCTCAACTTTCTATGATTTCAGGAGCATTAACAGTATATTTGGAGACTAGTAAAAGGCTCGCACAGGACTTTCTTTAGATTGGGTGTTATTATTTATACATACAGCAAGCAAGCATAAGTGGCTTTTGAGGCTTTTGTCTGGTAGAAACAGTAGCTATTATCCATTATGCTGACTGAGGGCATGAACAGAAGCAGCTTCTAGAAAAGCTACCTTTTACTTTCAAATGCAACCAGCAGGAATAAAATCAACTTGCTTTAGAGAACATGGAGACTGCTGATTTTAAGCAGCAGAGGAAAATATCAAAGCAGCTTAAATCAAGAAAGCAGCCTTCTTTACTGCCAGTGGCTTCAGTATACTAAGAATAATGGGGGAGAACAGACACTTTGAGAGAAAGCCACCTCCTTCAGTTTTGTTGAAAAGGATAAAATTTTAACCTCTATCAAAGGAGAAATTCAGTGGCAAAAAATGAAAGTGGAAAAAAACAACTTCATGTAACTAGTTTATTTTTAAAATATAGAATCACCAGAGATTCATGTTTATGATTCTTTGCTCTACCAAGCTGGTCTAGGGCTATCAAGGACAAAATAGTCTGACATGGGAAAAGGTCTCTTTAAAGACCTGGTTAAAAATAATTTTAATTTACAAGCTAATTAAATTTGTGTTTGTAAATTCTCAGAAGACCCATTCAGTGTTCAGAGAATACACACTGTGATTTTCGTGTGGGTACTCTCTATATTTGTGCATAGTGAAGTAGGTGAAGCTTTGTGTGAAGAAGCAAATTCATGTATGTTACCATGATCACAGTCTAGAATATGTTCTGCCAGCTCATGTAAAGGAACACATCTAATCCAGTGTCCTTCTGGTTAACCACCAATGGCCTTCTAAGTAGCCTTTTATCCGCTTAATGTCATTGTGCTCATACAAAAAGATATGTTACTTAAATCCATCAGAGAAATCTAGTATATTATATCACTGCAACTGTCTTTTTAAGTCACATTTCGAAAAGCCCTGTGAAGTTTGCTCAGTGACTTATTTCTAACATATTATGCAGACTGACTTTGCCTAGACAAGATTTCTGTTCCAGTAACTTTTTTTAGAAAACATTTTAAGTTACTAGCCTCTAATTGCTCTAATCATCCCACCCAATATTTCAAAAGTATATAGAAAGTGGGTTTTCTTTCATTTCACCTCAATAACTCATCATTAAAGTTCCAAATTATTTTTAAAAATGACTGGGTTTTAATTATGTCTAAAGACATTTTTACAATGTATAACATGAGTAGTTACCTTTTAGCAATTTTTTTAGATAACACTGGAAGAAAATTCAGTCATTCAACTTGTGTGAAATCCTTATCTACCCTCCTGTCAAATACATTAAGTGTCAAACACACAAAGAGAAGAATGTTTCTGCCTTCTCATTGTCTTATCCCCCTCAGCTAGCAATGAACTCAGGCCACTGCTAGAAAGCATTTTTCTCCTGTCATAGTTAACAGATGGACATTTTATTCTTAATCGCATGATTCATTGTAGACTTTTTCAGATATATTATTCATATTCTTTATAACTTTACCACTTTGCTTAAATTTTCATCTATAGTTAACTGTGATCAACTTCCATTTTTTACCCCTAATTTGATATTATCTCAGTAATTCCCTCTGAAGGGTAGGTAACATCTCAAAGAGCATAAACTTTCTTGAAAAAGCATTTTTAGTACCTACATGGATATAAATCAGTCTATTAAAAGAGTAGGATCCTCTTAGAGTGGGGCACTCACACACAAATACAACTTTACTTCAGTTCTGACCAAGAGATGGTGTAACAGGGACAAACTACATTGTTTATTTTAATATGCTTCTTGGGTGGAAGTTACATTTAGAACAAGTAGAAAAATAGCACTTCTACTTCCATTTACTGAAGTTTGAAAGTTTATGAATAGCACTCATTTTGCCCCAAAGAGACATAAGCAGGAAATCTAGAGATACCAGACAGCCATTTCCACCAGGACATGGTGGAAAATTCTGTTTCATAGAATAGAAACAGAATTGTTTGGGTTGGTAAAGACCTTCAAGGTCACCAAGGCTAACCATTAACTCAGCACTGCCAAGTCCACCGCTAAACCATGTCCACCAAGTGTTACATCTACACATCTTTTAAATACCTCCATGAATGATGAAACAACCCCTTTCCTGGGCAGCCTGTTCCAGTGCTGATCTCATCCTGGTATTTGCATCTAAATGAGACCAGATTAATTATGTCTTGATTTGTTTAGTTATTCTGTATGGATTGTACAGGAAAACCAAGATGGGTGACAACATGGTATTCCATATGAATCTCATTCTTTTCATGTTTTCATCTAGTGCAAACAGAGGAAGAAAAATAGCCCATTTTAAAATCAAAATATTTAGTGTAGCTCCACTTTAAACATGAATAGAATGAGTATGCGTATACACAGTATAATTACTTTCATTGTACTCTTCAAAGTCAGTATTTTAAAAAGTAATGGTAGGTTGATTTCTGCAAAGTTGATGATAAGAAAGAAAAGTAATTACTTATTTATGCTGAGACAAGTGAATTTACTGCTTGTACAAGCAGGCAGAGCTTTATTTGAGTCAGTGAAGAGGATTGTTCTAAAAAAGAAAACCTCTGGAAAGCTCTAATAATTTTTTCCTGTACTTTTCAGGGATGGATTAAGCTATAAATTCAATTTAATTTTAATTGCTTTAGTTCTCTGAGGAACCAGTACGTAACAAATGGAGTCACAGAGGTGAAAGTACTGATTGGTCTTAGCATTATGTTTAAATGAAACACACAAAAAACCCTTGCTAATTAGCAGGGACAGAAACTGAAATTATTTAGGATTTTATTTAATCTGAGGCAAATAGCTTTGAATGTAACAATTATCTAATTAAACTGTTTTAATATGGTTGAGATTTTTACACTTGTATATGAGGAGAAGCTCAATGCTGCGAATAAGGAATAAATTCTTTATTTTCACTAGAGCAAACACGTTATCATCAGCTTGACCTATGGCACAGCAATTAAGGATTCAGAGCTCAATTACCTTGAAAGATTATACAGAATTCATTCATTGAGCTGGAAATGTTTAATTAACATACAAGTCATAATAAGTACATATGTTGTTATGATTCTGTGGAGTCCTATAGAACCTCAAGAGAATCTAACAATTGAAAACAACAAAATAATAACCCACACTTGGAGCAGTTGCCTTGGGAAATTCACCTGCTGCCTGGGAAATCTACAAAGGTCTCCTGAATATGGGATTGGGTGAAGTTTAAAAGTGAGCAGAAATGTAGGAATTGACCATCAAGATCCAGGTTTTAATGGGAGTTAAATATTACCATCAGCATCTAATCCCCCAATTAGTACCATGATATAAGGAAGTGAGGAGACTGAAGAATGGAGAAGGAAGTGGAATTGTATATAGTCAGTTCATGGAGCATTTAGTATCATTTACTAAGCAGAAACAATTTGATGATTATTTAGCAGCACTCATTCTCATGCCGTTGAAGCTGCCTTCCTATCCTTTGGTTCTTCACATTGACTTCACATATACAAGTAGAGGCTTGTTATACATATACAGTGCATTTTAACAATTACAAGCAAAAGTAATTTTAGTAGTAAACATGGAAAGAGGGCATGGCCAATGATAAAGGAATTTCAGGATAAAAAACATTCTGAACCCGGTCAGGGTTTTAATAAATTTATAGGAACATGATGTTGTTAGTTCTCACAGTTCTAGCACAGATTTCATGGTTGAAAATACTCAAGAATTTACAGCTGGAATATATGTATATTGGAAATTATGTAAAAATGGAGGAGGGGAAGATAAACAAATGGAGATAATGACAATATCGGTAGAGAGGAGAGAGGGCTAACACAAACGATACCAGAACGGTAAGCCTGTTGAAAGAGAGAGGTTGGTAAAGATATAAAAGCAGTGAAATGGGGGAAAAAAAACTCAAATAAAAGGAACTCACTTTGAAAGACAGTCAAGAAAAGAAGAAGTGAAAGAGATTGAGCCAAAATAGTACCTGAAACTGGGTTATCAGAAGAGAGTGCTAGTGCACTGGTAGAGTACAGTATTTCAGAATTTAAGGTCTTTGAAGAAGGGATGGGTCTTGATAAAAATAAAGGTGATATAGGCAGAAAGAAGGGCTAGCAAGCCTGGCATGCAAGTGAAGAAACAGCTTTGAGCTAATCTGGCCAGTGGATGAGGAACATCTGAATTCATGGTATTACTTTGCCTCAACTAGGAGTATTTATGCTCCTAAGAAAGTACATAGACATGTAAAGTTATTTTCAGAGTGTGCTGTTTATTGCTGAGGTAGAGTTAATTTTCTTCAAAGCAGCTGATATAGGGCTGTGTTTTGGATTTGTGATGGAAACAGTGTTGATAACACCGGGATTGTTTCGTTACTGCTGAGCAATGCTCAAACGGAGCCAAGGTCTTTTCTGCTCCTCACCCCACCCCACCAGTGAGGAGGCTGAGGGTGCACAAGGAGTTGGAAAGGGACACAGCGAGACATCTGTGACCAAATGACCAAAGGTATATCCCAGACCATATGGTGTCAGGCACAGCATATAAAGCTAGGAGAAGAAAAAGGAAGTGGGGGACATTTGGAGTGATGGTGTTTACCTTCCCAAGTCACCGTTACGCGTGGTAGAGCCCTGCTATCCTGGAGATTGAGCACCTGCCTGCCCATGGGAAGTGGTGAATTAATTCTTGTTTAGCTTTGCTTTTGTGCATGCCTTTTGCTTTCCCTATTAAACTGTGTTTATTTCAACCCATGAATTTTCTCACTTTTACCTCTCTGATTCTCTCCCCCATCAACTGGGGTGGGGGGAGTGAAGGGCTGGGTGGGGCTGAGTTGCCAATTGGGGTTAAATCAAGACACCAAGTCTTATAGACTGTAATTTTCTTGGCTGTCTGACCATCCTATTTTCATAGTCATAAACAAAAGTAACAGTACAGTCACAAAGAAGTATATTCTGCAAGGAGATCATCTAGGGACACTGTAGGAGAGCCCATCAGTTTACATTAGAAGCAAATCTGAACCAGAATAATAAAGGCTTTAAAGCAAAAATGAGAAGACAAGAAAGAGTCAAGTATGTGTTTTGTTCCAGATGTTTTCAGTGTAAGAGAACCTACAGTTGTTAAATGCCATCAGTTGTGTAACCGATTTTTCTTTCAGCAGTCATTAGACTTCAAACTATTTAAGACAATACTATTAATTCCATTTTAATTAATTCTTAGGTATCTCAAGGGGGTGAAAAAGCAGAGAAATTTGGAGAGATTGCCAATAGAAGGCAGGATGTTATATAAAAGGAGGCAGTAGAAAGCAGACTCCAGAATGCAGGGTCCTTTTTCATTTAGAAGACAAAAATGCTTTGGAAAAAGTTACCATGACTAAGCAGTACTGCAGCCTAAGACAGGAGGTACAGGCTGGAGGCATTAAAAATTACTGTTGGCTACCCTCCAGGGGAGTTTCATGACTGTCACTAAGGGTAGAATTGGCTTACTGTCTGCACAATGTGAACTTTTCCTAATTACACTACATATGCTGTTCACTGCTTTTTCTTTTATGTTTTCTGGGCTTGTGACTGTGTAAAAGACTTTTTTTTCCTTCTTCCTATTAAACAGCAGAAGCAAAAAGGGCATGTCTGCTACACCTACTTAGTCTCACCAGTGACTGACTTGCTTGAATAACATGAATTTGTTTTCATCTCTCTTAAGTAATTACTTGACAGTAAAGCTCTTCTTTCATTACTTTAGAAACCTTTCTGGTGTCTTCTGAGCATTGCCTGAATCTCAGGCATATGGCCTTTTGTCTGTAGATGCCCCCAGCTTCATCCATTATTGTTACTTTAGGAAACATCGGTTCTTAATCGAGAGAATGCTGTGTAAGGCCATGTGGGCCTGTACTTTTTCAGTCAATCCCAACAGCTGCATGCACAAACATAAATTAAACTATTAAGAATCTAAGGAGGTTATAATGACTGCAATTAGCTTCCAATTTATTTAATAAAATGGATGTTTCCATAGAAGGGTCATATAAAAGGAACAGATTGCATGCAGTTAAACAAAAAAAGCAACAACAAAAAAAAGTACTTTGCTCTTCAGATCCAAAGGGTGGGAAAGGAAAAGTTTGCTTTGATGTGATTCCAAGGAGATGTCCAGAAAAGTAGAGAGCAGTTTGGTTTATCTAAGGCTCGGTTTCCACTTTGTGTACAAACTATTATGTATTCTGGTGGAATTGCCACAAGGACACCCTTGGATGTCTGTTTACTACATGGAAGCAGCCTTAATTCTAACTTATTTTAAAGCTTTATGAAATGCATAATCTCACCCCATTTCTTTCTCTTATTTTTGTCACAAAGATCTTCATTCTTAAAATTACACAGAAAAAGACTTACATTTGTCTAATGTTTTCAATCATCTGTTATGCATAAAGGTAATTCTGCATTTATAGACCAGCTTCCAGCATGAATGTAAATCCATACATTTATTGTGCAATTGAGTAATGAAATCTGTTTAAATACTGAATTGTCTGATATCACACTACTGAGTTCATAATATTTGTAGAGATGCTAAGCATAGAATACTGTACCTATCACAGTCCAGAAGTCAGACAATTACAGCTTTGAGAAAACAGCAGAAGTTTCAAGAGGGTGAGGTGTAAATGCTTAAGTGTGCCTGTGCCAAAACCCTACATAAAATGAAGTCAATGAAAGCCAGACTCAGTCACCAGATGAATGAATGCCAAATGCACAGACGAATTCTCTGATTACAGGATTTGATGGAATTCCAACTTGGATAAACTATACTCATATATAGGAGGTGGCTACCTGACCCAAAGCAGCAAAGTTTGGAAGGAAAGAAAATTCAAAAGTATTTTATGAATGAGACTGTAGCAGAAAAAGATCCAATGTTACTTATGGCTACAGATTCCTGTGATTAGTTAGGATTACAGACTTCATTAATACTTGTGCTGGTTTAAAGATAAACCAGCAGGAAGAATGAATCTAACTCACAAGCAGATTACAAGTCAGAATTACAGTTAGTAAAAAAGATCACAATAAGTACAAGGGTACAGAGGAAACGGTCCGTTTAACCCACAAAAACCAAGTGTGTAACCCAGCATCCCTGGGGTACAAACAAAATAGTGATTGTCAGCCCCTGTGCTGAGCACCACCTGGCCCTCCTAAGTACAAAGTAAGAGGAAAGAAGAAACCTGTCGGTGAGGATGATGGTCACAG
>JAWWEU010000001.1:32766530-32809661 GCA_035583155.1 Acropternis orthonyx | reverse complement strand
TACTCTGCCCACTTCTGCACAGTGGTTTCTTAATCTTCCCGGTTTCATGAACAAACACAAAGCATCATTTATCACACAGATCACTGTTAAAATTTTTAATCATTACTCTGAACATACTGGTTGTCCTCTCTGTCTGTAAAGAAAAACAGACCTGAGTACATGTAATAATGTCTCAGTGCTTAGATCTGTGCCCTGATCTTGTTTAAGATACCAGCGCAGGCAGCTCGTGAGTGCCCTACAAAACTGGTCTCCCTGAAAGATTTCTCTTTAGCTGTTCATGTTTTAAGCCATGGTTATCTCTGGTTCCTTGAGCTGCCTGTTTCCATTCTGATTTAAACATTTCATAATCCCTGACAGCACTTTATTCTCTGCTGTAGTAATAGAGTCATAAATACTGTCTGCTACTGTCTGAAAGACTTTTTGCTTTAGACAAGTTCTCTTGATCCTGGTATTCTCCCTTTTCTGCCCCTATGTGTTTCTTTATATAAATACTCCTGTACTATTTAAAACTGCTTTAGCTTGGGGAAAGGCAGTTTTCAGTTCTCTTCCCTTGGAAGATACAGTCATACATTTTGTTCTGATTCTGCCCAGTTTCTTTGAAACATTTTCTTCAGCCCAATCTTAATGATGTCAAGAGGGCTATGCATAGTCCCATCAGTTCCAGGCTGCTATTGCACTAACACACCTGCACACTCCATTCCATCTTTGATTTCCTTCCTCCTACCTACTGCTACAGTCAAACAGCAATGATGAAAATTACTAAACTTGCAGACATTTGGTTCCAAATTATTTTTTCCCTCAGCTTCCAAATCTCCAAACACTTCAAGAGAATATCTTGCTGCAAGGGCAAAACACAAATAACTTTGATGAAAAACCTGGGAGAGGTTCACAAAGCTAATTAACTGTCATACTAGTTTTCTATAATGATTTGTGTGAGTATAACAGTTATCAGTCTGAACACTCTCTAAAAAACAAATAAAATCAATAGTTAATTGTTCCTTGAGGCTTTTGAGATTTTAAAGAGAAAATAAAATTGAAATATATGTGCTGGTTTTGGCTGTCATTTGCAGTATCATATTTCCAGTGGTCTCACAGAGGTATCATCCAAACATGCACAGTGCAAAGGCTACAAAGGACTAGATGATCTTCAAGGTTCCTTCCCACCCAAATCACTCTATGATTATATGACTACCTCCTGCTTAGAGTGATTTATAATGTAAATGGAGTGCAAGCAAAAACGTTGAGAATTGAGGTGTCTCCCCTGTGATTATACTACCTTCCAGTGGCAAAAAAGGAACACAAGCTTTTGAAGCTTAGTCCTGTTTTGTATTGATAAGACAAGGGGGAATGGATTCAGACTGAAAGAGAGCAGGTTTAGATTAGATGTTAGTAAGAAATTCTTTACTGTGAGGGTGGTGAGGCTCTGGAACAGGTTGCCCAGAGATGTTGTTGATTCCCCATCCCTGAGAGTGTTCAAGGCCAAGTTGGATGGGGCACTGATCTAGTGAAAGATGTTTCTGTCCATGGCAGGGAGGTTGGAACTACATGATTTTTAAGGCCCCTCCCAACCCAAACAATTCTATTCTATTATTCGTTTCTCAAAAACAAAAAAAAAAAAAACCCAAAACAAACAAACAAACAAAAAAAAACAACCAAAAATAAGCTTCTTTCTGGAGACCTGAGCATGAGAATATCTTCATATCTTCCTCCACATGACTCATTACTCATTCATAGCTCAGAAAGTCAACCCAAGCAGTTCTGACCATAAAGGAATCATCCTTGGGTCAAATTTTCGCAGTGATCAAAGAATGATATCTGACCAAAACTTCTTGGCATTTTTATAAGGGAAAAGAGACAGAGAAAGAAAGAGAAGGAGAGAATTCTTTAAACTGTATCAACAATATTAATCCATCACATATTTCATTACACATGGCTTCCTAAAGAAGTAGTAGTTCACACAACTGAATGACAGCACATATTTATATAAGCTGTTAATGCACTCATGTAATCTAGCTGTTTTTAAAGGTCAGCAATGCAATCATGAGCAAATGTAGAAATGAAAAAACATCTGAAAAGGTACGGGGAAAGTTGTCATGTCATGGAAAACCTTGACAAAATTATTAAAGGTTAAAAGTCAGTAACAAAAAGAGGATTATTTATAACAGTACATCTGTTCAATCACGCTTACAATGCTCTTAAAAAATCCTTATTTTAGTTAATGACCTGAAAAATAGGCAAGAGAGCTGCACCAGCTTCCTCCTGTTCCCTGCAACAGACACACTGATACTAATTTTTGGATTTTTTTTCTTTGTAAATGTATAACTTGCGTAGAATTTATGGTTTACAAGTTCTATATTGCACTAGTACAACACAGTCTTTTTCTGAACAGTGGATTCTGATAAAAGCTCTTGTCCCCACATGCTTCACCCAGCAGAACAAGACAGACAGCATAATGAAGGAAAACAGTGTGTAAACACAATGTACCCAGAATTAATGAAGTCTTTAGTCATAAGGTAAATAATAGAGAAAAAGTAAGAGGGATAGGCAAGGGAGAAGAAGCATATGGTTTTGGATGACATTTTAATAGAGATGAGGAAAAGTGACATAAGAAGTTGTTCTATTATTATTTTGGTATTTATCTTAGAATAAGGCCTGGGGAACTAACCATGCCTGAAGCTGAACTTTTTTAATGCTACAGGAAGAAAATAATCAAAGACATTCAACTCCTTGATAGGAATCTGACTGCAGAAGAGACTTTTGATCCAGGAGGATGCACAAAACTTACCTACCACCAGAACAAAGAACAAACCCAAGTAAATAAACATAGGACCCTTGCTGAATTACATTAAATAAATAGCTGTTAAAACAAAAAATATATATAGTTCCTCAAGACATGACTAGATTAAGGGCATTGAAGCTATTTATTATGGTATTATTTGTTGAAAATTCAGAGGAACAAAGACCACATATTGAACAAAAATGGTGCTACAAATTATAGGGGAAATACAGGAACAAAGAAACTTGTTAAGGTCAAAACTAAGAAAATACAGGTTTGGGATTTATATTGTGAAGTTGTGACTGTGTCTGAGTTAGTCTCTTCTGTCTGTTCTTGTAGATCACCCCTGTCAGTGAAGACACTTTTAAATACCTGCTTTAGCAAAATAAGGTTAATTTTATCATGGAGTATCCCATTTCTCTCTGGAGACTATAAAGAGATGATAATTCAGAGGTATATGTCTGTAACTGATTAGCTAAATCCCATTAGATATCTCCTGAATCTTGGGTTGATGTTATGCCAGATGGCCACAAAATCTTTTAAAAATATCTGGAGGTAAATCAAAGTCACTTTCACAGTAAAATTTTTCTGCAAGACCATAAGGAAGAGTCATGTACTTAAATCCTTTACAGCCAGCTTGATGCATGTCTATGGACTTTTCTTTTGGTAAGATAAGTGTGGGCAAGGGTAAGTAAGAGGGTCCTTGACTTCTAGATGTTAGAACAATAACTTGGGCTCATCATTTGGTCAGATGCCTTTCCATGATGTGTCTGTGCCTTGAGTTGATTTCAGTGAGAAAACAGATTTGTGAAAGAGTGGAATAGCTGAGAGGGAACAGTATATTAAAGCTGTGATTGATGTCTGGCAGGATGCCTATTAATTTGCTATGTATGCACATGGTGGCCAAACGCACTAGGATTGCTTTGAGATAAATGAACCAATGATGCCAATGTGTATCAGTACCTATTTGCAACACTTACATTCTTCGCAGACTGTTCTGCAAGCCTGACAGGCTGAAATTCATTCATAAGTGTGTATATTGACAGGAATAGAATGGGAACATAACAGAGATTAAAAAAAAAATACCATCTGTTATACTCATCTTGGGAGGTAACCAGCTGAAGAAAAACTGGGAGCCTAACGATTCAGTGACAACATGGGCAATAAATACAGAGGCTACGCTTCCACACATCTCCACTTGAGCTAGAACCTTAAGTACCTTTATTTCTCAGTGGAAAAATATAATTTCTTCATATTCACTGTACCTTAGATGTCCTCATTATCTAACAGAAGAAAAATAGTAGACAAGAACCCACAGTTAGTGGGATGAGTGTCATCCCTGTACACATATTCTGTTAGGACCAAGCACAAGGATGCTTTCCAAACTCCTGAGTAGACAAGGACAGAACAACCAATCCATTTTAATGGTTGATAATGTTAATTTCAAAGAGCAAAAATACCCTTCTTCCTGAGCAGAAACTTGTTCTGAACTACCAAACTGTGACTGTAAGCCTAATTACTACAGTTACACAGATGTGTACTGATGCTGCTCCATTTCCTTTAGTACAACTACATGAAGGGTGCAGATAAACAGCTTACAGCAATGCTAGTGCTAGAGAGCACAGCATGTAGCAAGCTGTCAGACTTAGCTAGTTTGAAAATATGGACCCATTTTAGAAACAAAAAATATGTCTCAGGAGCGTGTGAGCACAACCCTGCACTGAATGTTCAGAACACAACATTCAGTAATTACGTTGCTCAGTATGATTTCTCCCTTTGATGTGAGTGTAGACCAGCCATCAGGTTAGGTCTGTAAAGCTGTGGGTTTGTGATCTGAACAGCCAAACTGTGTTAACCACCTGTACGTGCCAAAGCAGCCTGGTACGCTCCTAATCAATGGAGTTGGTAGCACTCCCATACAGTAACATCCTGCATGCTGTGCTGTCATTGTGATTTGAGGGCAAATGGCAGGAGACAGAGAAAACAGAAATAAACTTGAAATTAAGCATGTGTTTCAAAGTCATGGGTTTAATGGGAGTTCTCAGATGAAACCAAACCGAGTAAAACCATGGTAAGTTCAACAAAGTATAACAACTGTGGTAACAACTGTGGTAAGAACTATAATTTGAAATAACAATCTCTATTCCTGTTGCATCACTAAAAAAACCCCAGCCAAACAAAAAACAAAACAAACAAACAAAGCAAAACAAAACAAACAAAAAACCCCCCCAAACCCCTAGAGGTTTTGAAATAGCATCTCCCCAAATATTCTTGAGCATTCCAGAAATAGATTTATGTTGATATATCTCATGCTGTTTTTAATCAGACTCTTCCAGGCTCTTGCACGAGCACTGTGTATATATGTATTACTTTCTGCATGAAATCTTTTTTTTTTTTTTTGCAACAAACAGAAGGAAGTGTTTGCAGTATGAGAGTTTTAACACCAGATGGTACCCTCTGAAGGTATGAACTGCAGTACCACATGCCTTAAATTATTGATTCATAGCAATCAAGATGTTTTGGTGTGTTTGTTTTTTTTTTTTTTTTTTAAATAAAATCATAATGAAATGATTGTCTAAGGCTCAGCTACTTTTCTTAGAATAAGAGAGTATTTGGAAGAAAGAAAGCAGATCTCATTTTTTAAAATGTTTTTACAGTGTTCAGATTTATTAAAGTCTTATTAAGAAACATACTTGACTAATGGTTTTCAGCATTTGAACATTCAGAGGTGATAAAAACAATTTAGTGTGTTTATTTTTAACCTCTGCATTTAGTCACCTGTGCTTGACTGTGAACTCTTGAATGTTAGCTGCTTGTTCTTCACCATTAGTTTGCTTCATTAAAATTTCCAATGAAGCAAATGGGAATTTAATTCTGAAGGTGTGAGGCCAAAATTATGCTCAGTCTGCCATTACATGTCTTTTATAGTTGCTTTACAAAATATGGCTCTGCTGAGTTTACATTGTTTGAGATGCAGTATTTAATGCTATGCTTAAATTTTGAATTTCTTCAAACATGAAAGGAAAGCTTAAGTTTCCAAATAACGGTAGTATAATTACAAAAAAAATGTTTACAAGTGTTAACATTTGTAGTATTATGGGGTTGGTACTCCAATTGCAATTAAGGACTGCTCCTGAGTAAATGACTGAAAATTATTAGATGGAGCAAGCTAAATTACTCTTTGTGTTGTGTTAGGAAGGGAAAGGAGTGAAATTTAAAGCAGGCAAAGTTGAAAGCATCTGACAGAATTTAGTAAACAAAGAGATCACTAATAGAGTTTTCAAGTACTCAATCAAGGAATTGCACTATAGTTTTCATTTTCTAAATTGAAAAGTATAGATGATAGTTATAACAAAATAAAACAACAAATAAAAAGAGGAGTGGAAATTAGACAAATTTTCTGCAAGGTCCTTTATGGACTTTTCTCCCTTCTCTTCAATTAATTTTCTGGTCATGTAAAATAGAGACTGAAATTGAACAATTTACCATTAAAGCTGAAATACAGGGAAAAATTTATTATACCAAATTTACAGCATCATGCAATCAGAAAAACTCTTTTCAGTGTCATAACTGGTTTTGTTTCATACTTTGAACTGTAATATATTGCTGAAGACCATGCAGCATTTGTCAGCTTTGTTGTTGACAGCTGTAATGCATCCATTAAGGAGTTTGCTCATTTAATACACCTTCACACCAGGTCTTCATTTACAGCATATGATTAAGTTCTACACATTTTTTTTTCCCCCAGTCAAACATCATATTCTTCAATCTCTTTACATATAACTGTATATATATTTTCAACCCGAAAGTTATAAATCTGTTTACTTAGAAGTATATTTCTGAGGCAAAAGAGTATAAGGAATACATTCGCATCAAGGTACAAGTAAGGTACCCACTGTCTTGCAAACAATCCATCACTCTGCACCTCCCAATAGCACAATAATTGCATGATGCTGCTAGACAAAAAGTGAGTTGCATAGAACAGTAAGCATTTTTCATGTCATTGGTTGATTATCTTGATCAAAATTGAACCCCTTGAAATGTGGGAATACCCTGTAATTAGCTGTAAAATGCTCTTTGCTTTGTTTATAACTTAGTAGTTATAATATTATGAACAACAGGTAACATCTGGCTCTCCTATCTGCATTTGTGAGCTGATATATCTAGCACTAAAATGTGGGAATGTAGGAGAAAGGTGGAGTCTTGTAGAAGGAAGTACTAAGTGAAACACTGATTTATCTGGAAAAAAAATGTCTCAGCTGCTCCACAGCTGGAGTTCACTGTAAAATATTGCCCCATCAAATGCTAGGAAGTGACTGAAAGTTTCAAATTTCCCCTTCCTTTTCTCTTGGTAATACATATTAAGCGTTTGGCTTATGTTGCTAGCTGAAACACCTAAAGGAAGAAATTCAGAGCTGTAAGCATATTTGAGCATGTAGATTTTAGTAGTTTAGTAATTAAACTGGCATTATAATGCATGTCAACAATCACAGCAGGCTTCAATGAAGAGCCTTATTACATTAGATATTGAAAGAACACCAGGGTGGCTGTCACAGATTAGCAGTACTGGCATTAGCAAATGGACATTGTGGATGCAGGTAAGAAAACACAGTTTATTAGTTAGAGTAATGATAATGCTGTTAGCTCCCTGTGGCAGCTAATTATAGGTGCCAGATAATGCTGATGCGTTTAAGAATCTGTTGCTGTTTTCTGTAACAGCCCTAGAATGTACAGCTGTACTGTACAAAAAAAAAAAAAAAAAGAATTAAATAAGAAAACAGGTCTTTGAAACAGATATGCATAACCATGAAGCAGGATTTAACAAAAATATTCTAAATAGCAGTATAATATATTAATAAATCAGTATAACTCTTCATAAGAGCTGTGAATCTCTAAAACTCACTCCTACTGGGACAAAATCTAGCTTCTAATCCTTGACACACAAAAAACAGGGCAGGGACAGGTTAGTACTCAAAGAAAAACTTTTTGCCTCAGTTTGATTTGCTAATCACAGAATCACAGAATAGCTGACAGGGGAGATCACTTCTAGAGATCATCAGTCCAAAACCATGTTCAAAGCATGCTCAACCCAGGCCCACATGCAGTCAGGCATTATTTGTCTCCAAGGATGGAGGACCCCACAACCTTGATGGAAAATCTGTTCCAATAGTCAACCACTGTTAAAACAAACAAAAACCAAAAACAAACAAACAAACAAACAAAAACCCCAAAAGTTTTTCCTATGTTTTAACATTGTTTTTTTTTTTTTTTTTCATTTCAGTTTGCACTCATGCACAAATGATGAAAAATGGGTTCTTTCCTTCAGGCTTGTTTTCACAGACTAACAGCTCTACATGGCTCAAATTCTTTCAGTCACAGAATGACAAAATGGATAAGGTCAGAAGGGATTTCTGGAGGCCATCTAGTCTAGCTGAAGCAGTATCCCCTAGAGCCCATTCCTCAGGATTGCATCCAGTCAGTTTTTTAATATCTCAAGAGAACGAGAGTCCACTACATCTCTGGTGACCTGTTCAATGAATTATTAATAATTCCCTCGTCAACTTTAGGAAAAAGATTTTCCTTTTTAGCCCATCTGAAGCCTAGCCTTGTCAGAAACTTCCGATCTCCCTTCTTACTGTCACCTCCTTATTTACTATATTTTCCCAGACTCTAGCTTCCAGAGAGCCTCTCCCAGCTAAGCATCTTCTGTTGCCTTTATGAAGAGAAGCAAGGTTCCTCTCTTTGATATTTTCATCTGAATCAGAGTGAAGCAGCTGAGAGAAAGAAAGAAGACATCTCTTTGCAGTCACAGTCTGCTGGCAAAACCCTGTTCTTAACCCCATTTTCTACACTGTTTGCAGCAAGGAGCAAATGAACCTTTTAAGATGCCATATAAGAGAGAAAGCAGTAATGTCATTGACACTTCTGGCTCATGTTGAATATTTGACTACATACTTGGATGATTTGTGGTGTTAAAGTATAACACATCATCTAATCATCTTTGGGCCTTTTGGAGTACATGCATGGAAATTTCAATTTGTTGTGGAAAAAAAAAAAAGAGAATTGTCAGTGTTTCTAAGAGGGTTTTTATACAAATGGAATTGTATCAAGCTTTCCTCTGTTGATACTTTACAAGAAACAGATGAAAGTGCGTTACTAGGTTATGGAAAATAAAAACAAATTTCAAAGAAAAAGTAGCATATGAATGAACAAATTAAATAGATAACTTATACATGTATGAGCACCAATATCCCTTGGCACAATAGAGAAAGAAGCTCTTATTGTCTGCATGGATTATTGTGTGCACATTGAAGAGTTCCTAAGTAGTCATTGACTAGATAGCAGTTTTAAAAGAGTCTACTTGGTCAACAATTCTTGTTCCTATGGATTTGCATAATAAAACATAAAAGCTTCCCAGGAAACAGTACAATCTCTTAGGTCAACTACCATATAATTATGCCACAAGGGATTCATATAACTTTAATCTTTCTTGAATTCCTTTCTGAAAGTGCGTGAACAGGTTTATACATTAATTTATTCTGATTTTTTCCTGAACCTATTTATTAGAGAAATGAAATAACATATTAAAGTACTTTTTTTCATTATAACAATTCTCATAAAGCACTAGTTTTCAGATGTGCAAATATTAGGACTTGTTCATGTGGCAGAGAACAGCAAGAAAATACAATTTAACAGATGTCTGGAAATGATTATGTTATTTTTGGATATTACTTAGGAATAAAAATGAGTAGCATTCAAACTTTCTCCATAACTACATGGTGAGTGCAAATAACTGGAGAAGGCAGAAGAGATAATTGGAGCTCTTTAGGGTAGGCAGTAGAAAATGTCTGAAGAAGCACAAAGGTATTTGGTAACTAGAGCTAGGATGGAGAAGTGAAAAACCAAACACTACATAGAAAGAAGTTATATCATGTGTCTTTTGTATAATTGTATAAGCCTTTAAAAATAGAGTAATGAGACTAGTCATAGAATCATATAATGGTTTAGTTTGGAAAGGACCTTAAATGTCATCTAATCCAACCACCCTGTCATGAACAGGGACATCTTTTAATAGATCAAGTTGCACAAAGACCTGTCCAACCTGGCCTTAAACACTTCCAATGACGAGGCATCCACAGCTTCTCTGGACAACCTGTTCTAGTGTTTTACCATGCTCAGCATTAAAAGTCTTCCTCTGTCCAACAAAAACCTACCCTCCACCCGTTTAAAACTCATTCTGTCACTGCAAGTCTTGGCAAAAGTTTTTTCTCCATCTTTCTTAAAAGATCCCTTTAAGGATTAAAAGACCCCAGTAAGACCTCTCCAGGGCCTTTACTTTTCCAGGCTGAACAGCCCCAACTCTCTCAACCTGTCTCCACTGGTGAGTTGCTTCAGCCCTCTGATCACTTTCATTGCCTTCCTCTGTACCTGCTCTGACAGGTTTTTGTCTTTCTTTTGTTGGAGTCCCCAGGGGTGAACAGGTGACTTCAGGTGGAGTATCATGAAAGTGGATTAGAAAGGGAGAACGACCTTCCTTGACCTACTGGCCATGTTTCTTTGGTTGCAACCCAGGACACAACAGACTTGATGGGCTGCAAGATCACATTGCCAGCTCCTGTTCAATTTTTCATCCACCAATATCCCCAAGTCAGTCTGTGCACAACTTCATATGCAAGCCCTAATTGTGTCCTGATACAGCTGATATCTCTCCATGAAGGAGACTGTCTCTAGTGATGTCCAGTTCATGCTATATTGTTAAAATAATCCAGCTGAAAGTTAGTCATTAGTTATGTAAAAAGATAATCTCATTAAACAAGCTGAGAAAGGGAAAATTAGAATTTGTGAGGCTTGACCAAATACGTAACTCCTGAAAATTCTTATTGGATTCCAATTAGAACAAGAATTAAAATGTTATTTAGGCTCTCCAGAGGCTACTAAATCTCTTCAGGTATATCCAACAGTTTTTCTCTCTGAAATCTTTAAATAGAGAAGGTTCACCTGAAGCATCTCCCAGGTATGCTGTGTTTGAAAGAGCTGCATTTCTGAAGTGCATAGTAGATTTGGGTAGGAAACAATGGGGGTTTGGAGGTGCTCCTTGACAGCAAAATGTAAGTTCTGAACATGCCAGAAAGATCTAGGAAAAATAATTAAAACACAAAAATGCATAATTTATTAAAGAAAAAGTCTTAGTAAAGTATTGACACGAGAAATTAGTCAGCTGAGCATCTTCAAAAGATTGGACATGCCTACCTGTAAATTTAGGAAGTAAGGCTTTGATGTAACAGCCACTCAGCTTCCCTTTATTCAGCCACATGATTAGCAGGACAAAGGTGTTTAGATGTATGTTTTGTATACTTTATGGTGACATATCTAGTGGTTAAGTGTCTATTTGGGGATATATTTTGTGTGGTTAATGGAGCCAATATCAACAAAATCTTGTCCCAGAAAGCAGAGGCAATGGTTGTGTAATCAGCTTTGAAGATCTATATGAATTAAACAAAAGGAGTTTAAAGACAAGAAAAGAGGTAGTGGGATACCTGGCATGTCTTGCAGGACATGCAGAAATTAAGGATGTGAAAGTGAAGAGTTGTAATAAAAGTTATGTGATGTTGGCAGGGAGAACGGAAAAAAGAAAAATTCTCTTTTCTCTGGTTTTAGCATAGTTAATGAAATATAATAGGGTGGGGGAGAACACTGTTGAGTTAACTAGTTCACACTACAAAAAGAAATCTCTGAGATCATAGACTGGAGAGAACAATTCAGTCTTGTCTGGGGACTACAGTACACGTTCTTTTTTTTTTTTTTTCCCCTAATCTCTTCTTTCATCTGTGTGATACTACATCATTCAGAGCTTTGTAAGTTTAGCGCTTTTTTATAAACTTTTGGCTCTACTGGAAATCCAAGGATCAGCAAAAATTGCTTTAGGCAATTTCAACCTGAGGTTAAAACAGTGTCAATGGTGGAGTAGGAGCTCAGACAAAGTTTATTAGACAAGCCCTCCCACTGAGTTACAAGGTGCAGAAAGGACTTCCTTGCTTTCTAAACTCCTCCTTGAAAAGGAGCCTAGTTGATGCTGAATCCAGTCTTAGCCCCAGACTGTCAATGGTTTTAAGTCTAAAGAATTACAGAGGTGTGATTGAATCTTTGTAAAATGTTGTCCCGCAGGATTAGGGATGGCAAATCAGATACATGAAAATGGATATTTACTATGATAAATGAGTAGACAATAAGATCTTAATTAGAATTATTTACTACACAGTATAGAAACTAAAATTGCTAATATAGTATAGTATAGTGCACTATATGAAAACAATTATATTAAAGTAAGCAAAAAAAGAAAGAATCAATTATTAAGTAAAGATTCATGTAACTCACCCGTACCAACGACCATGGACATATCTCTTTCATCCAGCATTGAGGAGTAGCCTTGAGGAGCATCCCTGCACAAGGGAGGAATCTCCACACACTCTCCAAGAAAGGGGTATATTAGAAGAACCTACTATATGAAAGTGGACTGGACTTTTATAGTGTGAAGTGGTTGACTGTCAATACTATGTCTGGTCCAGCTGTGTCAGCTTGTCACTTTTAAATAGGATGCTTTACCTTATATACAAAATCTTCGCTTCACTATCAGGTTGTTAACTTTGGGGCAATTTGAGTCAGACCGGTTTTAGCATAATTCAATATGAAAAACAGCATAACACACCCTCTCTTGGTCCACCACTGATAGCTTTGCAAATAGGTCATTTCAGTTCCTTGACCACATTCCAAGGGAAGAGGATCCTGTTACAATCAGCCAGTCCTAAGACAGTCACGTGCGGAACATACGAAACCTCTGTGCAATAAAGGTATTATCCCAGAGATCCAGCCTCAGTGCTGCTTGGACTTCTGTTTTTCTGGGTGTGTGCACCTGGTTTGGGAACGAGTATTAGATTAACACCCTAAAAAGACTCCAAGTTCATTTCTTAAGAAGATGCAAAATACCACACCTTAGCTGCAAAAAGAATGAGGCAGCAATTCTTTGTATTGCTGAGAGAAAAACATATCTCTGACCAAGTTCAGAGGTATCAAAGACATCTTGAATTTTGCCCAATAATCTAAAGACCAGTATCCTCTTACTAAGGAAAATGAAACCTTCTTGCATTTTCCCAGTTATAAGGGAGAGAGGAGAGATTATGAGAGAGAAAAGCTACAAAGATGGTGAAGGGTCTAGAAGGCAGCTGTATGAAGGTTGGCTGAGGTCACTTGGTTTCTTCAGCCTGGAGAAAAGGAGACTGAGGTAAGAATTCATAGCAGCCTACACCTTCCTCATAGTGTACAGTGGAGGGGCAGGCACCGATGTCTTCTTTTGGGTGACCAGTGACAGGGCCCAGAGGAACTGCATGAAGCTGTGTCAGAGAAGGTTTAGATTGGATATTAGGAAAAGGACCTTCATCTCAAAGGTGGCTGGGCACTGGAAGAGGCTCCCAGGGAAGTGGTCACAGCACCAAGCCTGTCAGAGTTCAAGAAGTGTTTAGACAATGCACTCATGCACATGGTGTGATTCTTGGGACTGTCCTGTCCAGAATCAGGAGTTGGACTTTGATGATCATTGTGGGTTCCTTCTAATTCAGGATATTCCATTATTCTATGATTCTATGCTTTTTGCACTCTCAAATATCTTCTTTTGCTCCTCTGCAAGGTTAACAAAAGGAAAATGTCAGGAAAGGACAAATAAACAGCAGACATGATATTTGAATGGAAAATACTGCAATGGAAGGAAAGCAGACTAGACTTTTATTTGATGCAGCTGTTGAGTTATTCAAGGACATGGCCCTCTAGCTGCCCTGTCATCAGATACCTTTGGAAGATCCCTAGAGTGAATGACAGAGTGGGTCAAAAATGACCCAGCTCAATTCTCGTTTTATTGTTTTTCATTGTAATCTGATTAGCTGGTGCTACCATGTGTCAAAGTGACATTGTTTGACAACTGCATCAAATTCACAGGAGCACAGGAGTGTGTTAGGAAAAATATGTGCTTCATTCAATCCTTTCAACCTGCCTTGGGGACTGCATGCATGGTTTTTTGTTTCTAATCTCTTTCCCTTCCAGTGCAAATAACTAATAGCTTGGATAACTCTAATTAAACATCACAATGTGGAACGTATGACTTGTCAAATAACTGGGCTACTATCACAGGCATAGCCTGGAATCAGGAATATACAGGGCTATGATGACTGAAAAAAATCTAGCTTTAATTTTCATGTTTAAGTGCTTGATTGCCAGTGGATGCTGAACCTACTGGAAGAGTGGGAATATGGATTATCTGTTTATTAAAGACAGCTTTCAATTGAATGATTATGTCCTAGCAAGACCATGCAATTCTGACCATATTTTTATGAGTGCAGAATAGTTTATAAAATGTCTTTACACATCAAGAGTTCATTTAAAGATCTTTGCAATTATCAGATTCCTATTTTCCTTCAGCACAGTACAGAGAACTCACAGAGCAAAGGGTTTAAGGAAGACGTGCTATTTTAATAGAACAGTCAGAAGCTGCTGCAGGCCCAGAAATCCAATACAGAACATAAATTATTTACCTGCAACTGCATAATCAGGGTCATGCTGGAAGAGGCATCCAACAAACAGCAAGGTGCTATGAGAGGTACCATCAATGTTTCCATGAATAGACTGTCTCTCAATTTGTGCCCCAGCATGTGTGTTGGCTATTGTATTGCTGGAGATGGTGTCTTTCAGATGAGACTGAAAATGAGGTTCTGACTACATGTGGTCACTTATGACCCTATGCCAGCCCCTGTAAGAGCAGGAGATAACCCTGGTGTCCTGAAAGAACGTCCATTCAGACAATTGTATTTTGCTGATCTAAATTTCACCTGTGGTTTTAATTAGATAGTATATTCTTAACTTGCTGCTCAAACCTGTTGCGTAGGTTCACTGTTATTGATAAGGTACTGCCATTTCAGGGAGACATGAGTCTTTATGTTTGGGATAAAAGTTCTTAAATGAGAACAGTCTCATTTTTATTGTTATAAGGACACATTCATTGACATTTTGAAGAATGAGATGGGAAGGAAACTGTGCCACTAGTGCAAAATGGAGAGGGAGAAAATCCAGTAAATTAGAATTTACTTCCTTTCCAACAAGCTAATAAAATATGACACAAATTAAAACCGCTGTCAGAACTTGAAAAACAGAATATGTGCTAGTGAGGAAAAAAGAGCTTAAACAGGCTCCTAAGCCTCCAGATTTAATTTTAGTTTGTATTTCTAACTTAAATCATATGACCCCTAAGCAGAGAACATGGTAACACCATGGAAAAAAAAAAAAAAGTGAATAAAAAAAATAAATCAGCTATTTGCTTCCATTACAAACACGTAAGAAAATCCTAAATGCTTTTTAGTCCAGCCCTAAAAGTGGTCAGAAAAGCTGAATCATGACAAATTTTGTGAATATTTAATAAGTATATGGCACTGGTGTGGTGGCATTTCCTTGAAATTCATGCTGAGAGGTGAGTTCTCTCTCTCTTCCCCATCCCTGGAAATGTTCAAGGCCAGGCTAGATGCAACCTGATCTAGTGGACGGTGGCCCAGCCCATGGTGTGGGAGTTGGAACTAGATGATCTTTAAGGTCCCTTCCAACCCAAACCATTCTATGAGTCTATGTTTCTACAATCTGTGCTTAGCTGTGCAGCTCCTCAGCTGTCTCCTAAACTGGAGTTTTTAGTTTGGAAAAACAGATAATAATAAGTCTGTCAAAAAAGCCAGAAAAACCCTAAACTACACAAGAGACACAAAGAAATCTAGATGCTACAGTACTGCCAAGGGAGACCAAAAGTCATCAGCAGTAAATTAGATTGAACTTGTAGTGTGACACTTCAGAAAACATGACTGAAAGCTCTGTTTACAGAAGCGTCATGTCCTTGCTCAGGTTTCTGTGGGCTTCTCTGGGTAGCACTTTGCATCTGAAATACTGTGTATAGGCTGTTCCTGTCAATAACCAGTGAGGGAATCAAACAACAACAAAAAACCTTAATCAAGCTGGCAGCTGTTCATGGAAGGGACTCAAAACAGTTCATGATTAAGGGGCTGAAATGACTGAATAATGAGCAATTAGAAGGCTAATTTATGACTAAACATTTAATTTTGATATTAGAAGTCAATGAGACTTTAATCATTAACTGTGAAGGAAGATGTATCAGCCCTCAGGAGAATGTTATTTACCATTATTTTTACCATCACCTTACCAGATATTATTTTGACATTTATGAACTATACTTTCATACAAGGGTCTTCCCAATGGTATTTCCTAAGAAAAGTAGTGGAAACTCTGGTGGTCAACATGTGGGTAAACTGCAGCAGTCAAGGCTTTGAGAAAGAATGTAACTGAGATGAAACCTGCATTGACTAGGTGGTCAAACATGTTTGGACCTCCTCCATGAATATTTTGTATGACTTTATGTGATCAGTATCAAAGCGGATTGTTCCATGAACAAAACACAATATTATTTCCAGATCTATGTTCTTTAAGGCAGCTGGAGTAATTTGGGAATTACCATGACTGTTTTATTAGTGTATCTCAGACAATGTTTCAGATTTTGTAATTGATGGTAATTTCAGAAAGGTGATTTCTTTTAAAATCATACATTTCCATTCCTTAAAAAAACACAAAACCCCAAAACAAACAAACAAACAAACAAAAACACAACTCCCCTGCGGATCTTTATATTTTAATGGTACAGCCGTTCCATTTGATCCAGTAACCTGGGGTAGCTTTATGATCAATGAAGAGAGGGAAAATACGGCATGTGATTCTTCTGATGAACTGCAGTGTGGGGTTTTTTCTTAAAATGAGAAGAATAAAATGCTGGAGTTTTCAGTGTTCTGTACTGATTATGGATTCCCATTAAATGAACCCCACTCTTCAAACCACAAAATATTAACGTCTATCACTAAGGTAATGGCATACCCTTGAAGAGTGGACAAGTTCCTGAGCAACCCTAAATGGACTTGCTTTGGACACAAATTTGAAGTAGATGACCACTAGCATCTACTGCATCTCATGTGGTTCTGTGAAATAAATTGCGCTACTTAAGCAAAGGTTCTTAGAATAGGCTTAGCATGTACTCATCAATATTTTCATAATCCAGAAAAAACAATGCAAATGACATATTTGAATGTTTAATCAAAATAAAGTATGAGATGGACCCTGTTCGTCTGTTAGGCACATGCTGTTTGTTTCTACTGAGATAAAATTCAGCCTTCTTTGTTTTCATGCAAATGTTCATGCTTTCTTAACTACCTACTGAAATTATTTTCTTTTAAAGCCATGTTTAAGATACTTATTATTCATATGTACCAAATTGAGCACCATTGAAGAGACACTGTTGAACCATATCCTTGGTTTTACAAATAGCTAAACCTGTTATTAAGTTATCTGTTGACAAAATTCAAAAAGGGTAATTAGTTTGTCAGGAGGAGAAAAATAGGCATCAGATTTCACCAAGAGCAAAAGATGTATTTGAAAGAAATAAATCCAAGTTCCTATTTGAAACACTGTTTAACAACTAGGCTCAAATAGACCATGAAACAGAGGTTCACAGAGTCTGTATATTTAAATACACAGTAAATCATACATTACTGAAAAGCAGGCATTTAGTTCTGGGAAAGAAAGTAAACAAATCCGATGAGCAATTTTTAGTTTTATAAAGAAGGGACATCAACTGGGCAACATTTTTATATTATTAATTTTATCTCCACAGCCACTAATTTCACCTCCTTTCTAGCACACATTTTACCACTTAAATTTGTTTTTATACAAAGCAATCTTTGACCTTTATTATAGCAGCACATACAGCTTTCAGATGGGGGTCAGTGCCTCATTACACTAAGTATTGTTCACCTCATGTAACAAAAAGAGCATCATAATCTTCACGATTAAAAAGCTGGAAAATTTGATTTCTGATATACATAAGAATTTTCTGAGTGAATTTTTTTGCATGACAAAAGACTACAAGAGTGTTGCAGACAAAGAAACTACAGTCTTGTAAGTTTTATAATTATGCATTTAGCAAATAAACCTCACTGCTGCATCTGTCAATTACTTCTTTGATTATTATGGACAAATGTAGGCTTTTCTTTTGACCAAGCATTCATGTTTATTTTAATTTCGAGATGTGTGTGAACTAATGGTATGCTAATCAGGGTAGTGATTTCAAAAAGACACTTTAGTAATCCTTTTAATTAAAAAAAAAAAAAAAGCTCACATTAATTGAGCTAAGAGGAAGCACATTATTATTTGTCATCAGAGTTAGAACACATACTTACTGCAGTCCCTCCTCTAACTCAAATTATGAAGAAATTTGTGATGTAATAAGATCACCATCAAAGTTATGATTATTAATGCTGGTATTTTTTTTTCTTTTTTTTTTTAAAGTAAACCTAATATTTTCCCTTTTCAACTGAATGGAACATAACAGTTATAGGAAAATGTAAATGTGTCTTGCTGTCTGATCCAAGTCAACAATCATATCCAAAAGATAATACAGCTCCAAGATGGTTTATATTGTAGTTCATACAGTCTTTTGGTTTTTCCTCAAGAAAAACTGATGATTGTTACTAAAACTCTTTTGAAGTTACTGTCATGAATATACTGGAGGTAGAAGTGCTCAAAAAACCTTGAAATCCCATGTGAATTATTGAAATCAATAGGAATCTTCCCACTCAGTTTGATAGCTGTGATCTACATTTCAAGGTGAACAGCTGTTTACTTGTACCTGGGCATCAAGTTGCATCTTCTGAAATTGAACCCTGGTAAACCATCAGCAGAGCCTTTATCATGTCCACCATTCAGTGTCCTAGAGATTGGTAATTCACCTGACACACAGTAGAATCAGTTCTTAGTTCCAACTGAGGCATTTGTGTTTGTATCTGCTATCAACTAGGTAAATGTTTTAATCAGTATTCTGATATTTTAATTGCTCATTCCTTCCAAATTAAAACATTGCCTGAGATCAACAGTAAATATTCGTAACTGTGAAGAAAAAAAATGTGGCAGTGTTTCTAATTCTATAGTCTTTTACTTAAAGGATATAGGAAAGGAGATCTAGAGGTCAGTTTAGGCTCAGTAAATAAAACTACAAATACCCAGCATTTCCTGGATGTCTCTATTTTTCAGTCTCTCATGGAATATTTACTTCTTCCAAAACAAAACAAAAAAAAGTTACAAGTTGGCTAGGCCAAGAAGTATTTTATAATAATCTAGATAATAGGCACGTATTAGATGTGCAATCTAGATGACCTGTTGACTACTAGTTTAGGAGAAATGGCTACCTTCCTATCTTCCAGATATGATCTGTAAGGAAGGACTGGTTTATATTCCTGTCTCCAATGGAAACCTAATATTTGTGAAACCAGAGATAAGAGATGATATAGGTGACATCATCATGCCTTATTTTGAATTGGTTCTGAGTTGTTTCATCCTCCTTTTAAATTGATTCATCCTTACTCATCTTGCCAGTGGATTCCACAGTGCAGAAGACATTAATTGCTGAAGGTTTGGCGTTGGTTTAGTTCTTCTGTGAGTTTGGACATTTATTGCATCAGTTAAGTTGAAGATGCTCCTGCTTTCTGCCTTGGAGATCTTAGTCCAACATTTGGTCATGATAAAGGTCCTCTGTGCACTTCTATGCGCAAAAAACTTGTAGTTTTGGGAGAAAGAACTGCAAGACAACTTCCCAATATTCCGAGTCTAACATAAACAACAATTCTATCCACATTCTAAACATTTGGAATAAGCTGGGATTCAAAAATCATTCTAAGAATAAATACTGCAGATAGGATCAAGTGACAGAGTGATGTCTGTTTCATTCAGATTTTTTTCTGCATGACAGGAAATTTACATGTTATCTCTACAGAATTGATGAGACATGAAAATCTCCTTTACATTCTGACTTCTGTAAATGTGTTTTCCTGTTTCCTTCCAGTAAAAAACAAATAAGTACTTAGAGTTCATGTGATTATTGACTCCCTTATAATGCATTTTACTGAAATTCACTGAACTGCATTTTTATCATGCTATATAGCTGGCTGTTAAGAAACACAGCAATGAAATTGCATGGCTACAGAAAATGCAATCCTATCATTCCAGACTGGGCAACAGACTTCTCTGCCAAGACAGTGATTAGCTCTTTTGCTATCCTTATGTATTGGCTTTTCTTGTGACAGCCAGTTATTGCTAAAATTGGGAGGGGAAAAAAGGAAAAAAAAAAAAAAAAAGACAGCAATGGTACCAACAGGAAAGAAGCACATAGGAGAAAGGCTTGTAACAAGGGGCACATTTGCATTTTTGCCCAAGAATGAACAACATTAAATTTACACATGATGTGGACCTGCTGATATTGAGTAGCTAGAATAATTTCGTTTCAGTGGCAAACCAGAGGACAGTTCTCAAACCATTACAAAAAATGTGAACATCCATGGCGTGTTATGGGGCCCGGTAACAATATCCTCAGTGAAAGGAGGAAGGATGAAATGAAGTTTTGGGCTTCAGTGCTGTGAGTGTTTTGCTTACTTAACTGAACTGCTGTGAACAGAACTATTTACATGATCATGTGAGAAAAATTAAAAAAAAAAAAAAAAAAGGCAGAGCATTTGGAGTAATGACTGGGAGCATCAGAGCTTATCTGTGGAAATGAAATAGGCTGAATGAGCCACTCTTGGGTCTTGGCGGGGCTGACTGTAGCACAGCTCTAACCTGCTGAGTTCCTCTCAGGTTTCTACATTGCTTGCTTTCACTGTAAGACATGACCACCTCCTACAGAGATAAACTGCCAAATTCCTACAGAATCTTCTTTTTTAGGATACAAATTCTATTTGAATTAAGAGTCTTGCTTTACATTTGTATTTGTTTTTCAGACATTTATTAATGCATTATTCAATCAAAAATTCAATCTTCCTTTGCCTTTGACAAAGAACCATTTGTTTTATTGTTAGTTGTTGGGGTTTTCCTTCCCCCCCCCCCAGGTGATTTTATTGTTTTTGTATTTGGCCAGTTCTGTTTTCTTCTGTATGATCCTGGAAAGGAACATGACCTGGCATCTTCTGAACAAAAACATGTATCTTTATAACGCCTGCAGTTGCCATGTGGAACTGTTGGTGGTGTTTGTATAGTCAGAAGTTAATTGTGCAAGAGATATTTAAAATATAAGATATTTAAATAATAAGATATTATTTATTTAATAGATATTATTTAATTATAAGATATTTAAAATATAAAGGGAATGTGAAAATAATTTTCACTTTTACAGTATTTTATTGCTGAAATAATTAAAATCTTTTTATTTTTAAGCATGTAACAGAAACTCTTCATTTTGATAATTTTGTAGTAACCATCAGAATTTAGTAAGTGCTCGTATTTAAGAGACATAAATATCCCATACTATAAGGTGCTTGCTTCTTCCAGACTTATTTCAGTACTGCAAGAGTCATAATGAAATATAATGTTATGAACATCAACATATTGAAGAGGCAGGGAAAAAATGTTAATTTTAAGATTATAAATTTTTCTGTCAGCTCAAAATCTTGCCCATACAGAACAAATTAATTGAAATCTATTGGGGACTGCACCATTTACTTATGTTTTCAGGAGTGGACAGAAGTTCTTCAGTCAGTTTCACAAATTTTAAAATAGTTGTGTCAAATTTGCAACAAAGAACAAGTTTTTCAGTACTAAAATTTGAAATGGGTGAGCATTCCAAAGTGGCCAAAAGCTGAAGTCTTTGCAATCTATTCCTTCTCAGTAGGTTGTTGTCTGAAGACAAGTATCACTGACCCTAACAGCATATTAATTTATTCCCAAATCTTATTGTAAAATATGAGAATATGCTTAAAATTAAGAGTTATCATTTTTCCAGTCTTTATACAGATGTATTTAAATACCCAGTATGCTGGAGATCTGTGAAATGGAACTTGAATTCAGTCTCTCAACTGAACTCTAACATAACACCTGTCTTAAATTGAAATAATAGTAAGCTATTCAGCACAAAAAAGGAACACCTAACCTGATAAAATTCTGTGTTATTGCCTCACTACACAACCCTTTGTGTCAACCATATTCAAGAACTGAACCAGTGAAGAACACGTAGGCTTCATAGTGCAAAATCAGAGTCCTGTGGCTCTCTTTGAAACAAATTCCACTCAAAGTATCTGTGCTCATATTCTTACACGTTCCTGAAAGTTTGACATTTGCATAAGAAAACTTTGTTTGCAAAAATATTAAGACAATTAATTTAACAACTTTTTAACTACAGAGAGATATGTGGAGGAAGTGAAGACTTTTCACAGGATGAACTAGCTCTTTTGCAGTGAGTCCAGAGGATAAGCCATCCAAACTCTTCCTGACTGAAATTATGCAAACACCCGAAGCTCTGAAAGAAAAATAAAAAATGTTGGTCAGAATCATGTGTGACATAAAAGGTTAATTGATGTGTCTTGGTTTTATTCTTTGCACTATAAACTCCTCTGGAGTTGGATCCACTTTTTATACTGCCCTAAAAGCTTTTCAGTCAGCTATTGCAGCATCAGTCATTCTCCTTCAAAGATAAAAATCTGTATTAACAACTACAATCATAGTTAATAATACAGACAAAGGGACAAAGTGGGTGGATAGTTTACAATTCATTTACTCTCACAGACTCACTGAAGTCTTTTTGACAAAACAATTCATATTAAAATATCAAGAGGGAAAGAAGAAGAAGAAGGAGAGAAACAAATAACACAATAAAGGCTCATAAAGTGACAAATATACCAATCACAATGCTAAGTATCCATGTGATCAGTGCAATTCTCAAAAGGCTGATTTTGTTTGAGTAGAAATAGATGAATTCTCAAATTGCATTTGATTTGCTTTGCTTCTCATAAGTGGTGTCATATCCTCTGTATTGAAATGGATAAGTGTGTGTATGTACAATATATATTTTTGTCAATTGAGAAAAATACCAAATTCCCCAAAGAAAAGCTGTGCAATTCTTAATATTTCTTGTGCCACTAACATAGACACAAGCTCAGGTGTGTCCTAATCACCTTAATGAGTTACCATATATCTGCTTACATGTTGCTGAGTTTGTTCATAGGACATTAATCACTGTCATATGAGTTCTAGTTGGTCCAGTTTGTGGTGAAAAAAGTATATGGGCAGTCATGGTACACCTCATCTGGAAATATTTCACGTGTGATGTGTGAGGACTTGATAATTCTCTTTATCTTGGGTGTGTAGCTGAGTGTCCTTCTTGGCCCCATTGGGTGTTTGCATTGTGAGATAGTGAGATTTCTCCCCTCTCATTTACTCTGTCCTAGCACTGCTTTGTTTATAGGCTACAACTGCTCTGTAGAGGATCTCAGGTGGTCAGACAAGCCCCTTTTCACAATCTCTGCTTCATTCAACCAGGGGTTAAGAGACATATAGTGAATAAAGAGTGGAAGAAGATGTCATGTAAAGAGCCATTTAGGTTCCTAAATGAAACAAATTTTCCATAGATTACTGATAAAGTTTTTAAACAAACCAAAGTTTGCCGTTACAAGTAGAGCTTTATTTTTTCAGGTACCAAATATGATATTCTGTGTTTATGCTGGTTGTGTACCCACAGCTGCATCTAGGTGTGGTTGGAATAGCTCTCTGAATCAGTCATATTGCTAAATGGCTACATCTGATGAAAAAAAGAGATACATAAATATCAGTTAGTAACCCAAGAAGGTTGATAAATTTGGCAATTTCTCATTAAATTTTCTAAAACCTAATCTTTGTCTGTAAAAAGAGGGGGATGAAAACACCTCACTGGCCATGCAGTAAGAATTGGAGTCTGCAGCATAAAAATTTCTAGGGCCTTGAAAAGGGAAAACATAAAGGCAACGAACATTATCCAAACAATGCACATTACTGAATGGAGCATACCAGAGGGACTGTGAAGTAAATTTACCCCCATGTTAGAAAAAAAATGAAGTGTTACATAGTCCCTGTGTTCTTCTGTGTTGGACATGGAAACTAGCCAAATTCCCCAGGGTTAAGGAAGCCAGAACTGAGAGAATGTAAGCTTTTTCTTCTTTGAGAAAAGGGCCACACTGTGACAGAGACTATGCAAATTATCTGCATATTGTTTTATAACTATTTACTAAAGATTAAGATGATATCCTGCAGTGTTTGTGATGGAAGAGCTGCTTACAGGATTATGAGTAGCAGAAACTGACCTTCTGATTTCACTCTGTGCTAACTATCCTGATCTCAGCTGGAAGAAAATGAAAATAAATGATTGGCATTATGCACTCAGGCAAAAGATTTCAAGGCTTGCCATTCAAGGATGCCTCGCTGTTAACTATCTTCCACACTCTTTGCTCCGGAGTGTTGAGCATAGCCAAATATGAATGCTAGAGTTCTGTTTGGATAACCACAGTTCCAATAATAAATCTTATACACATGTGAGAAGCAAATAAACCAACATCCCATCTCTCCAGTGTGAAAACAAACATCTCTAAATCTTCCTACCTCTATTCAGCTGGAAAAGCCATGGTTTGACTTGCTATACACAAATCACAGAGAAACCAGCTAATATGACATGAACCTAAGGTACTGAATTGCAAACAAACAGGGTTTGCGAGTGATTAAATTGTAATTCAAATGAAGTTTGCATGGTAAAGGAGCATGAATAGAATTTTGTTGGAAAGTTCCATTTGGATGGGCAAGTTAAATTAGCCTTTTCGAGATGTCACAGGCTTTATTCTTCATGAATTTGGCAGCTGTATCATAATTTGTACCTGTAGAGTTCCATTTTATTTGATTTATTTTGTCTGTAGTCCTTGTAGAAATAGAAATAATTCCAGCAAATGTTTCTAAACAATGAGAAAGTGTCCCACAAAATAAGAACAGATTATTGTTCTGAATTCCAAATTGCAGATCATACCTAGTGTTAGAAAAGACTGAGTATTTCTATTAAACACACTATTAGTTTCTAAGATTTAAATTTCTTTACATGATGCTATTGACTCCCTAAGGTAAAAAAAAATGTTGTTAATATTTAATTTGCAATTATATGAAAAGAGAGTATGTATGTGCATAGATGGAAAGCAATACATCTAACTGGTCCTTTCTCCAGATCTGTATACAGTATGAAGATGCAGTTTTAAATATTTTTCAAGAAATCAGTATTGCATCAAGAGTAAAGACATTGTGTTAGGACTAAGTACAACTCTGGAGGAAACTGGACTGTTCAAGAGAGAGTTGCCCCTCTGCTAAACTATCCCAACCTATTTTTAGGTGTGGTAAGTTGACCTTGGCAGGATGTCAGGTATGCAGCAAGCTGCTCTATCAATCCCCCTTCTCAGATAGACAAGGGAGAGAAAATAAGATAGAAAAAAACTCATAGGTCGAGAAAAGGCAGCTTACTAAAGCAGAAGTGAAAGACTGCAAAAGCACAAGGAAAGAGAAAAAAACCCAAAGATTTTATTTCATACTTCCCATCAGCAAGTGATGTCTGGCCACTTCCCGGGAAGCAGCTTCATCATGTGTAGTGGTTACTCTGGAAGACAAACATTGTAAATAACAAATGTCTCCCCTTCCTCCTCTTTTTCTTTGCTTCTATATCTGAACTGATGCCATATGGTATGGAATATTTCTTTAGTTAATTTGAGTCAGCTGTCCTAGTTGTGTCCCCTCTCAAGATCTCACACACCGCTAACCGACTGATGGTGGGGGGCAAAATGTTGGAGAGACAGTGCTGACAGCAGTAGCCAAAACACTGATGTGTTATCAACACCCTCCTACTAACAATGCAGAGCACAGCACTGTGGGGAAAATGAACTCCATCTCAGCTAGACCCAATACATTAGGATGAAGTGTCCAAATGTTCTTGATTTCCATCTTTAAAATCACTGTGAATCTAAATATGGAGGGATAAAATTATCAATTCAAAAGATCTAATCTCAAAAATTGGTTTTTAAACATATTTTTAACAACTGCATAAAATAGAATAATACAAATTTGAGGTAAAACTATTTGAAGCAAACAGAGCTTTTTAGATTTAGAATGCATTGAAATTTCTCCTGGAATAAGCTTGAAATGTGAGACTTTAGTCATAATGGTGGTCTCTGCAATAGAGTGAATGAATGAACTCACAAAGACTTGAAGTGAAAGCCCCATTTTCCAGAGGTCTAATTATATTTTCTCTTGAAAGTTGGTTCTTTCTTCTAGTACTTCCATGTTATACTTGAACAGAACTGCATTGAAACCTCCTCCATATGCTCAGGAATTCCAAATGTGCCTACACGTTTATAATATTTCCTACAGTAGGAAAAGTAAAGAGCCTGTACTTCTCAGTTGATGTTCCGTGCTACAAGTATATTCTGAAGACATTTCTTTAGCGGAGACTGGGGCATGGAAAGGGATACATGAGGCACACATTTAACAGCTTTTCAGAGGCTCATGTGCCCTGTAACATGCAAGCAAACCTGAGGTGCACATATTTGTAAAATATCCAAGTCAACTGCACGTAGCTCAGTCATTCAGTATTGCATCCAGCTAGACATGAATCATAGTGTTATAAACTCCTGTAACTGGGATGTCAGCTTTTGGAGGGAGCAGTTGGTTCTTATTTATCTGTGAAAACTCATTGAGGAACATGAGGCAGAAGAAAGTAGCTCTCATTAAAGAGTATTCATGAAAGAAGGCACTCCTTCTGAATCCCTTTGGACCTTTTTCACATATCTTCACTTAACTACATTTTCAATCCATGTGCAGAATTATTTCCTGACCAGTCTAAATGAGAAAGTCCTCAAGGTGACAAAATTTTCAATATATCAATACATATTTTTCTGTTGTTTACTGCAAATTTAATAATACAATGAATAATCCTACCCAATTATTTTGTGTACTAGAGTGTAAAAACTGTATAAGATGATCCCTTTTAATTCTTCTCTGTATCATTTCAAATTTCAATCTTCTTTTAAAATTTAGTCAACTAAGTAAAGTTTAAATTTCTTCACTGAAGTCCTTTGGTTCCTTACAATCAAACGCAGCTATTTCCTATAAGGAGACAGCCAGGAGAAGACAAGTTTTTGGATGATAAGATTGTGCATATACCATTATTGTTCTCCATGCATCTATTGAATTTAATTTCATAAAGTTCTACTTCAGTTAAACAAAACAAAACAAAAGTATGAAAAACATAAGGCATGCTGCTGTCTTGGAAACCTACTATATTTTGCCAGTGCAAAATATTTTTTTATTCACATTGGGTTTTTTACCATAAATTGTTTTTTTTTCCTTTTTTTGAATTAGACTTTTGTTCTGGTGTGCGTTCCTGATATGCAATGTGTCTTTGTGAATAAGCAGTTCTTGAATAAACAGTCTCCAAGGTTTCCAAAATTCAAGGTGAGTATTTCTGGATATAAAATAGGAGTTTTTTCTCAGCAGGAACCCTCCTGCATCTCCAAAACAAACCCAGATTCCTTACACTGGAAGTTTATATGCATCACTGCAATTTCCAAAACATTTCCAAGTAACCTTTCAGTTGTCCTTTCCAAATGATAATAAAGAAAAAAATTACATTATTCTAAAAGAGCTGGCTATGGAACCTCATTGAGAGTTGCCTATCTTCTGAAATAAGCTGTGCAATAAGAACTGGTCCTGGCTTTATATAGCTACCCATTCAAATGATTCTTCATAATCTGTTTCAAGAATTTCCTTTCCTCGTTTTTTGTGTAGCACTCAGCCAAACATTTCACTTGAGATTTACAAGTAGACTTAGGCACTGAAGTCTTGTTGTATTCTAGAAAGATACTCATTTCCAAGGCTGCCTGAATTGTCTACAGTGTTAATGAAGAAAATGGGATGCCTAAGGACAGGATCCACAGACGTTAACGTAGCTGCTTTGGGGATGTTTTCTACATTTTTGCCTTAGAACTAATACATAAAGCATATATGACATTTTGGACTCTATCTGTACTTTGGCATTCTTTATTCAACTAGGTGTGCCACCACTCAGTATCTGGCTGCTTAACTGCTTCCTTACAAACTCTAGAAGAACAGTGAGCTCTGGTAATAATGGCTTCTTGCTCCTTTACTCTTAGGTAATGTATGCCAATACCACACAAGAAAAGTTGTCCAAACAGTGTATTTATTGATGATTCAGTTTTTGAAAATATTTTATAATGCCATATGCTATAATAAATATGTAATTTCAAATTAGTAGTATTGTCAAATGGGACTCTTTTGGTGCAAAATGTTGCACAGCTTTAGAGGAAACACTCTTTTGAAGCTTTGCATTTTCATTCTGGGAGGCAGAGATACTGTAGGGTTGAATGGGGGTGGAAGGTCTGTTCTCCATTCCTAACACTATTGCAAACTTACAGGATTATCCTGGACAAGGAGTTTTACTTTGATTATCTCTCTTTTCCACTATGAGATAGCCAATCCTCTTAAGAAGCATTTGGATTTTATTGGTAAGATGTGCTTAAACCTGATACATACTTAAGTTCTAAAATTCTTTCTCTTAGAAAAAAATATAGACAAGATATAAAATATTTACTGTGAGATGTCAGATTTTATGCAGAAATCAAAGTCCCATTTTTAGTTCTGTGGCCTAACTATTGGGAAGAAAGACATATACTAAGGTGTGCGTTTGAGAGAGAGAGAAAAAGAGTACCAGACAGTGATCCAAACTTTGAATCTCTGATCGTTCAATGAGGTTTAGGATGTTTCCTTTAGGTCTTCTTCTTTGAGGATTTCTGTAGGACAAACAATTAAATCATATGCCTTTACAGTATGATTGGTTCTCTCACAAATTAAATCTTGCCCTGAGTGAAAATTTATTGAGCTCTGATATAATTTCCAACCCACTTATTCCTAAATTCAGTTGTCCATGTCTGTCAATATCTTCCTATTCTGCTTTTCACAGTGAGTAATTGTACACTCTCCCTGAGGAATCCCCCCAGCCAATATCTCTCCATGGCTGTATTTTATATTTCAGTGCTCAGATTATGTAAAATGCAGTTTATGCATTTTAGAACCACTTTTGAAAAAAACATCCTAGGAGATCAGGTAATATTGAATAACAGACACAAAACTGTGTGTAGATGTAGAAAGCTTTGTACTTTAGTATGTCCATGACAGAGAATTTACCCAACAGCTTTGTCATTCTGAATTCTTACTGGAAACTCATAATTTAAGTGTTGCTTTTAACTGGATATGGATATTGTTGGTATTATTTTCTAAATAAAATGTTCAATCTAATTGATTCTGGGCTTGCAAAATTTGAATATGCCCTGGTTCATAGCAAATAACCTTTTTTGAGTTGCAGCAAAAATGCGTGATAGACAACAGGCACATACTAAAGACAATAAACAGAACTGTTATTTTTAGGTAAGAGATGTTACAAGTCAACAAATCTGGTTCCCTGTTATCACAGGCCACCACACCCTGTATTCCCTTGCATAAATGAAACTAATTTCATTTTATAAGCTGATGATTTGTTTTTCCTACTTTCACTACTGCAAAAATGGATCTTCTCTGCTTGGATGGTTAAGCCTTCTTCTTTTATTTTTAATCATATTTGAAGCTGTGGTTTGCTCCAGGAGAGACAAGCATTTCATGTCTTAAAATATGACATGCATAATCCACCCACTGATTAATTAGGATTTCTATAGTGTCTGACAATCAGATATTTTCTTCCTACTAAGTATGAAAGAGACTGTCACAAAAAAACCAGTAACAATAGCATTACAAAGATACTTGGTCCTGCTTGGAATATGGAAAATCATCTGCAGATTCAAAAGGGTTTGAATTTAAAGAAAGGATTCCCCCCCCGCCCCCGGTTTTTATCATTATAAATGTAGAAAGTCATTGCATCTCCCTGATCCCACCAGAAATGAAGCTGGAGAGCAGCTTGGAATCCATTGTAGCACATTTTATTTCAATGACAAGTGACGTTTATATGAGACTAGTTGGGGAATATTTAGGAAAATTAATAGTGTGCAGGTAGGCTGTTTATTTTGGTCATCTGGTATCTATCTCCAGCTGAAATGAGAACATGCTGTACTGAATTAGATCCGGCCATGTCTTTCATGGCATTTGTTGTCTTTTAGAATCATCTGTTTAAAGCTGAGATCAATTTTGGCAGACCTAAAGGTCAGTAAAAGTTGCGTTTGGAGCACATGGCCACACTGTAAATCACAGTGTATATAAAATGAAAGTTAAGTTCTTTTTTGCTTTACCTGTTTTGAAATTAAAATATCTGATATGTATTCAGTGCCTGTTTTTCTAAATGAAGCTATTACAGCACTCGTCACAACAGGTAGTAAAACACCAATTCAGTTTTTTGGAGGGAGAGGGTAGTTTTTGCCATGCTGATTTATCATGTTGATGGTATCAGGAGGGTATTGAGACTATCAAAAAGAAAAATTTAAAACTCTATGTGTTCTTGCTTTAAGATAAATTTGAATTTATTTTAGATTTGGAGGAGTAGATTCCAGGTATTTTAAACAATGGAAAGATATATTCTGTTTGTGGACATGTTTGATGATTGAAGTGTGGAACTGTGTTTGAATTTGATAACACTGACTTCAAGTCACAAAAATAGTTTCAAACTGTGGTGACCTTGACTGTAACAGCAGGTGCCCATCAGCTGGACAGGGAAGGGGAAATGTAATGAAAACCTCATGGATCAAGATAAGCACAAGGAAAGATCACTCACCAATAAGTGTCACAGGTTAAACAGACTTGATTTAGGGAAAATTAAATAATTACCAATCAAATCAGAGCAGAGTAATTATAAATAAAACAATTCCTAAATCTTAAAGGAGCTTGTGGGAGCATGTCCAGGGAAGGACAACACAGCTGGGAAGGGTATGGAGCACGACTCTGTCAAGGAGAGGCTGAGAGAGCTGGGGATGTTTAGTCTTGAGGAAAGGAGAATCAGGAAAGACCTTATCACTCTCTACAACTACCTGAAAGGAGGTTGTAGCACACTGGGGTCTGTTTCTTCTCCCAACTAACAAGTGACAAGAGGAAATGACTACAAGTTGCACCTGTGGAGATTTAGACTAGGTATTAGAAAACATTTCTTGGCTCAAATGGTGGTCAGGAGTTGGAACAGGTTGCCCAGGGAAGTGGGGGAATCACGATCCCTAGAACTGTTCAGAAGACATGTGGATGTGAGAGCTGGGGACATGGTTTAGTGGTGGACTTGGCAGTGCTGAGTCAGTGGTTGAACTCAGTGAACTTAGAGGTCTTTTCCAACCTTAATTATTCTGTGATTTCCACCCACCCCTCCTTTCTTCCCATGCTCAACTTCACTCCTGATTTCTCTACCTCCTCCCAAGAGGTGCAATAGGATGGGGAAGGGGGGCTGGATTCAGTTCATTGCATCTGATGCTCCTTCCTCCTCAGCGGGAGTACTCTTCACGCTCTTCCCCTGCTCCAGGATGGGGTTCCTCCCTCACTGACAACCTTCAGTGAACTTTTCCCCTTATATAAGTTTGTATAAATATCATCTCAGATGGTAAATCTATTAATCCCAGATAATTATTTCCATAAAGCTAGGTAACTTCTTTTAAAGAAAACTGCTCTCATTAAAAAACTCATTATCAGGCTATATCAAGCTAGGCATGCACACTAAACATTGTCCTTGATTGAAAACTACATGAATTACTTTCACAAGAGAAAAAGGGCACTTATATGATTCTTTTGACCTTTTGTGGAAAGTTAATGTGAAATCTTTCTAGTTTAAATAATTAATCTTATTTTCAATGACTGACACCTCTATGCACTCCTATCCATAGTCAGAGTCCTCTTGATTGACAAGTGTTTCCCTAGCAATCCAGTTACATAATTATGTACTATAGCTGTGGCATGGAGGTTAATTTGAGGGTGCTTTTATGAAACACTTCTTTTGAATTCATCATCATCACCTAGAAATATTATCTATCTTGTGCTGGTATTTCAACTATTTCATTAAGTTTTTGTTCAAAAAGAGGACATATTCAGATGTGTGGTTTGTATAAGCATACCAGCTATGGATTACTTGCTGTGCCACATAATTCATACTTTGTGAACATACAGAATATACAAATCTTATCAGGAACTCTGAATGAAACATGAGCTTAAAATTTTTAATAAATTAAAGTGAAGGGATAAGATTTTAAGCTAATGAACAAATTTCATCCTTTGCCAGCTTTATTTCTGTGAATATCGCATGCTGTTCTGGAAATCTCATCTTCAGGGCTGGATATCCCAGGAGCAGTCCTATTCAGAAAATGCCTTGACAAATATCTCTGTGATTTAGGGTGAAGACACTTAATAGATGAGTATAAACCTCTACCTTAACCCACAGGGGGTGTATTCTTATAAAGAAGAGAGAAATATGGTTATTGGGACAGTCCTCATTGTACTATTGCAAGAGAAAATGTGGCTGAGTAGGGAAAACAGTGTCCTTAAATTTGCCTAGAAAATAGAAAAGTTGACAAAAATCTCTTTCCCTCCTTTCCATAACATGTTGTTCTCTTTCTTCATTTGCCGGTCAGCTGGGCTTTGGGCCAAAGTTTTTCATGTCTGTAAGATGCTGTTATTTACCATGTTTTTAAAATTGTCATGGCTCACTAATTGAAGAATCCAGTATTTGCAGCATTTTGTGCTTGAACTTTTATTTTTTTGGAGTGCATCCAGATGGCATCTGAAAAAGGGAAGGAGAGCTGAATAATTTATTGAGGCAATAGTGCTTCATTAGATTTTAATCACTATTATTGAAGAAAAGATCAATAAATCTGTGCTTTTACTCAGGATTTTGTTCTTTCCCTTAGGGTGCCTGTCCTTCATTCAAAAACTATTGTGTCCTATGCTTTGTGAGTTAAAATAGAGACATAATAAGAAATCACTTTTATTGCAATCTGCCTATGAAATAATTTCGAAAAGGATCAATGGAACAATGAATAAAAAGTAAAGATCCATAAGAATGATTGATGTAGCTTACTCCAGTATTTTCTTTTGCTCTATAACTTGGGCTAGGAGAAGTGGTTAAGTGTGAAGATGAATATTATCCCTAGCCTTTCTCCTTTTTTCACTCTCCTGTTCCCACCTCCATTTCTATTTATGTAAAATAAAAGTAGAACTGCAAGGCATTTTCAAGTTTTAAGGATTGTAGAAAGGAGATTTTAGGGTGAAAAGTCTGAGTAATTAGACTTGTAGATTCTTGTTCCAGTATCCTGTTTCATCCCCATCTTCTAAGATTATTGCAAAAATCCTCTTTAGCTGTTACATAAATAAAAATTTGAGTGCTGATAGCAGGAAATGATTATTCCTGCAACCATTAATACAAAGATTACTGACCATTCCTTCTCCTGTACTTCGATTTCCTTTTCTAAATAGGTAATGATAGTGGCTGTGGGTTTTTTGCTAGCTACTGTTTGTTTGATTCATTCAGAGTTTCTAAAATGTCTTTCTCTGTTTATTATTTATCTTTCTAGGCAATGTTATTATCAATGAGTTTTATTCTTTCCTCACAGGAAAGCCTTAAATTATGACCATAATACCAGATATTAATGTTCATATTTTGGGGATTTGAATGCTTTTGGGGCAATAAGTTTACAATTGTATGGAACTTGTTGAAGTCATCTTCCTTTGACCTATTTTGTACAGGTCTTCTTTCTTTCCCTTCCTCTACATTTTGGTTATAAAATTACAGATCATGTTTATACTCATTATTGTAGAAATTTGAAAATTCCCACCAGCCAATTGTAAGGTGAAAACATTACAGGTTGGAAATAGAAAATGTTTTAGTGTGCTTATCTGGAATTTCAAAACTCCTTTTACGTGATGATTCTTTTGATTTTCCTTCCCATTAAGGGTGGAACCTTACAATTGCTCTTGTGTGATAAGGTTTCCACCAAATTACTGAATGGCCTGTTAAGAGCCACTGAGAAGCAGCCAGGATGTAGAACGCCAGTAAGATGGATAGGCTTGTTGATACATTGCTGTCATAGCTCTTCAATAATTACCAATATGTTGGGAAAGGTTTAGAAGGTGCCTGTCATTCCCATGCTAATTACAGGCTGTTGCAAAGCTCATTTTTCCTTACTGGAATCATGCCATATTTATGGGGTTTGATGAGTTGTTTGTTCTGGGTTGATGCACTGCAGTTTTTTGGAAGTTTCACATTTCAATTGCAAATAGATTAGTGGGATGTATTTAAAAAAAAAAACAAAAAAAACAAAACTGGAATGCAGGCAACCTAACAGGCAAAATCTTTGCTGAAATGAATTAAACTCAATAGGCAAAAGCAAAACCCTTTGAAAATATTGCTCTATGATTGAAAGAAGCAGAGTTTTCAGACTGTTACCCATTACTATTGTAGTTAAATTACATAAAAATTTCTTTTATTCCCCATCCTCACACTTTCTTTGTCTCAAAGTTGTGAGATCCTCATTGCCACCAGAATCAACTATTCCATTAATTTTCCTGAACTTTTAAAGGCATTGGAAACTATGATCCCACTAAAATTAGTTTGACTGGATCTTCACATCCTAGAAATAATTTATATAATTATGGTTTAAATATATTATAACACCTTTCAAGTATTATCCCTGTGTCTCATCTTATGTAACATAATTAGTTTATCCAGTGATTCTCTGAGTTGTTCATTCTCACACTAAAACCAAAAAGTGTATACTGACTATTATATGCATGTATATAGAATATAATGTGTATGAATGCACACACAGCTATACAAGGCTCCCACTGAAGGAGAATGATTTTGGTTTAAAATTTAGTAAGTGCATCAGAGTCAGGTTTTACATTGACAGTTTCCTAATTTTCATACTTTAAATGAGGAAATGGGTGTGAGGAGATGTCTCCTGCAGTTTTTTTATGAGAGTGCTGAATACTCTAGAGATTCAAATTTATAGTATTTTGTTTATTGCATTCATATCAGTCCTGCTGCATTTTGCAGTAGAAATTGCATGGGGGAGTTATAAAAACAGAGCTCTGAATCAAATGGGTGCCCTGCAGTGAGACCCACATAAAAGAGGGTCTACTGGAAGGTACTTTCTGCTGAGTGTCTATTCCAGGCACTTTCATATGAGCAGAGAGCTGTATGGTTGCAGTGCCTCCTCATCTGAGTGGCCACATGCCATCTCTTGCACTGGATTGAAGAAATACGAGGTTCAGATTCCTGTGTAAGATTTCTTTGGATTTTTTGCAACTGGAATGTCTCCTCTATCCTTCTGGTGTTGAGTGTTTCCATGGGCTTGTTTAAATAAATGAAAAGAAATGCAAGGAAAATATTTTTTACAAGGTTTAGAATTGTCTTTAAAACAAATATTTTAATCTGATATTGAAATGTAATACCTGTTTATTTGGTGTCTGGGCATAATAACACTTGAAAATAACTTGGTAAGAGATGCTGTTCTTGTTAAGTTTCCAGCTGTGACTAAAAACAAAAAATTCAAGAAATTTTATCAGTGATTAAATTCTTACAATATTGCCAGCCTGAGGATGGCAGAGTTCAAAGATGATAATTTTTATAAACATCTTTTAACTTTTCATTCAAATTTGAACTTCAGATGTAAGCCTTGCAGATAACTGCACAATTGCATACTATAGGGATGTGAGGAGATCTGTTTGTTTACGCCTTTATCTGGTAAAGGTTATATTCAAGGGTTTGATATTTTTATGTATACCTTACATAACTGAGCAGCAGGATGGAGAATAGGGATCATGAGAAACCAAGTATTCTCACATATAAAAACAGGGGAAATGGCTGTGAAGGGTCCCTACCCTTTTGCCTTGCATTTTATGTCACTGCGATCAATAAGAAGAAAATGAGAGGAGCAGCTCAAGAAATATGAAGTGGGAGCACAGCACAATTCAGTGACTGAAGAGCTGATAAATATTAACTCCTTTCCAAGGACCTGAAGTCACTAGAAATCATATTAAAACCATTTTCAGAGACTGTAAAACTTTATGGCTAGTTCCCTAGAAATTCTCCCAGATGTCATATCTAGACACTTGGGGCACTGACTAATCTGGACTAAAACCACAGAAGATGAAGCAAGGAGCAAGAAAACTATATGACCTAATATATAATTGTGTTGGAGGTCTCATTTGAATGAAGAAGGGGTAAGACCTGACTGATGTTATCCCATCTGACTATGTCTAGCCATAATCATTATCTCTGCAGAAAGTATTCTTCTGTCTTATAGGCTACTGAGGTCAGTTTCATTGGTTTGTGGTGTGGTTGAGATTACTGCCTTTTCTTTCTTAAGGCACAGAGATAAGAGCTGTGCACTTTGTATTTAAGCAGCTTTCTAATCTGTTTATTCAAAAAAATAGAAAAAATAAAAGGAAGAAAGTAAGTAATGCCGTGGGACTCAGTACATAGTACATAAATGTGGATTTAAAACAGAGAAACTGAAAATATTTCTGGTTGTGGCCATTTGTGTTCCAGAACAAAAGATCTTTGTTCTGATTGGACTTAATCCACTTTACGACTTTTCAATATTTGTTCCTTCCACCTCTCTTCAGTTGGTACTCCCACAGGGTTCTTAGAGAACTCTAGAAACACTTGCAAGTTTCAGGTAACCCAGTGCATTTCCTGCTGGTTCCAGTACAAGCTGTCCTTTCCTTGACATTCTTAGAAGAGGTGCTGCCCAGGATGGGCATTTTGCAGAAGGTGTATCTCAACACAGACAAGAAAGAAGATTCAATCAACTTCTATATTCTCTGAATTCTGGTCTATTCAGTGACTGTTTCATAGTGATCCTGATTGACCCACATTAAGCAGCTTGGGACAGAATGCGGTGACCCATGTGTTTGGAGCACACAGAGCCAAACAGGAGAGAAGTTCTCTCAAACATTAACAGTTCCCAGATCTGTCATTCAAATGGTGCACCCTATGCGCCAGATTGCATCCCTTTTGCCTCTACTCATGCAGCAGTTGGTATGCTCAAAAATTTTATTGTGGCAAAAGGGTATGTATCACACATATGCAGATCCATTAGTTTAACTGATCAGCCTAATTAAAGTCTATTAAAGCGTTGTTAGTCCAACCATAATAATGCTTCTATTTGTGGTCCAAAATAAACTAGAAATGTTTCCATAATAGAAGAAAAAAAGCTATCTAGGAAAACTTTCCTAGTACCCATATCTTTTCTCTGGTGTTATTCAAACCCTCAGAATGTTCCTCCGAGACCCAGGGATGACAGAGCCTGAGGTGGGAGTTGGGTGCAAGTTGTCTGCAACCCAAGCTACTTTTTGAGAGAGTTTTGATACTTGTAGTGATGTGTCCCTTCATCCTCCATCTTGAGGGTCACTTGAGTTTATTTTTCTAATTTTCCTAACTCCATCTGCATATAGGTGAGCTTTCTCTCAGTTTTTGTTCTTTTTGATCTACCTAAGCCATTTTAATAAGACTGTGCTCCTGTAGGGGCTACTGATTGACCAGTGTGATTTGTATTAACAGTATGAGACTTCTGCCAATGTCTTGAGTTTACAGTCAGGAAAACCACACTTTATTCTAGGATCATAGATAATTCAGTCTGCACAGAATAACTAGTTGTTATCACGGTGAACTACAGTCAAACACCTAAACCTGACATCTAAATAGTTGGTGTGACAGTTAAAACAAATTAAAAACAGTCAAGACAAAGACTAGCTCACAAAGTCCTGAGAACCTGCACTGCAAGGTCAAGACAAACTGCATGGCCTTCTGCTAGCAATTCAAAACTGAATCTCATTTACTAAACCACATAATGAACCACTCCATCAGCCTAAAATCACAGAGTAATCTGGTGGGAGTATAAACCAGCCACTTATACCTCTTTCCTTAACACCCATGGCTGGGACAACCGATTTAGTCCTTCATCAAACATCATGTTGAAAGACACATGGAGTGCCAAGGAACAGCAGGATGTACAGTTGCAAGAAAACCTCCATCAAGTCTGACTTTACCTCACTACAGAGCAGCTCCAGATATGTGATGAAAAAATAGCAGCCATGAAAAGAGAGGATGGATGACTCTTCAGGGGATATGACTCCACAATGACCTAAGCTTCATAACTTGTCATATATAATGTATTTATTTTTAATAATTTGCAGCTGAATCTGCTCCAAAGAGTATGGTATGAGGTTAACACAAAAAGTTTAATTTTTCAGAATAGCTTGTATATTGTATGAAGGCTATCATGATTCTCTCAGTCTTAACATTACCATAATGTGTCAAGAAATTATGTTAAATACAGAAGCAGATCATGTTTCTAGAGTATCCATTCATCTTTTTTCCCCAAATTAATATATTGTTTATGTAGGTCACAGACAAAATTGAACTTACATGGAATTACCTCTTTTTCTTTTTTAAAAAAAGGTTCTTGGATAATTACAATAATGATAATAAAAATTATGACAATAATAAATACAAACACACTCACTATTTATATGATTAATTTAAAGTATTTGAAAATTGTGGACAACACACATCTTTCAGTGCTTTTTCTGTAATGCCTTATGTTTCAGTTTTACAAAGGAGAGAGGAACATACTTAATTGTATCCTGTAGTGTAGTCTGACTGGATATTTGATATGTTAACTACTATCAGTTCAAGTAAGAAGCTAACAAAGCAGTTGTGAGACTGATGTACACTGTTGTCTCCATATTTCCTGACATGCGGCTTCTTCACAGTTAGTTCATTTGAGGTCACAATGTTTTTGCTTCTTTAATAGTCCAAGATTGTTAAATCAGGAAGAAAAGCACAGGGAATGGCAAGGCCAAATTCCAATCTCAGAGATTCATAAGTCCAAGGAGGTGTTCATTTCATATTTTAGTTCTAGTCCTGGCAGTCCAGCTAAATTGTTATTAACTCAGAGATTTGATATTAGACCAATGATGATGTGGAACAGAACAAAAAAAGAGAGCACTTGAAGTAATATTGCGAACAGAGCATTAGATTCATTGAAGACTATTATGATTTCATTAATTCAGGGGCTTTACCAAATAGTGTCAGTTCTCTCTGTGCATCAACCCTTTGACCATCTGCTCTTTTCCACAAGAAGTGCTGAGTGCAGTAGGTCTGGTGCAGAGAATGAAAACTGTCACTAGAAAGCTGCCATTTCTTTGTGCACAGATCTAAATCTTCTTTCCATTTTGCTTACAGAAAAATGGTGTGATGCCAGAATAACAGATTATCAATTGGGCCCAAGCCAACAGAATTAAACAAACACATGGACTCCAATGGCAATATTTTTTAAAAGAGTTGCATCTTTGATCTGTAGCAGATAGAAAATGATAGGCAATACTTTTCATGAACTTACTTAACTTAATATCCTGAAGTAGAGTCCCCTCTTCCTATAATACTGAGTTCCCACAGATCCTTTGAAAGAGATACAGGTGCTCAGCAGGTCTCCAGATAACTGCGTTTATTCTTGACTAGTGCAAACATTACTGGAAGTGGAGCCTCAATCACACTCTGAAAGAGAAGATGGTGGTAACTATGTGAAGAATAATTTCCAGGTGAGACACGTGCTGCATTGCCTGCTGAAGTGTGTTAACCTTCTCCTAAGGTTGTGGCAAAATGCACACTACTTGTACAGGGGTCTGAATTTCTCAACATGTCTTATTTTGTGTTGCACCATTGGAAAGGAAGAAAAAGACCAAACTTAGTCTGGTTTACGATGTTATGACTTTTGAAAAGGGCTCAACTACCTGTTTCTGGAATAAAGGAGTTTGCCAAAGGGCTTAAAACAGGCAAGTAAACCAACAGTCTTTTTTTTTTTTTTTTTTTTTAACAACAAAGATAAGTGTAATTAATGTCCTGGAAGATATCAAAACTGCAGTTATGGGAAAAGCATATTGTTAAGACTGTCACAGCACTGACTTCTCTGTGTACTTCAAATATTGGTGATACAGTCAAAAGTGTTCAGCTCCTGTGGTTTGTATTAAATCAGGATTAAAGTGCTGTATTGATGTATTAGTGACATGTAATTAACTGGCAATCAGTGAACTATACACTCAGGATCAATACCAGCAATACAACAGATAAATCATTTTACCAGAGACTTAAAAAATGTTAATAACCTACAGATTTCAAAGCATCATTCTGTAACTAATGCCCATAATTTTTACTCACGCATTCAGAGTTACTTGTACACTACCCCATCAAAAGGGCAGGTTGCAGGCAAACGTTGGAACTGCAGCTCTGACCTGCTCTGACCCCTTCTGTAGGTGTCATGGGCTCTCCACATTCACATGCACCAGTGCTGCTCCAAAAAATCTGCTGAGCTACCTTCTAATTAGAACAGCCCCCCCGAGGTATTGGTTCATGCTTATTGATCCCACAGTGTCAGCCCATCAGCAGGATGCAGGTTCTTCATGACATCTGCTAAGGAGGATACTCCAAGAGTACTCAGGGGAGGCTGTGATACCATTATCTCTTCTGGAAGGGTCAGTCTTGACTGCCACTGTTCATACTCCTGTGTATCGTTCCAGAGTCACACATTTTCATTCTTATTTTAGTTGTCAAGCAGACTAATTTTTTGCTTGGAAAGACTTTTGATAATATGGATTAATATGATTAGTGGTTGATTTATGCAAACTTTGTCATTTTAATTTCCTCTCAGTGTTATCAGTTTTGGGAAAAGACCTTGTCAGGCACTCTCAGATATTACATTCATATATGCTGTGTACACAAACAGGCTTAACACATCATCTGTTGTTATCCAAGCCATTTTGTCAAGAGAGGATTGTTCAGACTACTCTACAGAGAAAAAAAAAGCAACTTTTGTTGGACTGGACACTTTGTGGGTGGTGTGTTCAGATAAATTTTCCCATTCTGAAATGAAGGGTAGAACATCTGCCATATGGAAGAACCAAAATGTATCCCAGATTATAGAGCTCACATGGGATTTTGCATGTTTCCAAGACTAAATCCTGCTCTTGATCAGGTATTATAGAAACTGTATCTTGGACCTCTGCTTCTCAGACTGTGGGCCCTCCCTATCTTCCACTTTCTTCTTGTCTAAAGACTTGTTTCCTTGCAAGTGCGAATAAAGCCTTCTCAAATTTCAAATCTCAATACATTTTGTGAATCAGAAGTCTTGGTTTTGTATCAGTCCAACAAAGTGACCACTATTTCTCTCAGTGACCTACTTTCAGTAAATCAGAAGTTTTGATCTTTTTGCTTACCTGACAATACAGTGTTGAAGATATTTGTATTTTTCAGTCCCATTTGACAATCATAAAACAGCATTCTCTTCATAGATACATTATTTTCAAGACTAAAGTTTTTCAGACTAATTATTACAACAGTTTTACAGATCTTCGATAGCAAATTTCTTCACTTTCTTAAAGAGTCATGCCTTCATATCAGTTACTTTTAAAATAGTTTATAAATTATTACATGCTGTCTTTGCTCCCCTCTGTTTTTCCCCAGTATGACATAACTTCAAAGGGAAAGTATAGCTGTTTTCTATTCCTTATACACAGAAAACCAAGTTTTACACTTTACACTTTACACCCTGATTCATACTACCTGTCTCAAACATAAACATTTTTTTTTTAGTTTTAAACCTGGTCATCAATTCAGTAAAAATCCACTTATTTTTCGTATATCTCACAAAAACTCCTCTTCCAAAGTCTCTGAGCTAATAGAAAGGACTTCAGTATTTTATAAGGTGATGTGAGCTAAAACATTATTTTTCCTCATATAACAGAATTATGGACTACAAAAGCCAGAAGCATCCATTAAGGTGATCTAGGTTTGAGTTCTTCAGTGAAAGAGACTGTAGTACTACATCCAGTACTTCTTCCGTGAAGTTTAACAATTTGATCAGATTATGACTCAAAAAAATGGTATTTAGGGCCTGTTCATTTTTTTTTTCCCAACTTTTCCCTGTTGAACTTTTCCCTGCAGATTTTAGCTGTCCCATGAGTAAGTGGTTTTACAATAGCATTTTGAGTACCTTGAGTATTGTGGGAACAGTGAACTCTGTTATGGCAAATTTCACACCTCTAGTTTAGGAAGTTTGAGTGACTGATACTCCAGAGATTCTGCTCCAGGAACAGGGCATTTGAAGAAAAAAATTGCATTTACCGACTGTTCTGCTAGATTTGGTGCTTTGCCTTCTGGAGCTTCAAATCAACATCTGAAAATCAGCAATAATAATTTATTTTTTTTTTCTTATTAAGGGAGTTTGATATAACCCCATTAGAAATTATGTAGTAGGGAAATAAATGCCCTAAAAAATCCACCATTGAAACTGTGGGCACAAAATTGATATGCCATTTACAGAAATTGTGAAATGTATAAACACAGTTGGTCTATGTCTTTCCAAGATGTAGGGCTTGTTTAGAAATTTGAAGTCCATCCTCATCCCTATAAAACATTTGCAAAGAATAAATTTGGTTTGAGTTTTCAGTCTTTTATTCAGACTCAGCCCAACCTTGTGAATTGCAATAATCTTTAAGTGTTGTCATTTGACAGAGGACAGAATCTCTATATCACATATACCACAAGTTATAGCTCTGGTTTGGTTAGCAGAATTTTTGGGTATGAATTGATCATACATTGCTCTTCAACTATTTTTTACTTGTTCTTACTATTTGTATTTTTCTGTAAATGTAATTGATACATGTATTTTTAACAAAATAATAACTATCTTTTCTGTTACAAGGTATTTGATTGATTCATTCATTGATTGATGTAATATTATGTTGCATTCTTAGGTGATGGAATGAAGATGGAAATAATGTTTTTATTATTCCTTTAGTAGGATATTGATTTCTGATGCAAATATTGCTATATTAAAATAAAGAGCAGAGATTCTTAAGGCATTCTGAGATTACCTGACACATGTAAGATGCTAATGCCTATAGGTCTTTCCTTCTGATAAACAGAAGTTAAGAACTGCTAAATAAGCTGGTAGGACCTTTTATTACAAACCTCCAAACAGAGAAGATGGAGAAAAAGTAGATAATGAGTAGAATTTGGATAGCATACAGCTTTTATTCACTAACAGGTTAGCTATTTTCTGGAAGTACATATAGCCAGCTACATTTACCTTAGGACATAAGTATGGTAAGGCAATTGAAACTTTTTAGTGGCTTTTCATAACTGGGCTTTCTGATTTGTCTTGAAGTAATTCATGAACTTGGCTTGCATTCCAGACATCATCAGAACAATATGGAAATTCCATTTATTCAATTGTTTAATGTAAATTGAAGGTTATGTAAGGGTTTTACATTTTACTTTTTCTGTTTTCTTCTCTCTTTGAAGCCAGGGATCTTGCTTACCCTTTTCCAGTTCTTCAGTGATTTTTTTATATATTTATTAAATT
>JAWWEU010000001.1:32697617-32765665 GCA_035583155.1 Acropternis orthonyx | reverse complement strand
AATATATATATATAAATATATATATTAAATTCTATATTTAATAAATTCTCAAAAGTGCTAAGATGTCATCAAGTAAGACTGTTAAATATATTTGGAATAATTGTTCTGAAATTAATCAATATATTTAACCACACCAAAACCTAATCCTTTCATATTCAACCATATGTCACTTTGTTATTACTGTTAATTGTGACCTGGTTTTTTGTCATTATTATTAATTGTGACAGCCTCTTGGTTGTAGATGATTTAAAAAAAAAAAAAAGGAAAAATACAGTAAAAAACATGTGTAATCCAGTGGTTCAAATCACTTTATCCATTGATACTTAAGAGAGTCTACTTCTCCCTAGAGATCTTGACTTGATCAAACATCTTAACTTTTCAAGATTCTACTGCCAGTAGCTGTTTTTCACCCTCAGATCTCCCTCTTTTCTTAGCCTTTTCTTTGCAAAATGCTCTATTTCTTATTACTCTTGAAGTGTAGACAAGGAAGATAGAAAGAACAGTCCAATTACAAGGTAAGGAAATATATTTGTGTTTTTAGCAAAGAAATTTGTCATAAGGGCAAATTATGGACAGGGAATAGCAGATAACAGACTAGCCACTTTTTGGTGTTTCTTTTTCTTTTTTTTTTTTTTTTTAACATGTCAGTGAAATATATGAGTAGGGCTACAGCCCAAACACAAATTATAGCGTGGTTGTCACCTAAGAAGTCTCTTATTTGTCCAGGCAAAGTGACACCTGGTCTGCTTTCTGGATTTTTTTCTGCTCCTTCTTTCCCAAATGTCCACCCATTGTACACACCTGAAAGGTCAGATAAACTGTTATACTTCAAGCTGCATGCCCTGTCTCTGTTCTTCAGATCCCGGACGTGCATCCAGTGTTTAAGCCCTGGTGTTCTATCTAAAAATGGTTGCAACCATATGTACATTTCTGTCACTGTTTAAAGAAGTTGTACCCCAAAGTGCATCTTCAAAAGCGGAGTCAAATTCTGTTTGAATGTGTAAATCAGGAAATTATATACCAGATGGCCAAAAAAATGTAGTGAACAACAGGTATTTGGCTGATGAACAAGAGTCATTGCCATGCCATTTCTGTGCAGATTATATCTCTATTTTGGGCTTCAGCTTTCTTTTATCACACCTAAGGAGTGACATAAAGTGTGCTGAGAAATAAATAGAATTTTTCAGTAATGCAAAGGGAGATGAATTATTTTAATGCCTTAAGCATTTCTTTTGGAAGTGTGTGTGACTTGGCAGGTGTACCTAGTATGCCATCACCCCAAGAGGAATTGAACCAACAAGAAGAGCTCCTGGCTGCCTTCCAGGGCTGAAATAGGCAGGTGACAGCCAGTCAGTATGATCCTACATAGTAGAGGACATACAACTAAAAAGGAAGGAAGAGCAGGGTGGTTGGCAAAACAGTGAGGTAACTGTGAAACATGCGTGCAGAGGTTATAGCCTGTAACTCTGCTGTTGGTGACTAGAACCAACTCTTCAGTAACAGTCCCAAGGTGGACTTCATTCCATGCACTAAAGCAATTGTGATTCACAGCAGGAAAACAATCGGTGGATGTGCGCTATTTGAATGTGAAGGATTATACCCAATGATGTATTTTAATGAGACACCCTGCAAGGGCTTTAGTGGTAGAGGAGACCAAAGCTTCTCTCTTGCAGACAGCATTAGCCAGTCAGCTACCGTAAAGCACCCAAATTCCACTAACTTTAAAGAAAATTTTAATTCTCACTAGGAGAACAGTTGTTCCAGATCTTCCAAGGCAAACCCTATTGCTTATTTTTCTTCAAATGACTGTACTTTAAAAAGTGTCTCTGTAACCAGCAGGTGACAGCATAGTGTCACCAGAAAAATGGTAATTATTAATACTAACAAGATGAAAACACAGAACCTGTTTGGGTAGTACTTTTTGGGGTTTGTGTGTGTGTGTGTGTTTTTGTTTGTTTAATTTGTTTGGGTTTTTTTTTATTTTAATTATGTAGTCAGACTTTACTATCATTGCTAAATCATGGGTTTTGTCTTTGTTAAGCAATTATTTTTAATTTCTTGCTTTAATTCTTAACTAAAACATGGGTTTTTGTTGACAAAACATCTCAGGTGGTATTTTCCTGCCAACAAAGAAAGAGCTGATGGTATTTTTCCATAGAGAGAAATAAAATTACACTGGAATACATATAAATAAAACTGTGTAATCTATTAAAAAGTATACTGTATCATGCAAAATTCTTGCTTAATATGTCAAGACATAACCTAAAAGAGTCTCACTAGTGAGAATCAACACAGTTTTTGGAAAGTTTCTTGGCATCTTATTTGTTTCCCAAAGCAGATATTTGCCTCTGTTTCTTTGGGGGAATTTCTGAAACATCATAAAAGGCTATTTAACAAAATTCATTTAGCAGGATTTGCACTAGGTAAGATGCACAAAATAGCAGCAGGCAGACAAAATGCTAAACTCTCTGAACAGTAACAGGTAAAAAATGATAAATTTCATTTTCTGGTGCAAATTTCCCCTTTACCTGGTTTTTGTTTGTCTTTTGTTTGTTTGCTTGGTGGGTTTTTGGGGTTTTTGTTTGTTTTTTTTTGTTTGTTTGTCCCCCTCCCATCTGCTGTAACAATCCCTTTGAATACTTATTTAGCATCTGCAGTGGTATGTGATTTTCTCTGACAAGTGAATTGTTTCAGTCTTGGTGAAGGCAATACCTAGGGATTGGAAATTCTGAAGCTGCCTGACTTAGTTATGTACCAAACGACCTCAAGCTGCAGCATAGTTAATTAAATTGCATTTAAAGGCATTTCACACTTGAATTATGTATGCAATGGCATAATAATGCAGTGCTAATAAAATTTTTCCATCTAAGGACCAAATTGTGTGGCTTTAGGTTTTCTTGTTTGTTTTTTTTTTTTTTGGTGTTGGTTTTTTTTTTTTTTTTTTTTTTTTTTTGTATGTTAAATGGCCTTTGCTGCAGTTCACATCAGGGAGAAGGGGAGTCAGACAACTTCTACAGACATATTTCCACTACCTTTTTGACTGGGGCACCTACCCATCTGCCCTGTACCAAGTAGCTCTGATGACTGCAATTAAGAAGTGTCCAGCTATACAGAGATCATCGCTCTGCCCCTTTGAGTACCTGAGGAGCAGAGTCTGGTTTTTTGACAAAATTCTTTTGCTTGTGTGTTGCATTACACCACCTGCTAGCTTCACTGTGCATTTAGTCACTCTAAAGTTCATCTGTAGAGTAAATTATGATGGAAGAAAATCTCTAAGAGAAAATAAAACAAAGCAAAACATAAAAAACTACAACTCCCCCCAACCCCCAACATCCTGCCCACTTCCCATCAGTGCCCCATTCTGCTGTCAGAAAGCTGTGTGTTTAAATATGTGGGTGAAAACTGAACTGTTTTGTTGCAATGAAGAAGAAGAACCTTGAAGGTCACCTCATTACCTCTTGGCAGATTTCTCTGCATATGGAATAACTGCATTGTGGAAAAAGCAGAATGGATATAATGATTTTATTGCAGCTGTGTGCATCAGAATCCCTTTCAAATTGATAACAGTGTTCCTTGGAATGATCACCAGAGATATTTTTCTCTGAACTCTCCTCTTTCATAGTGGGCTGTGTTTTCTGTGTAGAACAGTGAGGAATGTGTGAGTGACCTCCATGAAATTGGATCAGAGGTGTGAGACAGAGTGGTATTTTCTTTCTTCCAGTCTCCAGAAATCTTCTCCATTTGTCATGACCTTTCAAAGACAGTCAAAAGTATCTTTGCAATGGCACTGGCCAGCTCCATCAACACTTGTGCACGCATTCCACCAAGTTCTCTAGGTTATGCAAGTCCTATTGATTTAAATCTTCCCTAACCTGATCCTTCTCCAACAAAGGTAAGTCAATGTTACTCCAGACTTTTCCTCCATAAGACTGGTCTTACCATCACAGACCAAAGCAATGAAGGCCTGGTCTCATAGAGAACCTCTCCTCGTCAGCTCCCTGGTCATCCATGTCAGGAACTTTTCACCAATGTACTCCAGAAACCTCTCTCTCTCTTTTTTTTTTTTTTTTTTTTTTTTTTTTTTTTTTTTATTTATTCTTTTGTACCATGTGTTGCTTCAGGTGATACTGGATTGGTTACGTTTTCCAATTATGTAAGTTATTCTCTTATCTGCATGCATACCTGAGAACTGAGGCATCCATGTCCTTTCCCACAACACTTAAAATCGTAAGGGATTGTTTCCTGATGGAGTTAGTGAAGCAAGTTACTATATTCCTCAGTCTCTTTCCAAACTTCACTCAGTGTATATGTTAACAAATAAAAGGCATCTTTTTCATATATGAAGAAGGCAAACATTTTCCCATCTACTGAAAATACAAACTAAAAACTAAGCAGTGTAACAGCACCTCCTGTGACTTAATCAATGTATTTCAGTAAGTAAGTTTAAACTCATTGACTTCTGATAGTAGGTATTCTTCCAAGAATGGAATATCTCAATATAAGTAAGAGCAGATAAGTTCTTTGCTAATAAAGTTTATGGCATCACTCATTTGTTGTGTGAGCTTGTCTGGCAGTATTTGTGAATTCACAATGCAATGTGCATGTCCATGAGTTGTGAGTTATTCTGATTTGCGAGGCTTCTAACTCATAACTTTCAATGCTTCTCTGGAAAGTATAGCATAAAAAACACAGCATTCACTTCCTCTGCTCAGAAACTTCCTTCAGCTCTTCATCTCAAAAGTCAGTACATACAAAGACATTACACCAGATGAACATGGTAGGCTGGATGAATTCCTGAACACTGGATGGAGAAAGCAGGCAGCCTCTTGCTATACAAAAGAGTGGTTAAAGCTTCCATAATGTCATCCTAGAGGTAAAACGAGTCTAGGTGAATTCACAGCTACAAAAAAAAAAAAACAAACTTGTTTATGAAATTGTACATGTGTAAAATCATTTGTTAAAACATATTGGATTCTAAAGTTTTGTAGGAAGAGAGGCCTGACATGATACTTGAAATTGAAAGAATACCACATTTTTACCATGAGAATAATTTCGTGGAAATTTTTAATCTATAAATAAGATTGTATAAAGGAACTATGTTACTCTATTAACAGTAGGGATTTTTTGCCCCTATTTAAAAAAAAAAAAAAAACACAAAAACAACCCCTCTAAAACACAACAGAAACCCACCAAACAAACAAATGAACAAACAAAATGCAAAAAAAAATCCTGACAAACCTTAAACTCCCCAAAATCCCCAAAAAACAACCATCATTTTTTTTCCTCCATGTCTGTCTCTTTATCTCCTTTTCTTTCTCCCCCCAGGAATTATTGAGCTCTTTGATCATTTTCAAATGCATTTAATGGAAAGTTAGAATTCATTAAGATACATATTTTTACTGGTTTCAGGAAAACCAGCAACCAAATAGGAGATTATCTCATGGTCCCATTAGGTAAAAAGCAGTGTGAAATCAACCATATATACACATAGAGGTTTTGGAAATGTCCATATAGCAAATCAGCATTAATGGAATTCTTTATTGGCATGGGATCCACATGAGGACAAGCCACTAGATGTGCTGGACTCCAGGATAAACTTGGAGATATAGAAGTGCATAGGCTTTTGAGAAAATGTGTGACGTTTGAAATGTTTTAGAAGAAATAAAGGAATACAGAAGACAAGTCACAAGGAAGGCAAGCTTTATTACTTTTAGCAGTCATTGAAGTGTGTTTTCTTGCTAACAGAAATTACTTGAATATTGATTTTTTCTGCAAGTGGTGTCATTCAGGTGTCTTGTTAACAGGACAGAGGCAAGTTCCTCTTGCCACTGTAGACCACGGTGGGAAAATGTCAGGTCTCATTAGAGATGCAGGCAAGACTAACAGAATATACATAGCATGTATGCTACTACTTTTAAAAGGCTGTAAAGTTTTCTCTCAGAAGCTTGTACTAGTGGGAAAAAAAGAAAAAAGAAAGTATTCCTACTATTTCACAATATTGTTATCAGAGGAACACAGATCTGAATGCTTCTGAGATCTCAGAGCTTTCCCCACCTCAGCCTTTGTGCTACTGCATCTGTTTGCAGGTTTGGGCACAAGTGAGGCCAAGACTGTACCTTAGAGATACCAAGAAGTGCAATACACACATGTCCAGCTGCACAGACTAACACAGACAGGGAGCGGCACCTTTATTGTAAGATACACAACCACCTATGACACTTGCGTAGACTTGCATGGAGAAAACAGACAGCAAACCCAATTTCTCTGCTCTGGTTGATCAGGATTTCTAACATGCTCACATCCTCAGTCTCCTAATCCACAGCCACATGTGTCCACAAGTCCCTGGACAGTAGACTACATCATAAGTACTTTCTGCCTCCTTTCTAGCCTTCAGCTCTGATTTTGTTTCTTAATACTGATCTTTCCCTATCCTTGATTTCACTGGCAAGTCATCCCACATACTCACATAAATAACAGAGAAGGTCACCTGGAAAATATGATAATTAAGATGGTAATCAGGCGCAGGGCTTGGCCTGATCTGCAGTTTCTTTATACATAGCTGACTCCTTTTAATCCCCTTTTCCTTTATTTTTCATGCTTGTTCCTTCACAAATTTCCAATCCTTTACCTGCATTTGGTCATTTCCCTAAACATTCCTGAAATCTTGCACATTCACTCAGTTCCAAAACACTCTATAACAAATTTTACACTATTCTACCAGCGTCCTCAAGCATCCAATAATAGTTTGTGATTATACCCCAATAAAAGCTGAATTTCTTTCCAGAAGTCCCAGGGCAATCAAGCTACATTTAAGTGGCTCCTTTACTGGCCCATTCATCTGTGACCTCCGAGCTCTTGTCCTTCATACCATCTTCGTTGCCTCAATGTCATTGTGGTTCATACATTTCAGTGTTTAATTTTTTATTCTTCTCGTCTCTTGGTTTTGTTTCTAATGAAATTGTGTCATTCTCATGGACTGGATGTCTCTACATTCAGGGTATCCACGTATCTTTCCATTTCACACACCCTTACATCTCGGACTGCCATCTTCACTCTTGTCCTGTGTGCTCCATTATTTATTTTTGACCTTTATGTGTGTGTCTTGTTTCTCTCTTTTTAAGAAATTTCTTCATGGATCCCTTCTGCCTTTGGAGAATATTAGAATTGTGATCTCAGTTACAGTTATTTTAAATTGATTGGCTTTATTACAAACTAAGAGCTGTTGAACCTGACCACCAGAGGGACAATCGTAGAATAAGAATAATCATAGAGTAATTTGGGATGTAAGGAACCTCTGGAAAACACTCTGTTCAAGCTTCTTTTCAAATCAGTGATGCTTTCAGAGTGAAATCATGTTTCTCAGGGATCCATCTAGTCAAATACTGAAAATGTCCAATGACGTAGTTGCTACAACTTCCATGGGGACTGTACTGGTAAAATCAAATTAGATTTCAAGAGATGTTTTGGGGTTTGTTTCTATTGTTTTCCCCCCTTGTTTTAGCAATATTTACAGAAGTGGAAGAAAACACTGGTTTTTTTTTCACAAAAAAACGCAAACAACTTCAGTATGCATGATAATGTAGTGTATTATGTCCTATAAAGAGAAAGAAAACTTTGAAATAGAATTACAATATGATTTTTTTAATCTATTCTGTCATTTAAAAAACCCAATTAATTTCTAATTTACACATATGCCCATATAGTCAATACTTAATTTTTAAAATCACACTTTTCAATGAGAGCATACGAGTCTTGAGTTCATCTTGTGGCAGAATTGATGATATTTACCCAGGATTTAGGACTAATTTTTCAGCTCTGTCTAAAATTCCTGTGTGAACATTCATGTTTCTATATATTAACCTATAAACCTATTTCTACTGCAAATGAAAGTTGGGTGTGCTTTTCAGAAACCTCCATGTGCTTGTGAAAAACCATTGAGTTTGCAACTTTGCCTGATCTATAGGAGTCAGACATGTTATTACTCCTACATTTAAATATATATAAAGCACTGATTCCTACATTTTACCTTTAAGCTTGATTTGTGTTGGGAGAAGTAAGTTCTTTTAGAGGTCAATCCCGCTGACCAATTTTAGAATGGGACACACTGTGCTGTAGAGTACTATTTCTCTTTCATGAAATCCATAAGAAGTCTATCATAAACAGAGTAATTACAGAGATCCACATTTTTTTGTTTCCTTTTTTCCTAAGCAACTTAGTTGTCTTCTGTGAAAATTAAAGAAGTATGTATTTCTGAAGCAATAACACTATTTCTCTATCTCACTGGGATTTTGAGAGTCTAGACAATTACAAAGGATAGGATAATAAGTACAAAAAAATCTGTTTTAACTACACCTTCAGCCCATTTGAGTTTCTTTCATCCTTACTGAAATATTGATAAAATCTTCTCATAGTTTAGAGGTTATATTTAATATATACAATCACTAATTAGAAGTCATATTTCTATATGTAGTAGACAAAGGAGGGTTACATCAGGTATATATTCTTGCCTTTAGGTGAAATATTCTTCTCACAATGTAGTTATCTACCAAAAAAAGTAATTTTAGGATAAAATTGCAGTGTTGCTTTTGTTATAATTTTATTAAGCATCATGACCCACTGTGTGGACAACTGATCCAGGCCTTACACATTGAGCTGGTATGCTTCCACAATTCTGCTAGTGATGGAGAAATAACCTTGGCCAAATCACTTTCTTCTTTGTGTGACTTCTCACAACTCTAACAGTCATAAGTGTACTTTTCTCTTTTGCAAAATGACTAGAGATTACCAATTAAAAATCTTCTGTGCAAGCTATGTATTCTATTATTACATATTTCAGAACAGGTTTTACTTAATATTTAAATTTCATTATCTTGCTCCTTGTTATGTAGTCACTGGAACTACTCTTCCTTAAAGTTATGTATGTGTTTAAGTACTTTACTAAACCAAGACTTAAATTCTACTTTATGGGAAAAGCTGACATTTAATAACACATAGGGGTGTACTTTCATATTGATTCTGCATATATTCATAATAAAGTTTCTGTAATTACAATGAAGGAGGTATACCCTAGTGCTTCAGGAAATTATTTCAGTTTTCTTCTTGCATGCCATCAGATAGTGCTTAAGTATCCATCAAAATGTGACTTACATAAAGACGACAAAGGAATTTAGTACTAGAAGTATCAGTCATTACTGGCTATCAGTTTTGTGTCTCTTTTTCATAGTATTCAGAATATTTCGCATATTTTCATTGCAAAAACCATGAAAAAGATCACTATTTAGTGAAACCTTCATAATAATTGGCAAGTATCCTTAAGAAAAGGTTAGTATTTTTTATATTTTGGTTTTGCACTGATTTATCTTAACTTTTGTTTAAAAGTTCAGATTAATTTTTCATGCTGCCTATCAAAAAATGTAATGCTCCCTAAATTACAGCCTCTTACAGCAATAATTAGAAGGTTTGTGGCTGTTCATGAATTCATTTTGGGCTCTCAGGAGATGGAGGTCATGCCATATCTCATCAGAAAGGCAATTTATGCCAGATTTGTAATAAAGTTTCAGATTAAACATGTAATAGTTTGATAGCTTGAACACGAGTTGCACACCTTTCCTTAGCAGACCATTTCATTTGCATGGTGATAGGTAACATCGCTCAGAAGTGTCTTCCCCTTATTAAGCTTTATTTTACAATTTTGCGTAGTGAAAAAACATTCTTTATTCACATTATGGTCCTCCTAGAATATGCAAATGTATTCTCACATTCCCAAGGCAAATATCAAACAGAGATATGAGCAAAGCATTTCCATCATCATTATACGCCTATCCTGAACAGATGTGGATTAGTGACGCCTTATTGCCAAGATCACAATCTGTAGTAGAATAAATTGATGTTGCTCTGAAATTCTCCATGTCTTTTAATTTGTTATTTTCCTCGGTTTTTCCAGCAACTGAGGGAGAATAAAAGCATGATGCTAAAGTCTGCAGCTGATTGTGAATACTTTGGGATTCTGTTCCAAAGTCTTCAATATTTCTAACATCCAACAGTTGTCACTTGGGTCAGCAAGGTTTATATATAAAACTATATATATATATATATATATAACTATATATATATAAAACTATATAATATAAACTGACTTTATATAATACAGTCTTTATCACAACACCTAAAATTATAGAGGCTTTTTAATTACTGACTTTCAAAACACTTTTACCAGCAGACAATAAATTCCATCATAATCAGAGTATCAAAGTAAGTTTTGGAACCTTTTAACTCTGCAAGATAAATATCTCTTGGAGAATTTCTAGGTATAATTACAGTTTTCTTGAAATGGAAAGATGAACAAGGTGATCTCTTGAGGTAATTTTTGTACTTACTTGGCTATATTCTCATTTTATTGATGAAAAATTAAAATCTGGAGGCAAGATGATTGGTTTAAGGTCATCAGTAGTCATCAAAGAGCAGAACTGGGAACACTACACAAAGCTGCTGCTACTCCATCTTCTTTTTTTATGGATGTCTATTTAAACTATTACTGCCTCTGAATATAGATTTAAAGAAATAAGAAGAATTAATTCTATGGAATGTAAATCAGTTACGTGAAAGGAACATTAAATCCACCTGTCAGTTTCCTTTCCTCAGGTAGTTCTTAGTACCCAATGACTATGACAGCCTGCCAAAAACTGACCAATTTGAGAAGAATGAGAACAATAACACTAAGTATACTATTAAGTTAAGAAATAGGTTGTGTCTGAGATTCATCATACTCTTTTACTGTGCTTTCCTGATTCTTCAGCCTACCAAGTACTCAAATATCAGTAAACAAAATCTTTATCTTAGATGGGAAAATTCCCAGAAGAAGGACTGTGTTAGAAGATGATGGTTTTCTATTGACATCTGGGGTATCTTTCTACCCTCATTGGCCCTTCCAGTCAATTTCATGTTTGCATAATGAAAGTCTGTGATGGTTTTGATTCTGACATTAGTTTTTAATGAGTGGATCTTACACCTATAGTCAAATTAGGGCAGTCACCAGAGCTTTTCCAGCATAACAAAAGAATATTAATGTGCCTTGAGTTTAAGTTAGCTAAGTATTGTGCATAACTACAAATAATATGAATAATGCAATCTTAAATCTCCTTGCAACATGTCTCTGAATATTGGAAGTTTATTGAAATATGTGCATGAATTGGCATAATCTCAGTATAGAAGCTTGAGTAGCGAATCTGGAAGGAAAATGGGAAAACTTTGGGGGACTTGCCTTTAAACTATATAATTCAAGACAAAATAAGTGGACACTGGTGTTTTTTTCTACTCCAGAGATACTGACATGAATATACCAACACTAATTACTTTAATCCATATACCAAGGATAATGTTAGGCTATTTACTGCATTAAGATATGGAAACTATACTCATGCAAAACAAAAGATAGACTAGGAAATTTAAACATTAGAATTTGTTACAAAGACAACAACAACATCAAAAAAAGTCTCATAAATCTGTATAGTAATTTGAAAACTACAGAACTATTCTGTTTCTTCTTTTACCAGAATTTATGTTGAAGTAATTCTTCTAATTTCTCTCCTGCTATTCCTGATCTTCAAAATGGCAAGAGTTGTACATTGCACATGATTTATGCTGTTTTGGGATCTTGCAAGATACAAAGATCTTCAATGTTCTTGTAGAATTTGAATGATCTAAACTGAATTAATTTGTAAATGGAAGCAGGATTTCTTGAAATCTGGATAACTAAGAAAACCTGCAGATGTTTAATTTAAAATTACAGAACATTCATTTCACATCCTGTGTTATAAAAATGGTCCCAGGATACATGGCTTTTCAGGGACATCTGTGAATAATGCAAATGAGGATTCCAACTGACAGCCCTGAAAATTATCCGCAGAGCAGCAGAGTGGTAGCAGGAGTTTCGGCAAAGCTTCTCTCAACAAGTCTGCAGCAGAGCTCTGCTGAACATCTCGCCTCCAGTTCTGGCCAGTGCTCTCTTTTTTAAAATGGGAAGAAAATTTAGATGGCAACCTTTAATCCGAGCACTCTCTTCAGTCATCAGGAGACCACACAAGTTTACACATTTCATGCTTGCCTGCAGTTCAAATGGGAGTCATTTTAGACACAGAGGCTGCAGTTCAAATAATCTCTTGTATTCCTGGGTAATGAGACCTGCCTGTAGCTGATATGTTGTAGTAATACAGTCTGAAGAGACACCTGTCAAAATGCAGCTATCAGAAAATTTAATTGGAGAATTTATTCCTTTGTTTGTACTCAAGAAGTTAAAAGTATAAAGATTTTTTTCTTGAGATTGCTACAAAACCTTTATTAATAAATTAAGACAAGTGTAGTTACCCTTAACAGTTAGTCTTAACTATTAAAGGAATAAAGTAATAAGCATCCTTTATTGTTTTCTTATTGTTTATCCTATCATGAACTGTTATGTATCCAAACTTTGTGCTTATTTGATGTCACACATTTGAAAGACCAAGTAGAAAAAGGTGCTTAAAACGTCAATTACAAGGTCTTCTGTAGTCACGACATATAAACCCACAGGGTATCACTCTTCTCAGAATCTGCGCAGGTTTCTTTTTTTTTATTAAGTAAGTTAAGTAAAAATACATATATCTGATTCAGACCCTGTTGCTGGAGATATGGTCAGCTGAGACATGTATTGAGCTATATTTATATAAAGGAGTTACTAGTGCAGATAAATGTTTCTCCTTTGTTGTCCTGCAGCTTTGAAACTTCCTCTTTTCCCCCTCCAGTTTATAAACCACTAATATTTTAGCTCTCAGCAAGTGCTAAAGAAGTGATTTTCTTTTCCTGCTTCACTTTCATAAGCATAAGTGTGATGGGTGAATATAAGAAGACAGGGATTGTTATATTGATATGACCTTTTAGATCTCTGGTGTAAGTCACAGAATGTGTTATTTTGGAGATACCATTAAAATTTCTCCTCTTACAGTACCATAGGGCTGAGCTCTGTGCTCAGCATCGTACATTTTTATGAAGATGTAATACAGTCTGAGTAGCATTTCCAGCTACACAGGTATCTACACCTCAATGATGAAAGATTGATTCACCTTTTAGAATGAAAGATAGTCTGGCTCTATCTGTGTCAGTAAATTAAATGGAGTTGGAGAACATTGCTGGGCATGTGAATGTGACTGCACAGACTGGGAGACTGCTCAAGCAGTTCCTTTGCAGGCTTTTTGCCCTTGCCAGCTCATGTTGCCTTAAATAACTCCTGAATTCAGTTCTGAAACAGGATTCTTCCAGGGACTTCACCCAGGAGGCACTCTCCAGGCAGATTCCCTGTCTGCAGGCTGAGAATTTACTACTGCTGTGAAACCTGGGCTCTTCCACATCAGCCAGCTTCAACGATAGAGAGGAATGTTCCCAGGGATGCCTGCCATACCTGAAGTGGATATAAAAAGTGTCTGTTGCTTTCTTTGTAGGTAGAATCAAGTAGTCTTCAGAAGCCTTCACATACCAGGATATCATTTTCTTGTGATCTGTTTGTCTAAAAAAGAAAATTTGTATAACGTGGACAATATTTGGCAAAAACATAAACATATATGTTGCAGCTAGGTTTCCCAGTGACACACAGCTAAAGCATATGTTTAAAGATGAATTGGATTTGTTTTTCATCCTGTCAGCATGTGACTGTAGTTATTTTTGTGTGAAACAGAAGAGACTGAGGGGAGACCTCATTGAAGGTCTCATTTAGATCTTCCTCATGAAGAGAGGACAGGCATGCTCTGATCGCTTCTCTGTGTTGACCAGTGTCAAGACCTGAGGGAGTGTCCTGAAGTTGTGTCAGGGGAGGTTTAGGTTGGATATTAGAAAAAAGTTTCTTCACCCAGAGGGTGGTTGGGCACCGGAACAGGCTCCTCAGGGATGTGGTCACAGCATCAAGCCTGACAGACTTCAAGAAGCATTTGGGAAATGCTCTCAGACACATGGTGTGACTCTTGGGGATGGTCCTGTGCAGTGATTCTTGTAGGTCTCTTCCAACTTGGCATATTCTGTGATTCTGTTTCTCCACCTAGGTAGGACTGGTTGTTACCCATGGCTGAAGTCTGCTTACACCAGGTGTGTTCTTGAAGCAATATTTGTGGGAGCAGGAATTGCTTTTTTTTGCTGTTGTTTTTGTCTGGGTATGTTTTCAAGATGGTCATTGTACAACCAAGGCACCATAACCAGGAGCTATGAATGAGAAGGTTCATTTGTTCTCCCTCTCTGCCCTAAGTCTTTCCAAAACACTGTGATTATCAGATGAAACATATGGAGGAACTGGAGATAATCACACAGAATCACAGAATATGTGGAGTTAGAAGGGTCCCACAGGGATCATCGAGTCCAGCCCTTAGCCCTGTACAGGACATCATGACCAAGAGTCACATCATGTGGCTGAGAGTACCATCCAAACACTGCTTGAAATTTGTCAGGCTTGGTGCTGTGACCATTTCCCTGGGGAGCCTGTTCCAGTGCCCAACCACCCTCTGGGTGAAGAACCTTTTTCTAATGTTGAACCTAAACCTCCCCTGACATAACTTCAGGCCATTCCCTCAGGTCCTGTTGAGGAATAGTGTCTCCAGCAAATATCCTAGGGGTGATCTTTGGTGACATGATTAAAAAAATAAATAAATAAGGAAACTCTCGAGAGGGGCAACTTCCTGTCCCAGAGGACAATCTCACCTCTCTGGCAACCAAGAGTGCTTTTTGCAGAGAACCAGGACACCAGGCAGTTCTGTCAGCTAATGTAAATCAGTAGCTCCACAAACCAAAGGAAGTTCAGCTGGCTCTAAATTTGCATGAGGTTACTGAATTACCAAGTGCAATGGTTTATGAGCACCAGGTTCATACTTGTTATCAGTAGTAGAGCCAGAGGCTTTAAGGAAGGTTACTGAAGCTTTCTCTGGATCCAGACACCCAGTACTACCTTTTAAATATAGGTTGATCTAGCAATTGATCCAAAATGCTTCTATGCACACTAAAGTTTGTAAGTCATGCTGTGTTAAGATACACTGGAAAACTTACCAAATGCATATATAGTTGGGAAACTCAAGTTTGTTTTTGTTTTTGTTTGTTTGTTGCTTAATTAGTTGTTTTGAGGGGTGGTGGTGGTGTTGTTTAATTAGAGACAAGAAATGTTAACAATTCAAAAGCACTCTAGGGGTGCTGAATGGAATTCATCTTATTTAATAATAATGCAAATGTGTACATCTCAGGAAGTCTTCCAGGAATCTCCTTCTGTGGAGAGAAATAGACTTTGTAAGATGTGCTTCAGCTCATCTTAATGTATCTATCTGCAGAAGATGGGTAAAATTTGCTCTGAAAGTGCCTGTACCACTGCCCTGATGATGAAGGAAGGCTTCAAGAGGTATGTTGTACACATCTAAAACTGAGATGAATCCAACTTGCTGTGCTTGTAGATTATTTGGCCAAAGTAATCACCAGCTCCAGGTCAGCAGAGATTTGTTTACAAGTCAGTGTATCCCATATCTTATACTCCCCTCTTAAATTATACTCTCGAGCAAATATCAAAGTTGTGAAACATCTCTTCTTTAATACACATGACATTACCATGACGTGTATCAATGAATGTACTACAGAAAAACACTGGAAGAAAAATCCATAAAAATATTATATCTAAGCATTAGCCAAATTAAAAAAAAAAAAAAAAAGCAAACACTCATAGAGTTGTCCAATATGTTCATCAATATCCCAAAATATTTATAAATCTTTAGGAAAAGACAGCAAAAGTAAAGATGAAAATTGTACTACCCTTATTTTGGAGTAAACAATTAAAAAAAAAAAAAAAGAGAGAGAAAAATAAAGAGATAATTTAATTTCCCTTGTAATTAAGTAAAAGAATACTAAAATTTCTCTAGAGATTATTTTATTTGAGATTAAAATTTATAATTATGATCTCACAAATCACACTAATTTAAATAGGTTCAGCTATGCTTAATACAAGTATTTTGTTTGGTATTAATTTACCTTAAATATTTGAGAATAATGCTCTTTAAGTGAGTACCTGACTTTTGTTTCAGGCACTCTGTTCATGGGCAATTCCACTGCTATACAAACTGTTGATGTCAATTTGTCATCTGAGCTGACATGAGCAGAAAGCACTGAGAAACCTCCATGTATTCAAAAATCGTGAATCAGACAGGTGAAAACCACAAGTTCTAAAATTGCAACCTAAAATAAATACATAGGATGCATTTTGTGACTTTGCATGAGAACCCACTTGTGCGCATGTGTGATTAAAACTGCTTAAAGGAGAATTATCTTCATTGAAGCCAGTATGAACTTTCCATAGAGCAAGGCTATCTTCAAACACAAAGAAAAATATACACCACTCCCGTGGCTGGTTTTAGGAGCTGTTTTTCCTGCTTCAGCCAAGATCTGCTCTGACCTCAGAGCTGCTGAGGAAGGGAAGTGGAGAGAGAGTTGCTGAGATGTTTTCGCTGGTATCCAGTGATAGGATGTGTGGGATTGGTTTAAAGCTGCACAAGGAGAGATTCAGACTGGACAATAGGAAGCATTTCTTTACCAAGAGGGTAGTCAAACACTGCAACAGGCTTCCTAGACAGGTGGTCAATGACCCAGGCCTGTTAATGTTTAAGCGGCATTTGCGCAATGCCCTTAATAACAAGCTTTAACTTGGCCAGCCCTGAACTGGTCAGACAGTTGGACTTGATGATCCTTGTGAATCCCTTCCAACTGAAATGTTCTATTCTGTTCTGTTCTGTTCTATTCACAAGAAGCCCCTCATTTTTCCATCAGAGTTCTTCTGCTTCACCACTTTGGCACCACTAATATCAGCCTGACCCTATACCATTCCTTTCTCCTGCTGTCTGTCATCCGTCCCTGCATCCATTAAGAAACAAATGGCGCTGAACTGTTGCAAGATTTAAATTGTTTATGTTAAATAATGCCTGGCACATACACAGATAAACAGAGAAACTGGGAATAAACTGGCTGTTATTTAAATGAGGCAAAGTCCTATGGGGACAAATCTCCAAATGGGTAACTTGAGATCCCGCAAATGCACACTTTTTTGGAAGCTGAGAGGAAGTTCATGCTACATGTGTTTTCTATGATTTGAGTTTGCAATTTAAACCTGCTAATACATTTTTAATATACAAGGAGGAAAAGTGGAGTGTGGAGCAAAGCAAAGCAATGTTTCTTGCATAATACAGCCTATATTTTTGATACAGATTCAGTACCCAAGGATTCAAACAAGGTGTGCCCCACATGATGTTTTTGAGCATATGCACATAGAAGCATAATTATTTATCTAAGTGACGTGTGTATGAAACAGTGTTCAGACTCCCTTTTTTTTTCTTTATATGGCAAGGTAATATAGCAAAGGAAAGAAAAACAGAGTTTCCCTCTACAAAAATAAATCAAGACTATTTAGTGTTGCACATATATAAGTGTATGTATATGAATATACAATTAACATAATACTTACCAAATATCAGCCTTGCTCGACTGCATCTCAGCTTACTTGTAGGCCCTCAAAACATATTTAAAAGACATTTAAACCAGTAAAATGGTATAGTTTAGCCCTGCTTTCCTTCACAATTAGGGTTTGATTGCACTACAAGTTTTAGCAGAGACATGACACATCAAAAGCATTTCAAATTCCAGGGATGACAGAGCATAAGTTGTTGCTCCAGGCTGGTTGCAATCTGGGAAAAGTCTAGCATGTTTTGCTGTGTTTTAGTTGTTCATATTGTGCAGCAAGTGATCTAAGCCACAGTTCAATCCAGCTAGGAGCAAAAACCTATTCCATTTAAGAATTTAAATTACTTAGCCAAAACATCATTGGTTGGACTTGATGATGTAAGAGGTCTTTTCCAACCTTAACAGCTATATGATTCAATAATTACAATATTCAGTACAGGCCATCCCTTGGCATTTCTTTGCTGGTATTTGGTTAAATCATGGCTGTTACTTCACATTGCCAAACATCAGTGTAAGGAAACAGAGGCATAATTTTACTTTTTCCATCAGTGTGAAGTGGGGTAGCCCATGACACAGTATTATAAGAAAAAGTGAGAAGAGGTTTACTATGCTTGAAAAAACCCCTGTTCTTTCCATGCTTTGTCCTGTAAAAAATAGAAGCATTTATGTGAAAATGGCCCAATAATTTTTAGCAAGTACAGTTTTTACTCTCGTAGGATTCTTTAAAGTCAAAGAGCTTTCATATTTCTTGCTTTCTTTTCTCTGGAGGCAATTCTTAGCTTTTCCCCGTGTACCTCAGCTGCAGCTGCTGTATTATTTCACATTGACTTGTATTAATTTAGGACTAGAAGTTCTGGCAGAAATAATGAGTTCTTTATATGATTTTCTTATTCTTTTTTTCCCCTTTACATTAAATTGTCCCATTTCCCACTAAAGTTCTGCACATTAAATCTGTTCATAGGAGAGTCAAGCCTGAATTATCTCCCAGTGTGAGGTACTGCTAGTTTTTTAATATGTATTTCTTTTAATTCTTAGAAAAAGACAGACAGTTTTGTTCCAACAAACATAGCACTGTCATGCACTTCACATGTGAAATAAGGAATCTGTTTTTCTTTCTCTCCCACTGTTTGCTGCCATCACTAAATTTTTATGGGAATAAATATGGTTCTGTTTATCTGGATAATACCAAGATATGTGTTGGTGTCACTATGAGATGAAAAGGTTAGTATTTTTTTCTAAAGATGCTTTTAGGGATGTTATTTTTCTATTTGGGTTTGAAGGAGTTTGTGTCTGTGTTGGGTTCCACACTCTGCCATCACCCCTTCTTTTTAGTATTCAATTGTTCCTCATTATACTTATGGTTAAAATAAATCATTATATGTCTGACTTCATGTAACAAGGCAGATGGTGCCCAGAGAAGCTGTGGCTGCCCCCATCCTTGGAAGCTTTCAAGGCAAGGTTGGACAGTGCTTTGAGCAGCCTGGTTTTCCATGTCCATTCCCATGGCAGAGGGATAGGAACTAGATGATCTTTAGGGTCCATTCCAACCAAAACATTTGGTGATTCCGTGATTCTATGGCTGAATTTTTTATGATCCATAGAACTGCTTCTTTCTAGCAATAGAAGACAAAAATGATAAGCACTGAAAGTTCATGTCTGAATTAGAGTATTTGATTTGTATATAGAAGTTAAGCTTGAATGTGAGTGCTTCATGTGATTTTACTTCCATTCCTTCCTTTACATGGCACAATGGATTGCAAGTGCAGGTAAACAACATTTTTCAGTGATACTTTACCTCTGGTATCCTAATGTATGGATACACTTCAGCATTCAGGCAATTCTTCTTCTTGCTCCTCGACAGACCTTGGCTGTTCCTTCTGTGCCAGTCCCTAAGCCCAGCTGGTGGCTGTGTGTACACGTCCAGCCAGCAGCACTGCTGAGCAGATGTGCCCAGTACACACACATACACACACACATGCTCATGCGTTATACAGCCACCACAGGCCATGAGATCAACACCACCCAAAACCAGTGCTTTACTGCCACCACATCTGGTCCAGCAGAACAATATGTTTACTAGTGGACACACACTAGTGGACAGCTTCTGCAGGTGGCCCCCAGACCTATGGAGACCACTGGTGTGGCCACCAGGTGCAAGGCTTGGCCAGATAAGCAAATGGACCCGCACCTACCTTACCCTTCTCAGCTCCGTTCATTCTCCTTTTCTCTGTTGTAAATTGTGCCCAGAATAATAGCTAAAGTGAATACACACCCTCAAAGCACTTCTGAAAGCCTGTATCCTTAAATGTTAGCTTTTTACCTTACAAACTCAAGTTTGACTGTGTGATGGTACAACAATCCTAATTAAAATAAGTGGATTTGCATTAGATTTTTCTCTGGTTTAGGACAAACCAAATGTTTTCATTTTATAGTAGTTCAAACTCCCAAGGAAAGGTAGAAAACTGTTTGAGCTTCTTGCAGATAAAAATCAGAAAGAAATCTGATGCAATGGCATTTCAAAATATATATATATATATTGGCTATTCATTACCCATATACCTTGAAACTTTGTAAGGATGTTGTTCATAATTTCACACTGTTTTACCAAAGCCATTTGTTAATTTTAATGTAATTTCTTTTTAAGACAACAAGAAAGCTAAGTAAAATATTTTATAGTCTGCAATCATTAGTGCTATATGGAGAATCTGTGTTTTCTTTCTTCACTACAATCCTTTCTTATTTTAAAGTAGAAAAATCAAGCACATATTTTAACAAAATGAGGATCATCTCAACTATAAAAGAGTTTAAAAAATACATTTCAACCATTAATGTTAATGCTTTCAAAATTATTTATATTTCTGCCACTAAAAGCCTGTGCAAGGCAACACAGAGTTAAAATAAATTCCTTTATGACCAGTCACTAAATCCTTGATATACACATCATTAAAGTAAAGTATAGGAGGAAATATGTGACTCCATCAGAAATTGAGGTCAATTAGTGACTCGTTATGAAAAAGCAGTGAAATTGATTTGTAACTGTATCTCTTCAGGCTGATATCATTCTGTAGAGTTAATAATAAAATCTGAATTCTGACAAGGAGAGTCATTAAAGCGCTTCATAGGCAAGAGTTATTCATTACTTTAAAACTTATTATCTCAAATTTATTCCCTTCTACTAAAAAGATTTGTCATGTCCAAGAGATTAATGATTCTGAATACAAGACAGATGGCTGGCATAAGTTGTAGTTCTCTGTGTTTTCAATTGATTTACATGCAATCTGGGTCTTTTGTACAGTTTTTAAAAATTGCTGCTCCTGAATCTCTCACCTTTATTTCTTAATTTCCCTTCAAGAATGTGGCACCACAGGGCCTGAAAATCTCATGCTTACACTTCATAAGGAACTTAAAATGTATTGTATTTCAAAAAGTTTTATTTCACTTGCATTTATATTTTAGAATATTCAGTATGTTTAATTTATTATCAGCTTAAATATATCAGGAAAACTCTCTTTTCATCTCTCTGTCTATCTGTCTGCCTTGGAAAGCATTTACTAAGTAAGAGTAATAAGATTTCAGTGATTTTTTTTATCCCTAAATTATAAAGGTTTGAACTGCTTGGTGTTTGTTTGTGACTCCTCCATAATCATCTGTCCAGAAAGAAATTTGTAAGAAACAAAAAACAAAGCTCTCTTTAAGCATAAATTAACCAAAACTCTGAACATTTTGTGAAAAGTAGAGATAACATACTTACAGAGAATTAGAAAATTACTGGTCAAAAGTGTTTTGTGTTTAACACTCTTGCATTGTATCATGCTTGTTTTTTCCTACTAAAATATTTCACACTGGAAGTTTAGCTTCTCATTTCTATGAGGTGATTCATCATGTGAGATGTTTACAGTCTTTAATACACTAACTAATGAATTGTAGCTCATTCAGGAAAGGCGAGTGGCTTTAGCAGTCCCAGTTTGCATTTAATTTTTGCTGGGAACTCAAACAAATTGGTTGCAATGACAGCACACGTCTAGTGATATCGTGTATGTAACAGAGCAGGGAGACAACCAGAAAGGGTTTTTTCCCTTAGAATTCCCTCAAATGCACCTTGTGTGCATGATGAGGTTGAGTTCACTGCAGAACTGTGCGGTGTCAGTCTTTGGGAAGGGCTTGGGGTTTGCTCTCAAGACCTGCTTGGCTGTACCAACGTACAATGAACCTGAAAGGACATGATCTGAATTTCCAAGGCAACAGCACTATGGCTTGCGAGGTTGGGAAAAGAAGAGTTATTTAGATATAAACATCAGCTATGTCAGCACAAGACATGGACATGTTGGAATGAGTCCAGATAAGGCAATGAAGATGTTCAGGGAGCTGGAGCACCTCTCCCATGAGGACAGGCTGAGAGAGCTGGGGTTGTTTAGCAAGAAGAATGCTCTGGGAAGACCTTATAGTGCTTTTTGTTACCTAAAGGGGCTACAAGAGAGATGGAGATGGACTTCTGTAAAGGGTATGTGGTTACAGGACAAGTGGGAATAGCTTTAAACTAAGAGAGTAGGCTTGGATTGGATATTAGGGAGAAATTCGTTATGGTGAGAGTGCTGAGCACTGAAACAGGTTGTTCAGAAAAGCTGTGGCTGTGCTATCACTGACTGTTCAAGGCCAGGTTGGATGGGGCTTTGAGCAACCTGGTCTAGTGGGTGCCTGTAGTGGGAGGTTTGGAACTAGATAATCTTTAATGTCCCTTCAACCCAAATCATTCTAGGAATTTATGATCTTCACTAATCTCATACTGGAGAGCACCCATGGAAGCACAAACCATACCAAAAATTAGAATCAAATACTAAAAGAAAGAGCTGGGTGAGGTCCAGAGTTCAGTAGACTCAACAGGCCTGAGTGACACAACTCTGGCGGAAGGAAATAGGAGCTATTATTAGAAGCAAGGCTTGGAAATGTGGCAAGGTAGGAGATTTTAGCACATGCTAAATAAATCAGGTTCATCACAGATGAAACCCTGAAAACCTATCCTACTATAGCAATGGACTGTATTTCTTCATCATTGTCTATGCACAGTACTGCGATCTGTGAGTGTGTGTGTGAGTTTGCATTTCTACATGTGCATCTGAGTGCTGAGTTGTCCAAACATGATGTTTAAAGTCTTTTATCTGGTCTGCTTATCTCTATGCCTGGGATGTGGGCAGACCTCTTTGTGGGCCACTACCTGGTGGCCAGGAAATTGTGTGTTCTTCATTGCTTCTATTAGCTATTTCTATTTTGTGAAAGATGTCACAAAGAATAAACAAGATTTTTTTTGGAAATTTTCCCCTTGCGCTATGATGCTGAGTACAACTTCCTCTTACATCTTTCATGAAGAGTGATTGCATTTACCACTTTCCCATTTACTTTTTTTTTAACTGTTTGTTTCAGCTCAGCACAATTTTAGTAGCTTCCTACATGAAATTTTACTCATAATTAGGCATGCATATTCCAAACCACATCTAGAACAGGCAAAGCTGGTTACCTATAGTGAACATATGAAAATTATGAAATATCATTACAGTTAGAGCTGGCTTTTAGTGCAACAAATCCTGGTTATAACCCAGTGTTTTTTTAAAGCAGTCCTGGGCATCGAGAATCAGCTTTTTTCTTTCTTTTCATAGGTGATTAGTTCTGTTTGAATGAAAACTTACACTAGGTTATCCAAGCACAGTAACACATTTTTCTTCCGTCTTTCACAGCGTGATGGATTTAGGATGTGTGAGTTTTCTCTTTTGTGGGTGTGATTTCTGATTAATTTCTGAATCTTGGTCTTAATGTGAAACAATCTCTGTGAAAGTATAGTAAATCTTTTCATGTCACATAAGATTGCTGTTCCATTATTCTTCTGCAGCAAATTTTTCTCTTACTCTGATCAAAACAAAACAACACTTCATGACTGTGAAAATGCATTATACAGAGTTGTATATATGAGAGGCAAGTGGCATACTTAAATAGCCCCCTAGATTTTCAGTATCAGTGACAAAGAATAGTTTTCATACACTTCTACATGGGTAGTCCTAGCATGAATGATTTTTCAATTTTTCACATCCAGAGTGCTTTCTTTCTCTGAAGAAGAAAAACCTCATTCTTAAAATATTAGTCCCTGTACTACCCTGACCCTCAAAACCAAGATGATACTCAAAAGCAGTAACTTTCCCATGCCACCAGTAAATCTACAGGGAGCAGACTTCCAAGCACTCAGAGCAACTTGGAAACAACGTGGCCTGGAGGTATTGCCTCTCAAAGGAAGTTAAAAAAGAATAAGAAGACTATGTAGAAAGTACACTGCCTGTTCCATATAAACAGCTTGCATGGATATTGCAATAATGCAATAATGTAGTGGTTGCAGTGCAAGAATCCTCCACAACCTTTTTTTCCACTGCCCCCCTGCCCCCCCCCTCCCCGCCCCAGTTTTACCTCTGTCCTTTCTTGTGTTAATAATTTTAATGCAAAAGTTACTGTTGAGTTTGCAATAAACTGAAATTTTTGACTAGAACTGGGATAGAAGTCTACAAACCTACACTTATTATGATTATCTATGTAGAATAGATGTGCACTAAGGAGAAACTATTTTTTAAATGTTTGTGTGGGGTCTACATACTTGGGGTGTGAAAACAGAACATTTTTCAGGTCAGATATGTGCAGGGAAGAGCAAAGAAAACCTACAGAATATATTGGCCTGTATCTATTTAATAGGTGAAGTTAAAGTGGAAAAAGTCTAACAGAAGTCAATTATTTGCTTCTTGCTTTGGTTTTGTGGTAAATACGGTTCTTAACATGGAAGTTTCTCTGTACATTTGTACCATTTTATTAACAGCTATCAAATCCAAGTGCTTACCGTCTGGTGTTGTTTCAGTTGAGTAATTCCCTCTTAATTAGTTGGACTTTTTATGATCATCTTCCTTAACATTTTAGTTAATCAATTTCCAAATGCCTGGGAAAGTAGCAAGAAGGAGAAAGAAAATAAGAAATGCACTAACACAATTAATTTTGTTTAGCTTCAGTATCTTCTAAAAGTATTAAATGGAGAAAGTGTCCTTTAGTAGCCCACTCACCTTCAGAGAAGGGCTATCATATCTATATTCTGATATGGTGCTGATTCTAATCAGTGGATTCTATTATAGGCCTTTAAGCAAAAAAAGAAAGTGCTGATGAAGGCCATAAAAATAAATGAGGCTTATTGCTTCTTGACATCTTTAGCACTTTCTGAGGTTTCCTGAGTGAGCAGGGATAGCAGACAATAGCTGGGAGATTGTGTGTAAGATAATGAGAAAAATAAATGCATCCTCAGAAGCAGCCAGTAGGAACTACGGCTAACATTCATTACACAGGGTCTAGGTTGCTCCCAGTATGATGTTATTAATTTGTGGAATGAGCTAAGAGGTGTGAAGAAAGCTGATGTTTGCTCGTAACCTTCCTGACCAGCATTTTGAATATTAACAGAGAGGTCAAATGCATTATCTCCTTGAAACTGTCTCTCTCTCTCCCTTTTTTCTTCAGTGAGAAGTGAAACAAAATATACCACTTAGAAGAAAGGGATGTGGAAAGCCCTCACTTTGGTCAAAGAAAATGAAAAACTAGGTGGAATATAGGTGATGGAGATGAGGGTGTGTTTTAGAGATTAATATGGGGAGGGAATATTCAAAAGGCAACCTCCTTTCCAGAGCTGTTCTGGGCTGAGAGTATAATAGTAGAATACATGAGAAAGTGAGCGTACTCTAAATGTTCACATAGCAAATTCCAGTTATTTTATTCACAACTTCTCAGGAGTAATCTGTACCATATCACTTCGGTGTGTGAGTAGGTCAGTATTCTTTTGCTCCTGGGTTATAGATCAGGCTTAAAATTTAGTGGGATTTGCACTTGATGTACTTTCCTTGCACTGAAGGCTAGACTCTATATATTCTGTATTTATGCATGAGAGCTTCTCTACTGTGGAGTTTATGTGGTTATTTAATTATTTGTACGAGTTAACTAACCAGAAAGAGATTCAGACTGTGATTACTTACATAACAAAAAGCACAACCTTAAAACAAATTGGAGTGTTTTGGAGGAAAATATGTGATTTGCAATTAAAGTAACACTGGCTGTGCATGTAGGTCATTTGGTGGAACAATAGCATGAGCAATGTTGTTGCATTTAGTAGGCAATTTAGTGAATAGGAATTCTACACCAAAGACATTTTAACTCCTTCCTCTACAGATTTCATACAGAAACACATACATTTAATTGAAAGTTTTCTAAGTAACTCTCTTGGCTTCACTGGGAATTGAACTGTTTAAAGTTAAACACATTTGATTTCAAGACCAAAGATTTATTTTTTTTTAAATAGCCTTACAATCTGATTGTAGAAATTTCACAACCAGAATAAAAGGAAAATTAATGAGATGATTTGTCTTCTGTTGCTTACTCAGCAAAGTGAAACAGAAGCCTAGATGTAGCAAGACAAAGTGCTTCCTTTCCTTTTACATTTGTACTTCTTGATCTTGAAGATCCAGAAGGGAATGTACAGTATGTACAATAAACTGAGGCAAAATGTTAACATGTCAACCTTACAAAGGAATGGTTGGGAGAGCATAAAAGAAACACAGTCCCTTTGCCCACTCATCTATGAGTGATTCTGTTCAACTGACATTAATCTATTTTCTGAAATAGCAAAAATGCAGAAAGAAGGTATTTTGTCTTTGTTCAAATATTTTGTCACTGTGTTTTGGCAGGCTTATTTTGCTGAGTTGTGGAGAAGGGGGGATATGCTTTGAATCTGGAAGGCAGAATGATTAGGAAGCAGTTAAAGCTAAGAGTAAATGGAATATTTGAAAAAGAAACCCAGTCTTGTTTTGAAGTATTTTTTCAGTTTGGTTTCTTTTTTGCTTTAAAATGCACTCAGATACCAATAACCTCAAATCTGCAAATAAAGTTTTTAGAAGGCACAAAAAGTTTTCTCCTGTATAGCTTTGCTTAAGATGGCTTAATCATGTCTTCAGCATCTTTCTGGAGTCTTTCTTCGCTTTTCTTTCGCACTTTCACAGAGCTTAGACTGGAAGGCACTACTGAATCAGTAGTTTTGATTCTGATATATTTATTATCTATATACTGAGTCCCAACACTTGATGCCTCTATTCCATTCAATGACTCTTCACAACAAAGCACTGAAAGTATTGAGTTTTTTCTTTAATTGCAGCTTTTCCATCTTATAATAAGCTAAGGAAATACAAAACCAGTGGACCACGAATTCAATCATTTTGAAGGCAAAATGACTGATTAGGCATAGAAAAAAAAGAGATACAATGCAATTTGAGCAATTTGAGGGGGTAGCTTATATCACACTAGATTATTTTTATGGGAAATTAATTAATAAGCAGAAGAAATTTGCTGTTAAATACAGAAAATAATTTCAGATGGAAGAACATTTAAAACTTACTTAAGATCAAGGTGATATTGCTTAGTGCAGAAACTATAAAAGTGGGGAGTTGACAGAAAGCTCAACTGAAGGGGAAACCGCCTAGAAGGAGGATACTACAGAAATTTCTCAAAAATCAATTTGGGGAACAGTCATGTTTAATGGTTTTATTTATGATCTTGGCATAGAAGCAAAATTGGGAAGCATCATTTGAAGGACAGAAAAGTATTGCTTTATCATAGTGCAGGAACTAAATGACCTTGAGAGAAGAAGTAATAGGAACAGGATGAAATTCATAAAGTGCAAGGGGATAGTATAAAATAAACTTGGAAGCCTAGTTTCAAGCCTGTCCACTGTCATCTAGGAATACATCAGTTAGAAAAAGTTGGAAGAGAAGGGCCTTGGTCATAGAAGTTTATCAATGAAATACTATTAATTTTCAATATGATCCAATTGTGAAAAAGCCATACATGTTCCTAAGACATACAAGTAATTTTTAACAAAGGTTTCCAAGACTCAATATAGAAGACTTTAAGAAGTTTTCATCTCAAGTACAGACTACAATTCTGATTATATGTACTAAGCTATATAAGGATTTTTTTTTTTTTTTCATTATTACACTGTTTAAACATTTGAATAGTGGCTGTGAAAGCCTGTGGGATCTCAATCTTTGAGATATTCAAACTCTGACTAGAGATCTGAGAAACCCAATCTTATTGACCCTCATCAGGATTTGGATTAAATAACCTCCAGATATCCTCTCCATCCCTGAATTTTCTGTTGTTCTGTGATTCTAACTGTGGCTTCTCCAGAAAACCATTTTTTGCGGTTTTTTGATAGTCTGATTAGTGTAGGGAAGGTATTGTATGCTTCTGGTTCTAGAAGTAGAGTACTTGCTTGAGCATGTTTCCGTCAGTTCCTGCTCTGAAGTTTCTCAGATGGTTGAGGAATTCATGTCAAACATATCAGCAGGTCCTAGCAAATGAAGTTCCCTGCAACAAAAATGTTTAGGATTTTGGACATTTTGATCAGGGTGAAGATCCTTCATGATCCTAGGTAAGGCTGTTATTCTGACCAAAAGCAGTTGCACAAGACATATTCATCAGTGAAATAAATCATTGACACTTTATAAATGAGAATCAATACAAATTTTGGATAAACAATGTTGAGTAATTTATTCAGTGAGCAATTTTCTAAAATGTATGACAGTTTGGGTTCTCTTTATATTTTTAAATACAAATGCCATATGATATTATTTGAAAGCTGCAGAGGCACTCAAGGATTTTAAAATGACTTTGTACTCAACCAGGTCTCCATCAGATTGCTGCAAAAAAAAAGCCTCTCCTCCACAAAAGATGCTGTTGATAAGCATATAGATAACTTTAAAGAATTAAGGGGTTTTTAAATATTTTTTTCTTTATTGGTAGAATCATGAATTAAGCTTGACTTGATTTACTGTATTTATACCAGTTAAAGAAGTTCATATTTCTGTAATTTACTTCTCTTCAGATAAGGTAATTATACTGATTATTATCAATCCCTGTAGGTATTTTAAGTTTACCAGTTTGCCAATTAAATGTTACTGATATAACATTACAAATCAAAAACAATTTCAGAAATATCCTTTAGCTAGTCCTCTTGGAACTCTTGCTTGTAAGTCAACTGATTATGTCGAAAATCTTTATGCTCTTTTCTCAGAATTGAAAAACTCGTTTTTATCCTTTAAATAGACAACTTTTCCTCCTATTTTATTACAGATAATAGGCAAAAATATCTGTAGAACATTTTGCTGTCTTTGTATTGTTCATGGTATATTTTTCAACAGCATTTTCTCTTGTACCTCACCTTCCTTTTAAACAAAGATGCCATATTATGACAGACACTGGTAGAAAGAGAAACACATTAATTTAAACAAAAAAGATTACTTAAGAATGAGCAAATGAAAATAAGACAGGATGAAAATGATGGTAAGAATAACTCATTTTTCTTTGAAGTATCTAAAATCTGTGATCATCAAAGAACTGGAATTGTATTCAGAGTCATGAGAACAAAGTAATACATTAACAAAATTTTAGCTACTTTTCACATTTTGTATATTAAATTTTCCATTAATAGTTTCATAATGTTACAGTCCAGAAAGAGCCATTGGATTATCTTGCCTCTTTTGATGTTGTAAGGTATACATTTCACCAAGAATGTTACATATAGAAGGGCATTATTTATACTGCTGCTTTTTTATTTCTTTTATTTCTTTTTTCTTAGATAAATAAGTGTCCTAGTCTTGACCAGAACAGAGTTAATTTTCTTGCAGTTGCTGTGAGGGGGTGGAGCATGCAGCCGTGTGGGCATGGCTATGTTGTTATTCTATAGAATCCATGTCATCACCAGTGGGCGGAAACAAGGGATTGTCACTTCTGCAAAGAAAGATGGTGTGGCTTTGGGTGGAAGAAAAAGGGGACCTGTGGACCCTCCACCATAATTTAGTTCCTTTTTCTGGGGGAGCAAGTGGTGAATGGAGTGGTAGGGTGGCACTGGTCTTACCAATGGGATTGTCTGCCATTGTTTTTTGTTGTCATGGGCTTTGGGGAAAAATGCAGGCACAGGCAGTTTTGTCCACCATTTTCTTCTTTGTCTCATGAACCAGGTGGTGCCATCTGTCGTAGTGTTGGATTGGTCAGACTCTGAGTATTTTGCATGGAATCACTCTCTTTTTTTACACTGCTGTTATTAGTATTATTGCTGCTATTGTTTGTTTTCTTATCTCATTGCTGTTTCCAGTAAATTTTTTCTCAACCCTAAATCTCTGCCTTTTGTGCCTCGCTCACCTGGAGGGGATGGGGGTAAAGGAGCCACTGTGTAGGGCTTAGTTTCCATTAGGGTTTAAAGCACAACAATAAAAAAGTAGTTTTTATGCACGAACATACTGCTCTAAGATGGTAGCTCAAACACTGAACACCTAATAAGCCCTAGTACTTAATTATTAGTGCTCTCTGGCACAGAAGTGTCTACCAGCCAGTCCAAGACAATGACAAGGCATTATTCAGAAAATAACCAACAACCATTTCCTGAAGCAATCTTGAAAAAAAAACACAAAAAAACCCCATAAAAAAGCCCCTGCTCTGAATTTGTCTTAACTTCTCCCAAGTCTTCCTTTGTACTTTCAAACAAACATCCTAATGTCACTCTGGCATACCTCATAGCATCATGGAATCATACAGCAATTCAGGTTGGAATTACCTTTGGGTTGTCCAATCCCGCCTCCTTCTCAGAGCTCAAAATACATGCCCCCAAACTCATACTATGAAAATTTCAGCCATATGGGCTCCAGTGCAACTCTCAGATTGTTTCAGTTTGTGCAATTCTACAAAAAGAACTCAGAGGAGATCCAGGTCAAATGTCACGTATTGTGGATGAGGCTAGTCTATGAAAGAGGTTTTATGGCTAAAGGAGTCTCTGACCTAAGCAATCTTTCAGTATAAAAGTATCTTATACATTTGGAATTTATATTGATAGCATAAGACAGCTTTTTGAGATTTTGTCATCATTGATTTTGAGAAAAAAATTAGTTTTCTAAAAATGGGAAGGTCAAACTTCCCATTTTAGCACTGTATAATTTTACATGCAGGTTTTCTTGGTCACCCTTGCAGGTGTTTCCTTCTCCATCATAATCAGATTTCCTGTCTCTTACTAGATATATTGTGCCTCTGATTTGCAATATCTATTTTTGTATTTTGCACACACAGAGCCAATTAATCCTGGAGAAATACCCAGAGAGACTGTGTCAATATATAGGCAGGACAGACGGGAGCTAACCATAGTTCTAGTTTTCTAACATACAAACATAATTTATTTTGAAAGCTGTTTTTTGTTTGTTTGTTTGTTTGTTTGTTTTTGTTTTATTTTGTTTGTTTTGTTTTGTTTTGGGTTTTTGTTTGTTTTTTTGTTTGTTGGTTGGATTTTTGTTTGTTTGTTTTTAGGAATTGCATACTGCCTGAAAAATTCAGCTGGGTCTTAATCCTGTCCTCAGAGAACAATCTGAGCAGCCAACCTCTGCAATGAAGAACACTTCATGAAATCATACCCAGAGGCTGTAGATGGAAAACAGATATGGCGATGTCTGTAAATTCAGTCTCATGAGGGAATAGGGAGTGAACCAAACAGGTGTGGATGCAGAAAATATCCACATACACAGTTGACTCTTCCCATCACCGGCAATATAGGAAATATAGGAAACTCTGTACCCATTTCCACGTGCAGGCTGTAATGCAAATTGCTATTTTCTATATCTGCATGTTCACAGTAAGCCTCTTTTTCTGCTTTAAATAAATGCCAAAGTAAATATATATGTATGGGGGACTAGGCAGTCCAACCTAAAATAATAAAAAGTGTCATATAACTAAAACTAGGAAATTTTTAGATCGACTGAATATTCTTTGGGGTTTTCTTTAGCAAAACCTCCCCAGGCACATCATACAGCTAGACTAAAATTCTAAATAAAATTCTAAAAAATATGTGTCTGTATTCTGCCTATATATATCCCATCATATCATATTTATACACAACATCATGTTTCTCCTTATATCAGTTAATGCACATAGTAATTGTTTTAAAGGTTTGTTACAGGTAGTTGGACTTCAGAAGAAACATAATATTGATGTCATAATATTAGTGTCTATTTCCCTAGAGGTTTTTTATATTATATATTTATATAGTGTAGTTTCAGCATATATCTAGACATTTGATTGAAAGCCACAGCTCTGAACTCTGAACAGATTGTTTTACCAAGAAACAGATTGTTTGGGGAGCAGCCCAAAGCCATACAAATATCAAGGAGCAGCCACACTAGAGTGGTATGAACCAATAGATAATGGCCTTTAAGGCAATACCCAAGACTTAGTATCCCACTGGCATGGCTGTGCTGCCACTGGTTCAGGAGCTTGGCTGCACCTTGCAGTGTGTACTTTAAAGCTCCTATATCACAGATATTAAGGGATGATTATCTTATGGCTTTAGTCACAATCTATAGAGCAGGGAGCAGTTATGTGGCTTTATCCCAGAAGTAATATCAAATGATGCTGCAACTTAGAAGGACGGATCATCCTGACATCAGCATTCTGGTTGTCAGAACTGGAGAGTTGTCATGTGAAAGTACAACCCTCCCTTCCATACAACCATCCATACTGATCAGCCCAGGGGAGATGGTGTCATACACTATTTTCTTTCCCAGTTCTCTGAAAAGATAAGGGTTCAGAGTTTGCCTTTTGCTGCAGAGTCATAACCAAAGAAGCACTACCATACAGAAGGGGTGGGGAAGTCATCATTAAACCTGCATGACTGACACATTTTTTATTTCTGACATGCATGAAATGGAAGATGTTTTGTACAGTTTTTTTCCAAGAGACTAGGAAAGCAGTTTGATTTATCAAACATGGAGCTGGTGTTCTCTGTATCAGAAAACAACCAGGTTGAAACTGTTCTCAGAAGTTCTAATTAGTTCCAATAAAACCTCATTTTCTGTATTTACAATTATCGTCCTTTTGTATACCTCTGCATTGGTTTGTCCTAGTTATAATATGAAAATGGTGGGTGCCAGGACATTTTCTAAATGGCTCTTTTATTACTTGAATTCATTACCTGGCTTTTATCAGATAGAAGGTTGAGAAAAAAAGGGGGGAAAAAAAAGAGGCCATTATTTCCCCTTGTTAATTATATAATATTTATAGCATTTAATTTGTATGTCTTCCATGAACAATATTTTGTGGATGCCTGTTACACTAATGATGTCCATTTCCCTCATAGGAAAACTTTGATGTGCTTTATACGATTCCATAAAACACACAATGCTGAACAGTAAATAGGCTCCACAGGAAAAGATTTGTTAATGAGCCTCCATTAGCTAAAAATCAGAAACCCTCCCCACAATTAATACTGAACACAGAAAAATCATTTGGATCAGTCTTGAAAGGATTAGAGGCTCTTATTCACTGTAGGCCTTGCACATGGTCACTTTTGCTTTGTAATACCTTCATTAAGTCTGTACTCTGGAGTAATCATGCATGTAATAAAACTTCTGTTAAAACTCATTAAAATGTTGCTCATGAACCAAATTACTGAAAAATCATTTAATGCAGAATATGATAGATTCATATTAAAATGCATAATTCAGTTCAATATAAAATTAACCAAAATAAATTGATAAAAATAAAGCTCCCATTTTTCTTCTGGTGTTTCAAAAAGGCCACCTTCTCATTCACTTTTAACCAACTATGAATATTCCAGTTAAACAGTATAGTCCTGGGTTACAGCAGTAATCAACTATTCTATTCTCCCATTTCCAGGTCTGGAGGCCTGTTAATGTCATCTGAAAAGGCTATTACTCAGGCTTACTCTCCCCACCCTTGACTCTATTAATATTTCTTATGGCTCCACTCTTGAAAGTCCAAGAAAACAACAAAAATAAATGCTCTTTATTGTAGTTTTCTGTAGCAATATGGGAGTTAATTTTTTTTAAGTGTGGTAAGTTACTTAAAGCAATCAGTGGCTAAAGAATTAAAAGAAATCTTATGTATTTGAAAACTGATAGAATGAAAGTCGATCACAAGCTCTTCTGTGCCTCTGCTTTTGATTTCACAGCAAGGCTAACTGTTGCACTTTTGTATGGATTTCTGTAAAGGAAACATTATTGAGCAAGCAAAATGTAACTACTCACACAGCTGAACACATGCATCTGTACATGAAATATATTGAAGGCATGCCTATCAAGACAAATGTAACTTTGTTTAGATGTTGTACAGACCACTCATGGAGAGAATGTTAAAAAAAACCTCCTAATGTATTGGATCTTTGCACAGGATAATGCTTGTATGAGGAATAAAACGTCTTATCAGGATGGTCAGCCACCATTTGGGTGGAGATGAGACTATCTGTTGTAATGCTATCCAGCAGCATTGGACAAGACCCTCCAAAATATTGTTCTGCTGAATTCCTATATCCAACTGGCCCAAAGTTCTGCATGATCACTTAATCACAAGCCATATCCATTGCTGTTGATAATCCTAAACTGTTTACAACCAGCTGCTAATGATCTTAGCTATGCACAGAAGACTATCCTGTATGATGTTCTGTGTGTTTAGAAGTTCCTATTGAGTGTTTAGAAGAATCCTGACAACTTGCCCAAAGTGTTTGCAAACCCTAGAAATGTAAGAAATTGTTTCTCCTGTTTTGTTCTTGTCATATTTGTCCCAAATGCTGATTTAGGACTAATGATGATCTGTCAGAAAGAGAGTCAATAATTTCAGGAGAAGCTGGAATGGATCCATAATGAACCATTGTAATGCTTGTATTCACACTTTATTTTGGCCACAATAATTAGATAAGCAAATTCTGGAGCTGATCCAAGCTAAGTACTCAGTCAGTAATAGGACATTAAGATTTGGTTTATTTGTGCATTAGATAAAGGGACTGGATCTTCAAACTAAATTAGAGGGCTTTAGCTTCTCAGAAACTCCAGTTATGGGCACATAAGCAGATGTTTAAATCTAGAGTCAATATTTAAGGAATTGGCACCTGTTCCTAACTCAGCACATGTTTGTTGTTCCATTCATAGGCATATTGATCAGAACTAACTTTTGCATCTTTAAAGTAAAGCTGATTCCATCTCTTTACTGTCTGACACATTAGAGGTAAATACACTGTAAGCTGGTGGGACTTAGGATCTGCGGGTGAAAATGTACATGATGAACATAAGAACTTCAGCAGATTGTTCTCCTGTGATGTTACTGCTTCTCACTAAAGGTCTACTTTGAGTTCCTTTCTGAGCATCCCAAATTACTAGGCACTTGGTAAAAACTATGTCCACATATTTTCCATATAAATTAAAAATTTTAGTGAGACCATAAAAATTAGAGTTGCGAAGTTAGACTATAGCGACACCAAGTGCAGTGTAGAGCCTTCATTTTTTGATGTCTTCATCTTGTTTTCATTTGGTTATTCACTGAGACTTCTAAAATATTCCATGTTCTTCTGGGTCTCTAGAAGTGGAAATAACACATACAGATTTGAAGGTTCATTCCAAGAACAGATATTAACCTGTGTTTGGGCAGTTTTTTTCTGATTCATTTCATTCACACATGCATGACCTGAAGACACTAATATCAAAGTAAACTCTGCTACAACAAAACAGTGTATGTTCAGTATGGGGACTCACTGATTTTGTTTAAATGCTAGTGTCCAAATAATTTTTCTGTTCCTTTTTCTTGATAGTCTAGCTTTCTATTTTGAATATGGAGCTTGTGTCATTCACCTTTTACAAGTATTTTCTGCTATGTTGAAAGCAAAAATATTTTTCATGCTTCATTTTTCCTAACAGTTGCTCCCAAAGGCATTACCACTGGTAGAACAGTAGTGAGGCAGCCAAAATACTCTGGATAATTCATGCATGGAGGGAGACAGACCTTGGTCAAAATACTGTGAATTAGGGCCCCAGCACATTGTGCTGCATGCACAACCATCAAAGCAGCAAAATGAAGGTCTGTGTGAGGATACTGAACATGGGCTTCTTTAATGGAGACTGACTGCATTATTCTTTGTGTTACAGGATTTAAGTTGGATGAGAAAGGCAGAGTGTATTTGAACATGGTGCTACACATGAGGGATTTATGCAATCTATTAGTCAATACAACTGATATAAGAAGTTTGGATGTGTGGTTCCTCTGCAGTACTCAGACTCTCTGCATGTGCTTGGACAAAGAGTCCCAGACCAAACTCTGCTCTGAATCCAAGCAAGGCTCTGGGAAACCCTGACATGGTATAGTAGTCATCCCTGGAGATGACTCACACCACTCACTCTTTGATATCCATCTCCCCTGGTTGCATTCACAGCCATATTCATGCACTCTGAGGAGTGACTAAATGGTACAGCTCTATATGCTCTATCTACACTGGTCACTATAACCTCCTTTTGTCCACAGGGAGAGGTTGGCATTTGTAGTATCCAATCCCTTCAACATATCTTAGAGACCTACCACAAAAACCAGTCAGCTCTCTTGGTCTAGATGATCAAAAGAGATGAGATAGCCCCATCTTAGAAGTCTTGGGTGCTTAAATGGACCTCACATACAAAGACAGTCGCTTAATTGCAATGGCTGAGGTCAGTATAAAACTCTATCCTATCAAAATTAGACTAATGTTTGCATTGTAGAAACACAGAATTCCAAATTCTACCTAAGCATTTAAACCAAATAGCTCCTTCACAGTTGGAAAAAAAATAAAATCTTAGAATATATTTATAAGTGTTTTTTCAGTCTTTTGAAGAATCCCTGCACATAGTGGAAAATGACAATTCAGACGGTGTGCTGTGTTATAAACAGCTCTGCCCTACATACAGCAACTCACTTCCATTCAGGAAGGAACAAAATTTTATATCCACTACATTAAAGCATATGTTGATTTACAGCCCCCTTTGATCAGATAATCAAAACTCACTTTAACGTTGCTCACATAACAACCTTAGTCCTCACACATGTATCATTCATAGCTGGCACAGATACTCAGCAGCCCAGTGCTTGCTAGAGCTGTGGTTCAGCCTTTGGCATCAAGGATCATAGCTTGGGTTCAAGTACTCGCCTGAAAAAAACCCAATAATAATGATAAAATGAGATTTCTTGGGACTAATTTTGACAGCCTGGCCTGAACACAAAGATCGTGCCTTTTCCTCGTGATGTTAAGTGAAAGAGAAATCAATTTGAGCCTTAGGAGACAAGTACCTAGGGCCAGCTGGAATTACAGGCTGGTTGCTGGATTAGCAGAGATAGATATGGGAGTTTAACTATCACATATTTTACTGCACGGAAGAGGAAAAATTAAAACATTAGAGAATACATGGCTATATAGGACAGAAGACTAGACAATTGTAAAGTAAAAGAATTTAAATCAGAATGGGTTTTAAACAAAACCAGTGTATTAAATTTCAGCCACGGAACCAGATGCTGCTGCGGCACTTCTTGTCACCTCCACCTAGCCTTTCCATCTCTCTTTGTGGTGGTCACACCAGGAAGATACAGTTATTCATTGCCTTTCCTTGGAGGACACTTTTTTTTTTTTCCAGAGAAAAAAGAAGATTGCAGCCTGAATTTAGGCTTAAGTAGAGACTTCAGATGTGGGTCCCCAGGGTGGTATGGACTACAGAACTATTTAAAAATTGTTATTCTTATAATTCTATATTATTAGAAGAGAAAAAAAGGAATACAGATAATAAAGTAGAATTATAAACACTAATTGTATGGAATTATAAAGAGAAAATAAGTAGGAATAAAAGGATATTCAATACACATAATGAAACAATAACAGATGCAGTGTTTATTATGAGAGATGTTCCAAAATTTTAGATATCCATTTTAAGTTGTTACCTTTTGCCTCATCCAGCATTCTAGTGTGCTTAATTTGAATGCTGTGTTTAAATCACAATAGACTCTAAAATGTAGATATTATAAGCATGTCAGCATTATAATCAATGAAAATTAAAGGAAAAAACAAACAAACAAAAAACCCCAACCAAAACAAAGAACCAAATAAACAAACAAAATAATGCCAAAACCCAAAAAATCCCAACTGAAAAAACTCCCAAACCCCAAAACAATGTTTCCACTGAGGCCTAGATCTCATTGGTGAATTGTAACAAAGGTACTCAAACTAGTAATAAATAAGTAAACAAATGGTTGTGTGTTAATGGTATGATGAAGGAAATCCATGCCTGTCTTGCCACATCTGTTGGTTCGTTTAATTCACCAGCACAGGTGCAGAGTCAGGGAATGGCTGCAAGGATCTGTTTGTACATACTTTCTTTGCTTTGTCACAATCTCTGCTTTTCTGGTGTCACAAGAATGACTTCCTCTGTGACTGATCATATAAGCATAGCATCCCCAATGGCCACTGCCAAGAGTTCAGTGGCCCTTGAGGCATTTCAGTTGATTTTCCGTGTTCCTGGCCTGCAGGCACGCAAATGGCTCCTTGCACTCACAGTGATGATCTCCCCTGCTCCCAGCTGTGACTGGCCTTTGTGTGCCACATCTTGTTATTGAAAAAGCAGATCTTAATGGAAATGTCTGGATTGCAAAGTTTCTGCTGGAGTGCACACAGAGAGCAGACTGGGTAGAAATGGATTACAGAGTACAGATGGAAAATAAGCATTTTAATTAATGCTAACTTTTGGGTATTTGGAGGACCCGCATGCTGTAGATGCGATTCTATTTCATTTGGTCATGCAGAAGCTAATTCTGATGAATTCCCTAATTTTGCCAAAGAGAATTCATAGCTCTTCTCACTGTGGTACTTTCTTGCAATTAGTTGTTTGACAGCTGGTGTTTTCATGCAAATTTGACGATGTAGTGTGTGAGTCTCTGTGAGGTGGTAATAACTGTGCAGATCACACTTAAACAATAGACATAGGAGCAGACAATACTATCATATTTCTGAACTGCAAAATGATTTAAAGTATTTGCCTGCTACTTGATTTCAGCATTGTATACTATTTTTTTACTCTAATATATCACTGCTTCTGAACTATAGGTAAAATGTAATTAAGGATGCTGATTGCAAATCAACTTATTGTTTTAAGAAATATCGGAATATTACCACTAAAAATTATTTGCAGTAAATAAAAGAATTAATTGTTCAATGACTCTGTGCTGTTTTGCATAGAATCATAGATTTATTTAGGATGGAAAATCAAAATTTATTTCTTTATGTGGAAATAATAGTGATCAGGTACTGCATTTCCCATGAACACAGGAGATCTCTCTGTTGTTTTTTAAAAGTCTATTATATGCACATTAAAAGGAAAGGAACTGGATGAACTCAGATAAAACCAGAGTCGCAGTCTAGTCCATCCAACTAAGTTTGTCGGGACCTACAAGTAGCACTCTCCTCTCTGGCTCTAATTTATCAATGACTTAATTTATACATCTTATATGTGTTTATACATGACTTTTAAACACTGAAATAACACTTTAGGTGCCATGGTAGCATGCTGTGGCCTTGTCTCCTACCTCCAGAGACCATGTGAGAGTGGCACTGAAAGTCAGATATACGGAGGGACATAAGGAACACATTGGGAATGAGCCTTCCTTACTCACAAGGGAAAGGATGAGCTGTTTCATCCTCTGCAGGCTTAGTGCTGCAAGTAAGGCCAGGACTGAAAATAGATTGCTTGCCTAAAGGATATTACTCGTTCATTCTTATTCCTTTCTTGTGCTTAGGAGATTCAAGTGCTGTTCAATCTTTGTAACATGAGATACCCAGCAGCCTCTTAGGGTGAGAAACCTCCCCAAACCCTCAGGATAGTGTTGTGATTTACATTTCCACATTCTTCTCTTACTGTGTGGAGAAATTTTTTGTCAATAACCTTTGCAACACCAATATTAGGAAAATAATGTGGAGAATGGCATTAGATTAGCACCTTTCCTAAAATCTTTTCTATTCCTCCCATTTTCCAATGAATTTTCTACATAGGAGGTATCATTGTCCACATGCCTGCATGCTGATGGAGGAAAAGCCACTGCTGATTTCTGCATTAACTAAACCCTGTGGTAGAGATCCTGCCTATATGGACTTATATATAAATAATTGTGGTTGAGAGGAACACAGAAACTCGGGCTATTCTGCAGATGGAGCCAAAACGAGCCTGACTCAACTAATATCCCAAAGGGACAGAGTTAATCAACTTTTATTTCCAACATAGAAAACAGCATGTTTTAAACCCAAACCAAATCAAACCAGACCCAAACCAAGTAACTTCCAAAAGGAAAGAAGCAGGAACTGGATGGAGAAACTGAGAGAAGTGAAGTACTTGTCACTAGGGGGTAACATGGTATCAGATACGGGGGATGATGTTCCCCTGAAGACCGTGAAATACGGCGACAAGAAGATGCCACCATATAGAAGAAAGACTTAAAAATAACAAGGCAGCCTGGTGAAGCATAGAGGAAAGAGAAAATGGGTTTTCTGCCCTTGGTCATTATATTGACCCTCTGTCTCAGCCAGAAAGGGAAGCAGCAGTTGAAGAGGAGAGTGTAAATGCTGCAACTTGGTACACAATGCCAACTAAAAAGATAAGGTCCAAGCTTGTTTTGAATAAAGGATATATGATGCAACCATATTCATCAAGGTGCAAAAAGCTGAGGATGGGCAGGGGATAAATATAATATACTGGCTGTCTGGGTATCAATAGCTTGTATCAGAAATGCTGCTAGGGTCTCACAAAACAACTCTGCAAGCTCTCAGTCCATAAATTTCGAGTTGATTCAAATCTCAGCACCATACACATAGAACATTTACCTCTTAAATCACACCATGTCTGTCTAAGAGTGACAGAAAGAGGGGGAGAAACTGCATTTCTGTAACTTCTGGTACATATTTTGTTAACAGAAGACAATATGAAACTACTGCATTGGTGAAATAACACTGTTTTAAAATCTGTATAAATAAGCTTTTAAAGTTGGATCCCATATTTGAGCAACATTGATTGTAGAATAAATGGAAGATGAAGCTTGGATAGCAGAGTGCTGAGGGTTAGACTTAAGGCAGTGTTTAGAAGCTTCTTTAGAGGGAATGTTATTTTTAATCCATTCAGGATGTGAATACATTGGCCTAAGCTGCCTAGTACAACCAGATGGATCCTTGCCCCTATGGCAAAATTACCAGAACGTCCTGGTGTCTACAACCAGAGCAGATTGGCTGGATCTACAGCACAGAGCATATTTTTTCTCTGGGGCCCAGGGGATTCTAAGACAAAATAGTTAATTAGTGACTGAAGTTGTTTATGAAACACAATGAGGATTGTGTTGCAACCTGCCAGAAATGTGCTTTTGCATATACGTATGGTATGGTTGTGTCCATCTAATAATTTGTTCTTGATGTAAAGAGAAGCCCCGTTTTACCTTCTCTTCTCCCACACCCTCTTCAACTCTTCTTCCACCTGTGCCACACAGGAGTTGTTTCTGGTGCTTGTCTTTGTGCTGTCACTGAGATGATTTATTTTGCTAAGTTTTCAGAATACACACACTTGTTTTGGAGTGTAGATTTTCTGGGTTGTTCAGTGAAAAAAATACCTATGATCCAGTGATGGAGGCTGCTGGGCATTAGATCTGGCACAAGCAAACAGGCAGCAGCTGGTCGAAGAAGGAAAAACCATTCTCTGTCATGGGGGTAGATAGGACTGTCTCAAATGTATCACTCAAGTGTGCCCTTATTCCATTTTATAATAATTCATTGACATCTAATCTATGTGCACTGAGATCTTAACAATTGGATCTATCCAGGTTTTGATTTTCAGGTTTTGATATCCAGATTTTGACAGAAACTGTTGATATTTTTCAGGTATTCCTACCTTCTTCTCATCTCATAAAGTAGTGATTTTGAAAAGTTGAAGTCTAGTAAAAGAAAATCTGTAGCAAAGATCCTGGACAGCTTTTTAAGTTTCTGCTTTCCCCAGAAAAAATTCAGCTTCACACCTTCTTGGATTTAGTGAGATGTGCATAGTGAAGCTAAACTCAAAATAGTTGAACATTGTTGGAAATAATAGTCAGGATCTGAAACAAGAATGAGGTGTTGTTCTGCAATAAAAACACTTATAGCATCTATTTCTAAGTGGAACTGAAGTGAATAACTAATTGCCATTCTGAAATGAGCTTTATTCTCTTGTTTACTACACTGCAAACCAAGAATAATTTTACTTTATTTTACTGTGCTAGTCATACAACTGAATCAGAATTTGAGCTTCTGCTTTATTACTGGATATGAAGAGTAATGAGTTGAAACAGCAATGTGCATCTTTCTGAACGAACAAAATTGTTTCATTTGGGAGGCCATTCTGAAGCCACTAAAATTTTGGTTGAAACTAATTTTCTCCATATGCTACATGGGACAAAATTGCTCTTACTGCTGTGCATGCATTTACAGCCCTTGGCACAGTGGGATTAAACCCTTTTCTGGGATACAGGCCACTTGCACTCACAAATATAAATAGAATCCATCATAGACTCATAGAATACCAGGTTGGAAGGCGACTTGAGGGATTACTTGGTTCAGCATTTCTTGCCAAAAGCAAAAGTACAGTCTAGACAAGATGGCCCAGCATTATGCCCAGCTGAATCTTCAAAGTGTCCAACACTGGGGAATCCACTACTTCCCTAGGGAGATTATTCCAATGGCTGATTGTTCTCACTCCTGTGTACAACCTGAATCTCCCAAGGAGTAACTTGTACCCGTTGTCCCTCATATTTTCCATGGCACTCCTATTAAAAGAAAATCTTCCTTGTAACCTCCCTTTTCATATTGGAACATGGTGATAAGGTCTCCCCTAAGTCACCCTCTCAAGGCTGAACCAACCCAGTTCTCTCAGTGTTTCCTCACGTGACAGTCCTCCCAGGCCTTCAATCACCTTTGTGGCCCTTCTCTGGTCCCTCTCCAACCTATTCACTCTCATTTTGTGTGGAAGGGACAAGAATTAAACACGGTATTCAGGTGTGGTCTGACAACCCTGAGCAGAGTAGTATAATGAGTTCTTTATCTCTGCTGGTGAAGCACTTCTTGATGAAACGCAGCATCCTGTTGGCTTTCTTTGCTGTAGCAGCACTCTGTTCACTCATACTGAGCTCATGTCCACCAGAACTCCCCACTCCCTTCCCCCAGAGCTGCTCTCCAGGCACTCTTGGACTATGTTTTCCGAGGTGCAAGACCTTACACTTGTTGAACTTCATAAGATTCTTGTTAGTCCACTCTTCCAGCCTATCCAGGTCTTCCTGCAGGGTGACTGTCCCTTCTGAAGTGTTCAATTCCCCACAGCTGTAATTATATCTGTAATTATAGATATGGCATTGTGGCTATATGTTATAGTTGGACATCAAATTCATGAAAGAATTCTCATAATTTGTAAAATGTACAGTGAAAGGACATCATCAGGCAGGGTAAGTCACTACCATTAATTCAGTCACATTGGTTGGGGCCAAAGTTCTGTCTGTACAGTTACCTCTGCTTGAGAGCAACAGAGAGTCCAGGGAAGAATTTGCAAACTGTGCAAATATAAGTTCTACTTTCTCATGTTACTCTCTCAGGCATTACACTTTTACAGGGATTATGTGAACCAGAAATGAGTTTTATGCGTTTGAGTAACACCCAATTGATTTCATTTCTATGTGCTTGCCCATTCATCCTTTGAATCCATGTAGACTTTTCTCACTGGTAGTATCTTATGACGAGTTTCACATCTCCCCTTTATGTTATGTGGAAAACCACTTCATTTTATTTGCTTTTAACTTTGTTTTCATTTGATGTCACCTATTTCCTGTACTGGAATAGACTATAAATAATCAACCTCATTCAGCTTCTTCATGTAAAGGGGTTTTTTGCACCCACGAGTTAGATCCTTCTACAATTATCTATTTTCCCTCACTGAAGAATTTAGTTAGTACTCCATTTTATGAAAGCACAACTACAACAGTCCCAGAAAACATTCAGTAGTAAAAATTAATTCTTAAATAGATAAATTGATCTTGTGTTTCTTTCACTTTAACCTAAAAAAACCAGGGGAAAATACACAAGATTTTAGTAATTTTGAATATATTACAAGTCAATTCTATGAAGTGACTATCATTTGTCTACATCACTTGTGCTCTTTGAATAGAGTAAGCAGATGTGTCATTGTGCTGAGCGCTTTCTCAAGAATGTGTCAGCTTTTTATTTCATGCATCATTCACCCCCACTGTGGTAATCACACAAAGTAACATTTCATTAATGTGAAGCTAAAAAGCTGATAAGAATAGTGAGAAATAATATCTGGACCCAGTCATGTTGGTAAAGGACTTCATTGCATAGAAAATGTTCACACCAGTGTGACATCTACTTACTTCAAAATACGTAAAAAAGTGAACTGGAATTTATTTTTCAATTGCCTTTAACATCTAGGAACCCAAACTACAAAACCAGAGTGAGCCCAACTGCAATGTTGTACAGAAACTGTAACTTAGAAGGTGTACACAACAAAAAATCGTATCAGGATTTTGTGCCCTTCATACTGGCTATTAAGAGGTATTCCAGTATGAACTTTTCTGAACAGATAACATTTTTCTCTCTGCTAGAGTCAGTGCAAGTAAGCAGTGAAAATCAGGATTAATTTGAATTTGCATCACAGGTGGTGTAGAGTACTGACAAAGGGATTTGAATTGCAGTGGGCTGTCAAAATGGCACATTAGTTGTAAAAACACCAGTGGATCCAGCACAGTGTCAGTGTGAGGCTGTTTGCTAATGCTGCTGAAACGGTGATGGCCTGCAAAAAGTCTTATGGTCTTAATACTTATATGTACTGAAAGGTACCTTTAGATTAAAAATATAGAGTTGGCAAAAGTAAGCATTTTTTTTAAGTTGTCTATGCAGAATCCTGATGTTACAGTCTCTAATGATTTCAGCACATATTGTTTTTTTCACTGAGTGCTTCCATCAGAGAAATTCATTGCAACAGGAAACAGAGATGTATATTTTCTCAATTTCAGTTACCACTTACAAAGACTAGAGAAGCACTGCTAAAAGAATGTTGAAGACCATTTTTTTTAAATAGAAATTGATATATAAAGCAGTTTACATGAAACTACTTCACCTGAACATTAAAAAGTATTGTCGAGAAGTAAATTTGTGCTTCAGATGCATTTGGAGACCAGGGACAACTTTCTGATAGAAATGTGTATTTTAAACACTTAAAATACAGTATGATGAAAACAAGGGAATGAAAAAAACTTGACAGAGACCTGGCAGACACTGAAGGTCACCTCAGCTGTTGGCCTTTAGTCTCAGAGTAGGAGTTAATTTAAATGCCTCCATGTGAAAACAATTAGACTAGGTTATCTTAAAGGTCTTTTCGAATCAAAATGATCTGCGAGTCTGTGGTTTAGGAACTTAGGCATTTAGGGTTATGTAGACATCAATGTTGAAACTCAGTCCTACCCTAGATGGAAGTTACTGAATCGATTCAGTTCTCACTGTTCCCACAATAAAAAGCACACATATGAAAAACTACATGTTGTTCAATAGTATTCTTTTTAACTTTTTACATTTTAGAAAATGGTTTAGCTCTTTGACATATCTCCTTTCTTCAGTCCACCATGGCACTGTAAGAAGATTAAAATGTTTCTTAGCACTACATATGTAACTTCATTTAATTTATGTTATTTTTATCACTCCCCAGTGCTGTTTTTTTAATGATTTGGGAATAAACACATAGTGAGAAAAAAGAGCTGTAGTGCTAGGGAAAGTGATAGGTTCCATTTCATGCACTTTATCTACATGGACTGTGTTTAAAGTAGCTCACTCATAACAAAATTGCATCATGAGGATTGTGCTTATCTTTAGGTCTTTGTAGTCCATAAGCAATCTTAAGATCAGGTGTATGTTAAAAATCTCTCATGAATGGGAACAACTTATGAGAATAGTATTTCCAAACTGGGCTCATGAAATGGGTAAGTTCTGGTGTTGGCTGGATATCTGAAATCTAACAACATAGAATAAAGGAACTTGACTCAGAAAATATGCTCCAATATACAAGTCTGTCACCTGGGTTACAAATATATATTTATTCTTTGGATGAAGCTAAGCACAAATTGTAAGTTCTGAGTCTAGTGCAAAGATCACTTTGCATGAAGTTTTCCTGTAGTCCCTGATAACTATGAACAGGAAAATCCAGCTGTGTGGAAAGGCAAACATTAATGTTAAAATGTAATGGACACAGAAGATAACAGGTCTGTTCTTGAAGCTGTGGTTTGGGGAAAAAGAAGTCACAAGCAGTTTTCTAACCTTTTGGTCTTGTTAAGGATATATGAAAAACAGCTCCAATTTCAACCAGGGTTGTTGAAGCCAGATGGATTTTAGAATTAAGCATCCCTCAAGAAGGAACAGGAAGAAAAAAAAAATCCTAAATCCATTGAGAAGGTGGACCAGTTAAGGAAACTGTGTTGTCAGACACAAGCTTGATAGTTATTCTATAATTCTATAACTTGGTGTCTCATTTTAATCTAATATTTTAACATTTTCCCTAACATAGTAAACCAAATTCACTGTCTTTCTTTAATCTTGTTTTGTAGAAAGTATAGTTGTAGAGAAATTTGGCCCAATAAAGTACTCAATTGCTTTGGACATTCTGACTCTAAATAGCAGGAAAGGGCACGATCAGAGAAAGCGTATACACTGTTCATATTCTATATGGCAGAAACCAGAAACTCATATTTACAAATAGTGCCTTCAGTTAATGAAGATGTATATTAATCTTTTTCATGGCAGCATTAGCTTGTTTTGGGGTATGCATTTTTACTGCTTTAAAATTAAAGTTGCATATTCCTTTTCACTGGTGTTACATGTTTTGATGTCCTTGACCTCTTGCAAGAATTTCAAAGGACTCTTTCCATTAGTTTCATCTGATTCTCTTCTTAAAAAAAAAAAAAAAAAAAAAAAATTGTGCAGAACTGAAATTAACAGTACATTACCTCCAGTACAGTAATGACAACAGCATGACAACTTGCAAATTAATGGTAAAATAAATTATCACCTTTTTGTACTCATTTTGGAGATATTTTGCAACACTACGTCTTTGTACAATATAAAGTCAGGAATGTGTTAAACGGCAGCATAATTTATTGTTATTTACTGCAGACAGGATATTATATTGAGGTTCACAAGACTTCTATACCTTATCAAATATGTGAGGAACACTTAATAAAACATTTTAAAAAGTGTTACAGATGTAAGCAGCCAGCAGTAGAACCAAGAGTACTGATTCTGGGCATATTTGTTAAACACAGGTGTTGATTCTCCTATATAATCCTTTTTGCAAGTTTTCTTTTGTTAGCTTGTTTGTGCATCTTTTACAAGAAGTGTTCTTCCATGATTTGTTTTATTCTATTATTTTACTCTAAGTATCTTAGTAGTAGCTGTACTTCACTGTCTTATGATGGTGTTAAGAGGTTTCCATCAGAGATAGACTTTATGATACAATGTGTTATAAATGCTGTGTACAATTTACTGTAGGCTGTAAAAAGCTTATTTGCTAAGGAGCTCATTATGTAGAGGTGAACAAATGTCATGAGGCTCTTGTAGGCACTTATGCCACTGGAGTTAAATTAGCTATGATGATCTGGGAAGCAGTGTCCTTTCTCCAACACAAAATAGGTTTTGTTGTTGTGGTCAGTTGGTTGGTTGGTTTTTTCCTATCACACATGAAACAAACATGCTCATTCTTGGTTTATTGAACTGTTCTGCAAATCCTTTAAATCAGTTGTGGTAGAATAGCACACTAGTCATCATCAAGCAGTCAACACTTGTCAAAAAAAAAAAAAACAAACAACAAACCATAATATCCCTAGGATGTGGGTAAAAGACTAAAATTCTTCTCAGATTTTCCTCTCTGGATATAATCTTACAATGAAATTCCAGGATTACAGCTGGGAATTTTTTTACTTTTAAATAGGAGACAGGAAGGAGACATCAGGATCCCAGCACTGAGTTATCATAGAATTGTAGAATGGTTTGGGTTGGGAGGGACCTTAAAGATCATCTGGTTCCAACCCCCCTGCCATGTGCAAGGTCAGCTTCCATTAAACCAGGTTGCTTAAAGGTCTATCCAGTTTGGCCCTTCAGGGATGGGGCAGCCACAGTGACTCTGGGAAACCTGTTCCAGTACTTCACTACCCTCACAGGAAAGAATTTCTTCGTAATATCTAATCTAAATATACCCTCCTTCAGCTTAAGGGTGTTTCCCCTTGTTCTATCACTCCATACCTTTGTCAAAAGTCCCTCTCTAGCTCTCTTATAGTCACCTTAGGCACTGAAAGGTGCTATAAAGTCTGTACATCTCTATCATGTTGAATTTTGCTTCTTTGTTTGTTTGTTTTCTGACTCTGCTAGAGCTATCACATTACAAAATGTTAAATTTTTAAATTTTTGTCTGAATTTTGATTGGTGTTGATGAGGGCACCAAAAGACTCATTGTAGCATTAGAAATGAGTGAGGATCATGAAGGGTGGTGGCAGTCTGATTACCCGCCATATCACAACACAATTAAAGCTCTTGATTCAAAAATAATACCAACAATTTTATGAGAACAAAAAGCCAGTCTTATTGGACATGTTCTGGTTTCTTCTATCCCCAATAAAGCCGTAGACAATTGCTTTTCAGTAGAAATTGTGAAACAGTGACCATTCCTGGATGATTCATCAGTAACATTTCCAAGATATGCATCTTCCTGAACAATGCCACAAATAAGTCTTCCAGTATCATGTTCACACACTTCTTGCTCACAGTAAAATATCAAAAGATTAACCAGATACCAGTAAATTCGTGATTTGTGGTCTCTGTATGAGCTCAACAGACAACATTTTACAAGATTCGGTAACTGCCCTGCTGTAATAATGTCTCTAACTACTTCAAACAATTAAAACCATTATAGGGTTTGTGTGAAACTTATTTATTACTGTTGTTAATTGGAATACCTGAATCAGAGGAGCAAAGCATTTATCCTGTGATCTGAACCTGTCTTATCTGAGTACAGAGAGATTTATGTTGCAAGGGAAACTGTTGTATAAATTCAGACAATCCTCACTAGTATTTATTGTTTGTGTCATATTAACATAGTACTGTGATTATTTTTAACAAATTTTAGTCTGCTTTACTTTGTGACTCAACTGGTTTTATAAACTCACCCAAGAGCTCTCTCAGACATTAAGTTCAAGGAACTCTGACTTATTTTAGGGTCTCTTGTGTCTCCTCTGCCATATAAACCTGATCTGATAATGACTATTAACTCTGTAACTCAAAGGAAAATCTACTAGAGCATTAATGTGGCAACCTTATCTGGGAGGTTTGGAAAGAGCAAGAAGAGAAATGATTGAATTCAAGGACTTGCATATCAGGAGATGAGACTATGATGATTTCCAGTCTAGAACTTGTGCTGGTTTAAAGGTAAACTGGCAGGAGAAATGAATCCAACTCACAGAAAGATTACAAGTCATAACTACAATTTAATAAAAAGATCACAATAAGTACAAGGGTACAGAGGAAAAAGCCTGTTTGACCCACAGAAACAGGTGTGTAACCCAGCACCCTGGGGCACAAACAGGATGGTGTTTGTCAGCCCCTGTGCTGAGCCCCACCTGCCCCCCTGAGTAAAAAGTAAAAGCAAAGAGGAAACCTGTTCATGAGGATGATGGTCACAGTCCAGTTGAGAGCAGCAGTCACAGTCCTCCTGAGTATCTGGTCCTCCTCTGGATCTGACAAGTGGTGCCCAGTCCAAAAACTCCCAGTTTATATATGCTTAGGCTCAGGTGGGAGTGTCCAGTACCTCCCCCAGGGTGGGAGTTTCACATTGAGCGATTTACTCCCTGAGTTGAATCACGGTATATTTTTGGAATCCCTGATGGCCCATTAGCAGACATGACCCCTCAGGCTGGGTGTGAAGGTGCTAATGGCTCCCCCGGAGGGGTGTTATCACACCTGAGTCACTGATGTGAAAACAGGAAACGTTTCTTATCTCACAGAAGTTCCTAAACACCCATCCTGTAGCCTGAGGAGTCAGGTGTGCCCTGGGCAGGTGCTGCAAGCGATCTATTGTTAGCAGTTCATGAGAAATGGCATAGAGGTGTAGAATACACAGCCCTGTCCACACCCACACAGTGACAAACTAGTCCTGGCCACTATAACCAGGACAAGCTAGTCACAGCATCAGGTGTGGTCATGCCCAGGTTGCTGTGACACATAAACTGACCTTTTGTATCTTGATGCACATGTGTGCCACCAGCATCAATGAGTAAACTCATTCTTTGGAGAACCCCTGAAGACTGTAGCACCAGGACAGTTCATCAGGGAGTTATTGATCTGATGAGAGATAAAGCATGAGAAAATATTTATTTAGAAGCCATTCATTCCTGGGGAAGCAGAGCACATTATACAGAGGACTTTCACAGAGGACTGAGGAACAGGCTGTTTCCTTTACCTGAGTCATGAAGGCTTAAGTACTACCAGGATGCATAGGTTGAGTGGCAGCTACTTTCTGAAGGAACTGGTGGGCGTCCTCAAGGAAGAAATGTTCCCTTGGAGGAGTATTACTTTGTTCTCAGTTATTCCCCATTTTGGGCCTTGCCTACAGGAAAATTAAAAGAATATGTAAAGACCAGATATGGTTTTCTTTAAAATTCTTATTTTTAGTAGTGCATATGAAGATAGAACATAATTTTGCAACTGTTTGTTTGAACAACTGAGAATTATGTACTTTTCTAGACTATATTTTCTGTTGTGGATTCTTCCACTCTTTAATTGAAGTGCCTTTTTTTTTTTTTTATATAAATATGCAAAAATAAAGTGTTATTTTCATGTTCCCTTGAGTGACTTAAGAACTACCTTTTTTAGGTGACTGACTACTGTAATTATATAATGCATACTCTGTGTACAGGAAGCTTTAGTCATACAGCTTTAAAATATATGGTAGTCATTGAGTTGCACTTTATAATTTTTTTCCACTATTCTGAATACTTCTAATGAAGAATGATAGAAAAAGTAAACATGTCAATGTATTTTTAATTCAGATTTGTTTGTTTCTTTGTTTTATTCTTTTGGACCTTTCAAAATCTGAAACTTATATACAATACTTGAAAATGTGACTCCATTTTTTTTTGTAATTTGCATTGTTTTAATGACAAAAGTATGCTCACATTTTAGAGAAAAACCTCCCAGTTTTTGAGATTAGTAGGACATAAAATGAGATCTAAGTTTAGTATTAATGAACTACTGACAGAAACAAAAGCTATGGAGATTTTAAAACCACATTTCATTTCAATAGGTTAATGAATAATTGCACTTATGCTTATTAAAGTTATCTGTTTCTCTTCTTAACAATTCAAGAAAAACTTGAAGCATGAATGCAGTGATAAACAATAAATATGACTGAGAGTTTTTACCACATCCAGACTAGAAGCTTAGTCTACCTTTTATTTTGAGAGATTTTACTCTGTTGAGAAATGGACTCCAGAAAGAGAGGTCAACTTTCCCACAAAAACAGTAAATATTTTACTGTCAAAAACTTCCAGTCTTTTTCTGGTGGCCAAATGGTCTCAGGTGCTTCTTACCCTGTTGTTGAAGTCCTCACTGGATTTCATATTTCTCCATTTCAAGAAATAATATATTGACAATATAAATATGCCAATACTGTATTCACAGGTGGGATTAGTGGGCCTGGCTTGAACACATTGTTCTGTAAACCCAGACATATTTATTTATATATAAATACTAATGCAAGGTGGATTAATGGGGCCCACCACTGTTCTGGACTGCTGTGCTCATTACAGCATCTAGCTAAAGCTGTGGATGAAGATGAGTGACAGATTTTCACTCTGTAAAGCAAAACAGATCTAAATCCACCATCTAGACTAATAAACACCATGACATGCAGGTGGGATAGAGGCTGAGACAGTGAAACAACTGGAGAAAATGGGACTTGGACCAGAGTTCTTCTAGACAGACTCCTCTACTTGACTGGTCTGTCATCACAGCTTGTACAACTGGTCATTCTCAGCTTTTGATCCCATATGTGTGACCACATACAAAAAGTGGTCACTTAAATATAGCAATAATCCTTGAGTAAATACAGCTTTGTTGGCTGGAGTGCTCCTCTAGAATAGGGCTGAAGGCTGTATGATTTTATTCATGTTAAAGTGGTTGCAACTAATTGGTCTAGTTATAATTTATAGACCTTCAACACAGTATGAAAGATACCAGTTACAATATAAAACCTCTTGTCTCCTGACATGCTGCTGCCTCTGTTGGGTTTAAGGATGCATTCCCTTCCACATTGTTGGGTGCTGTTGGGTGCTGTTGTAACCAGAGAGACACAGAGCTTTCTGTCATTCTAGATAAGTATATAAACAATTGGACAAAAGATGGGGAGGTTAATATAGCTGGCTATATCACATCCCTAAGGAAAAGCATAGGCAAATATTATGCATGTAAGAGGTTAGGGTTAATTATTAAATCTTTCTCTGATTTGCACATTCAGGAAAAGCATCAATAATAATTTTCCACTGTCATTTCAATCCACTATCATTTCCAGATGTCTTTTTACTCCCATATATAAGGTGAGCAGGCTGGAGGTGGGACTAGTCAGATACCATCAGAACTACCCAACTTCTTGCACAGCTACAAAGGCTAATCAGGCAGAGGCAACCACAGCAGCAAGATGTTGCCACCAATTCTTATCATTTCAATAAGCACTGTAGCTATTGAAGTTGTTGTTGGATTTATTGTAAATGGATTTATTACAACTGTTAATATCACTAACTGGATCAAAAGCAAAAAAACTTCTTCTGCTGATATGATCCTGATCTTTCTGAGCACATCAAGATTTATCCTGCAGGTGACAGTACTGATGCACATCCATAGTCTCTACTTTTCAGATGTGTTTAAGTTGGCCTCGGTGTACAAAGACTTTGGTGCTGTATGGATGTTTGTAAACCATGCCAGTTTGTGGTTCAGTACTTGGCTCTATGTACTCTACTGTGTAAAAATAATCAATTTCACTCAATGGCTGCTGCTGCAAATCAAGCTCAGAATAGCTGGGATGGTCCCATGGCTTCTTCTTGGATCGCTGGTGATGTCTTCTATGACTTCTCTTCCTTTGCTATGGATTACACCCAGCAATTACCTCTGCAGCTCAACAGGGAAATGCAGAGAAAATAGCACAGCTCATATCACTGACTGGGACCATTCACATCTCTACCTACTTCTTCTTTATTTTGTTGGTTGTTTTTTCCCTCTAGTACTATCTGTGTTAACCTCAGCTCTGTTAATTACTTCTCTGTGGAAACACAGAAAGAAGATGCAATGTTATGCAGATACTTTCAGGAATGCTTTGATAGATGTTCACCTAACTGCCATTAAATCCATCATTTCTTTCTTAATCCTATATCTTTCCAGTTTTGTAGCTCAAATTCTGTTGATACTGTCAACATCTCAAAGTAAAGATACTGTGAAAGTTGCAGTATCCTTAGTTGTAGCTGGGGCATATCCTTCCATGCACTCAGTTATCCTGATCGTAGTCAATTCAAAACTGAAATTGGCATTTAGGAACCTTTGCCAGCATTTTAAGTGCCGTTTGGAAAATATGTCTCCAAGGTCCAAGCTCGAGAGAAACACTCTCCAGTAAGATATCTGAAATCAAGACTTGCATGTATTTTTTTCACTGTCTTTTTTCTTAATCAGTAACTTTCATCTTCCAGAGATTTGTGACTAGTCCTCCTCAATATTTCAGAATATCTCAAATAACATAAGTTTCTGCCTTATTCTTGCACCATTCTAGATCCTTCCATCTTGCTTAATATAAAGTGAGAATACAATGCACTGAATGAAAACAATGTACTTATATAATAAATCAAGTTCAGGTTGCTTTGTGACTTCACAAATTTTGTGTAAGACTGACAGTTTTATAACGGGTTTGAATTGAAGAAAATGGGGCTAAAATGTACAGAGCTCACAAGTAGCTCTCAGCTAAAGGACTTTTCACTTGAGAAGGTTAAAATTTGATTAAATATATGTACAGGTCATAACTAGTGTGACACAGAAATACAATATGCTTTTAGACAGGTAAATGAAGAAAAAAAATAAGATCTGGAAATATATAGTCAATTAATGTAATAAAATTACATTCTGAATCAAGTTTATTTGTGTTAGGATTCCAGTATGTCTATAACAATTTATGCATAAAGTACCTCTTGAAAAAATGGATACTTTTGTTTGAAATATGCTTTATGCTTATTTGTTTGATTTTCTTGAAAGTGGACTACCATGGAGGTGATCGAAGTGTAAAGAGATAAATGTACTTAGATCTACCTGTAAAAAATCTTCTTGTTGAGTTGACAATTCTGATCATAAATTTGCCTTTTTTCATGATTTGCTATTGCTTTGAGCAGGTGTGAGTTGTTTCTAAGGCTATTGTCTTTTAATATTTTATGTTACAATGAAGTTTCACATGAGATTAACGAAATATATTCAACGAATCCTATGCTGTTTTATCAAATAATGTGTTTGATGAATCCATTCTAAAGGTCTCAGCTCAAGTATTTTTATGCTGTATATCCCTCTGCAGGAATTTAGATGTCTAGATTATAAACTACTATTGTGAGAATTTTGGTCCCATCTATAAAACTAATGAGCAGAATGATTCACTTATTATTGGAGTGTACTGGCTTCAGTGTTTGAAACAGAGTAATACGTTTATAAAATGTTTAGAAATAACCATTTACAATATTAGATAAAGGGTGAATATAATAGTTTTAACTGATATCTTAAAATATTTTTGACAATGAAATATATGTCAATAGGAGACATAAAATAATGTCTGGGTAATATGAAGTGATATGATTATTTGCATGTATAAATAGTGGGGTAAAACTACACAGCAGGAGGGAGAGTGACTAAACTCATAAACATGTTTCGTACATGGTACAACATAGAGTAAAACTGAGGCTTCTGTAATAATGTCCTGTGTAATAATGTGCTGTGGTGCTGTGCTGTGGGAGACCCAAAAGTCCCTCCAGGGAAGCAAATGGAACCATCATGCTCATCCCACAGCAGCACTGTGCTCTGCTTCAGGCCCTGCCAATGTGTACCAAGATTAGAACAGTTACATAAAGCTAGCTCTTCCAGCTGGCAACATCATGAAAAGTATCCTGAAAGGAATGGGGGATTCTTTGCTGCTGAGTTTCTTTGGGGCCTTTTTTTGGCAGGGAAGGGTAGGTTGGCTGGTACTGGTGTTTGGGGTTTTTTTGAGGCTGATAATTTCCCCAGTGAGCTCATTTCTCTTCAGATATTTCCAAAGTCATTTCTAGAGACAGTCTGAAGGAAAGAGATCAGAGCCAAGGATGATAATAATGACCCTTGCTCAGCTTTTTCACTGCCTCCTCACCTTCAGGAGAGGGAGATCGTAGGCAGGAGTAATCATTAATAAAATATCCTTCAGTGTTTCCAGGGGAGAGGATGACAAAGCTCAGGGACTTGATGGCTTTATATTGTATTGATGAAAGTTTTGTTACACACATCATAGTGAGATAGATGGGTACATAAATTAGAATTTTAAATGTCTGGATTGGTAAATAAATTATTAGTTTTGTCTCTTTTCATTCCATCCTTCACTCAAACTTCAATTTATTTTCATGCCTTCTTCAACAGTATATACAGTATCCTATTTGTTTTCCGATCTTGCCCTGATCTTTGGATTTCAACCTATCCCATCCCAAAACCATCTTCTGTATTCTCTGCAGTTCTAGCCTTCTTTTCTTGTGTACATTTAAAAAAAGTTTTCTGGTTTTTATTTTACAACAGAATATCGTGATCCCAACTATAGCAGTCTTGTTTCTATGCTTGATTTATTCCAGAAAGCAGATAAATTAACCTGATGAATGTTTTGGCAATTACTATTTGTCCACCAAAAAAATCATAAAAACAATTTTGTTGAGATTTCATGGTCTAAGAAGTGTTTATATGATGATTAAAAATAAGACTGAGTTCATGAGTACTCCTCAGTTAAACAAAATGGGGACAACATGAATGGAAAAATAGTGTTTTCAGTTTGCATAAGGCCAGAAACTATTGGCTGCACCAAGATATTGTAAGTATGATGGAAAAGGTGATTAGTGCAGTTGTTCATACTGACTATATGAAAACCAAACGTCTGTTTTTTTAAGTGCTGTTGTTCTTGCTTTTCCTAAGTCAGAATTCATCACAGTTCTCTTTCCAGGAAAAACAATATTCTGTAGAAACTAAGTGACTTTTCTTTGCAATCTCAGTAGCATCTTCATGAAATTGGCAAGTTTTCACCACCAGTCTTTCACCATGTAAATCAGAAAGATAAACCACAGGTGTTCCGGGTTTCAGCTTTTCAACTACTGGTCTGGTTTGTCGTTTCTTTCCTTTTGCCTGGGTTAGTCACAGGTTCTACCTACCCAAATCAGCAGCTGGGTGGTGGATATGCACTCTGATATCTCTAACACAACATCTCTCTACTGCTGGTCAGGGAGTCTTCCTTGTTCTTTCTGATAGTTTGGTGTTCTCCATGATGTAATTACCTCTCTGCAAAGGTATCCAAGGCAGCACTGCCACCTTCAGAACGGATGTTCTTTTAAGAACCCCTAAAACTACATTCTTCACTATTGCTGATTTTCTAACATTAATCACAAAGCTTTTCACCTTCTTTGCATCTGAAAGCACAATTATGCTAGTTTATTCTGATTAACTTTACGTAATTTCAAAAGTAAAATAACCGTCAATTCAGATGCCACACTGTACTTTTCTTGAAGTAAGAGTTCCCACCTTTCTGCAAGGTCTGGAGGAAAGTCCTATATTCTGGAAGAGTTTATAATAGGATTATAAATTGGGATTACTTTTATCTCTTATTTATTTATTGTCTTCCCTATTGTAACACTCAGCCTTCATTTCATTAATATCACGATCACAGTTTCTCCAATGTTACAAAATACTTCTGAAAACTAATCCCTCTTCCTCTTAATATTTCTTATCCTGTTTGTTGCTTGCTTGAGGACATCTGTATGGGAGGTCATTGGAGCTTAGTTAGGCGTATAAAAAATACTTCCTATGAACCTGTTAGACAAACCCATCATAGAGATATGGGTCTAAATTAATGTAAACTGGTTTTGACTATTGCAAAAAATTAAAAAACCAAAAAGGTACATGTCAATATAATTTAAGCCTATGCTTTTTTAATACCTATGTTTTTGCAATCATTCAAAAGAACTTTAGATCAGCCGAAGTAATCATAATGAATATCAATTGCTGGGCAAGATACATCAGAGAAGAGCATGGGCACTTTTGGAACCTGAGTTCCTGATACTCATAAGCATTTCAGAGGCCAGAGAATTTTGTCATTCCTAAAACTTTGTTTATCTCCACCTTAAGAGGCCATATCCCCTCTCTAGTATTCAGCCTATTTCTGTGTAAAAGAACAGGGATTTTTTATAATCACAAAACAAAGCTGTAGTATGAACAATGGCTACAGTGTTATTTATGTGGACTTCTGAGAAGATAGGGAAGCAACGAAATGTTTCATGGGTCTGTGCCATCTACTTTGACTGGTCTCTTTTCACAGTACAGGTAAATAACTTGGGGCAATGATGCACCCTTCCAAAGCTGATATTGGGATCCATGCACTGAAAGCTCCATCGCAAAACAAGTTGTTTTGCTGTCACAGGAAAAGCAGGGACAAACTGTTATAAGGGAATAATGACTTGGTATCATCATCTCTTGCGGTCCTGAAGGGTAATGGGAACGGAATGAATGCACTCCATGGATGAGGTAGGAAAAGTTTGCAAAAGGTGCTTTATTCAAAATGGTGTCCAGCTTATATAGGATCAGTAGGGAAGGTTCTGGAATGGGGTGGAACCTGGAAAGGGTTTAGGGAAGGGTCAAGGAGGGGTCTGCCAAACAAGGCAGAAGCCTCCAAAACTGGGAAGACAGGGGCAGGGGTAACCCACATAGGGAAATGTTACCCTGCTTGCAAGCAGGGACCAATCAGGGGTGAGTTACAGGCCATGAGGGATGGAAAATTCCATCAGGACATGCAGTAGAACAAAGGAAAAACATATAATATTATAAAATCCTCAAACGGTACAATCTTTAAACTGCAAACAGTCCTTAAGTATAGCAGCAGTCCATATAAAAGCAGAATGCAGGATCCAGAGATCAGGCAGTCACAGATCTGCATTGTTTAAGATGTTCTTCCACTGCTGCTATCTCTCTCCTCCAACAATCTCTCAGCTGCCTGTTGGGGAAAAGGTGTGAAATTAAACTCTTTCTGGCCCTTAGGCACTCAGATGTGATATTGTGATGAGACTAAGATGGATGAGATAATTCACAAATCTAAGAAATGATTGATAGGTGATTATAGTACTTTTCTTTTAATCCTGTTACACCTCCTCCCCCTCAATGTCATATTTTCATTCAATTTTTTTTCTAGTTTTATATTTTCTTTCATTTTTTCTTCTCTTTTGGAGTCTTTCTTTTTTTCCTTTACAGAAAAAAAAATTCTTCATTTATCACTCATCTTTCTTGTTACTTCTTCTAAAAATCTCACTGATTTTGCTGCTGTTTTTGCTGTTGTTGCAAATATATAATAATGAAATCAAATTGTGTTCATTCATATGTTTATTCTAATGAACACATTTTCCAAGGCACCTTATTGGTTTTGGCAGATTTATGCTTTTTCTTTATGACAACATTGCAAATAAAATTTCCTGGTGAAGATGTTTAAGAAACAAACAAACAATAAACAGAAACTCACATGCTGAGACCTTGAGATATTTGATGTCTCCCTTTCAAATCCCACTTCAGCCAGTTCTGCTTTGTTGTCCTTTCCCTGTCACTTGCTTTCTCTTACTCCAGTGCTGATCCATTTTCCTTTTACAGATTATTGTATTTCTATTTTCTTTCTCATTTTCCCTGTTTCCTTGAAGACTGTCCTTAATTTTTTTCCCCTGCTCTTTCCTCTGTTCAGTTTTAATCCTCACCCATTAGTCCCTTCCTCAAAGACTCTTGCTTCTATGTTTACAATGTCTCACTTCCAGAGTAGAGGTGACCATCCAAATATTTTCATTGCCTAGGATTAAGATAAGAAATAAAAAGAGGAGCTAAAATGTAGCTGCACTAATGCAAACAACAAAACGGAAGTTTATTCAAACTTTGCATGTATAAATTTTATGTTTAAAATTAAAATTATTTTAAATACTTGGATCCTGAGAAACATCAGAAAGCAAGCACATATTTTTAGACTTCTTCTCTTTCAGAAAGAAGACAACAGAAGTCTATTGTTTTTTACACCTTCATGAGCTTGTGCATTTTTCTTGTGCCATGGCTCTGCTCAAGCAAGAAGAATAAAGAGAAATTTTTCCAGAAGTGTCCTCTGGAAGAGATTATGCTCAGATATAACACCTCTTGGCTCAAATTTCCTGAAGCTGTGAAGAGCTAAGATCTTAGATCCCATGTCTCCTGACACTTACTACAGTCTGTCTGTGATTATTTCAAAAGTCAGCTCCAAAGCACATACTGTCAAAACAGAGTTCAGATTTTTGAAAGTGCATGACAACTTAGACATTGTATTGGGCTTGAAATAGGTTGAACACCTCTATAAAAGCTCATCATTTATGTAGGCAGTTGGAAAAGAGTTTTGGAAAAAGGAGATGTGTGTGATGGGTTGACTCAACTTCTTCTTCCCAGTCACTTGGCCTGATGCATCTCATCAGCATGGAGGTGACTTGATTTGCTTTACAAAGTTAGCAGGAAAGGTTACAATGTCAGCCTGGCCCTGTGGAAGCTTTCAGAAATACCTTGCTTTTCTTGCTGATTTCAGAAAAAAGTCTGCATGCATTACTAGGTTAAGTGATGATGCTTAACAGTCTTTGGTTCAACTTCTCTTTGAACATCTTTCTCTGTATGAACATCTCTAGCTCCATACTGCTGTTCTGAGCAAAACTGAGAACTCTTGGATGATTCTCACATCATCTCTTGCAGCATTGGTGGTCTCTTTTGTCATTTCTTCTCACTATACTTTGGCTTATTTTAGTTTTTACTTTCGTACTTCAGTAATGAATCCTCTCACAGACTTTAGGTTGACAAATGCTGAGGTTTCTCAGCTCTCCATATCATTCTGCTGAGCACCATCGGGATGTATTTTCCTTTCTTCATTCTATTTTAATGTAATCAGTTAATTACATCTGTCCTCAAAATTATCAGAAGGAGGAGGAAGAAATCTAGCTCTGGCAATATCAGGACACATATGCATGTAAATATCACACAGTTTCTGCCTTTTTCCTTTCCTTACATGTTCCTAGTTTTTTATTTAACATCACACCCTTGTTATTGAGCTGGTGCAGCTAAATCACCAAGATTACCTACAGTGTCCCTGGAGATCACTGTTTCGTTTGAACACTCTATACTCAGTTTGCAAGAAATTTAAAATAAATTATTGATTCAGAGTGCTGCATATTATCCTTTAAATCGCTATAGCACATAAAATTCCTTCCTCATTTTGAGGGGTAAATTCTAAGAAGAATGTGATAAATTAGTTCAAACATAAACAGTAAGAAAGTCTCTGGTGTTGACCTTGTTCCCATACACCCATACTTTGAGGACAAGGTCATTAATAAAATGTGCAAATAAATTAAAATTTGTGAATATGCAGCTTATTTTGCTCACTTATTTCTGAGGCTTTAGCTAAATATGATTCTATATTTTCATTTGGTGATGAAATCCACTGTATCCTTTCAGCTTTCAGCTAGGCAGGCTGAAAGCTCTCAAGTTTCCAAGAGTCAAATTGTTAAATCTTTTATTGAGATACTAAGAATCAAGTAACTCACTCAGGACACTTTTTCCCACAAGAGTTCTGGGTTTTGTTTGTTTGTTTGTTTATTTTTTTTATTATAGCTCATTATTTAAAAGCTGACAGCAAAAGCAGTACAGTTATCTATAAGCCAACCGTCATGATTTCTTCAGAAAATCAATTTTTGTATTGAATTGATGTTGTGATCATATACCTTGCTGTCATGTGGCTTGATAAGTGATTACTTGCTGTGAAGAGCCCATGAACTATTTCTAGTACTTGAGCTTCTTACAATGTATATGTGCATACAGTTTCAAACTGTGCATTCATAGAGCTGGTTGAGTAATCTTCATCCAAATACATTATTCAACAAATGTTTCTATGGAATAGCTTCTTTCCAGGCTGAATTTAAAAGAAATTAAGCTAGCTCTGATCCTCACAAAGTGAGGTTCTGTGAAAAAGCATTGTAAATAGGGCAAGAGGGACTCATACTTTAGGTTCATCTCAGTTTACTTCTTTTATCTGTGGGGCTTCTAATAATACATTAATAATCTCTGTGCTTCATTGTCCTGCAGGAATAAAAAGAGTTTTATTTGCCACTCTAAATTTGTTTGAAATACTGCATAGAATTTGCTTTATAGATGCAGAATATTTTATTTCCTATTTTATATTGTTCACTTACCTTTCATACAAGCCAGCTTATTGATAAATAAGTGCGTGCTTCAGCCCATACCTGGAATGAAATGATGTTGCTATATAAACAATTGATTTTCTTGCCTTTCAAAACAGTCCCCAAAGAGCCCTGAGAGAGAAACTTCTTTTGAGTATTTTTTACATACATCAGGGAGCTTTAAAAAACCCCACAAATAAACTCTGTATTATCTATATAAACCCTATGCTATATAACAACTATTTATAGTGGACCAAATGTGCTGTATATTTTCATATGACAAAATTTTGATGCAAACATACACAAGAAAATTCAAATTTTAAAATAAAAAGTTGAAAACCTCTTAGTTTTCACTTCAATCAGCTCTTTTCCATCTGTGAAATTTTGGACGTCCAAAGACAGGAAAACTGAGGTAAGAAGGTAGCAAACAGACAGAATAATGGTACTTAACAGTGGTGGCAGTAAATTCTTGTTCCCCATGGTTATTTGATGACTTCTGTTGTGCCCTGAAAATGTCTGACTTTGTGTGGGACTATTTTGGAGTGGAATAACCAGGGAGAGGAAAGGTTCAAAAAATGCGGTTGACTAACATGAGGAACATTTCACTGGGATGTATACATAGAAGACTGAAAGACTGAAGCAACTCTGGTAAGAATCTTATATAAAATAAAGTAAATATGCCCTGCATAGGGAAAAGTTCTTATATGAAAAGACTTTTTAAACTACTAGAGAGAAGCGCAATGAGATGCAGTGCCTGGGAGGTGAAGAAAAACTAAATTAGACTATGAACAAGGTCCTAATTTTATTTGCAAGGGTAACTTACCCCCTGGAGCAAAGCGCATTGAGTTGTGATGGATTAACTATTATCTTAGCTCTTTTAAGCTAGGCTATAACTAAACATGAGGTTGCAATTTTGATACGAGTGTTCTCTAGTTCTTCTGCTCCAAGTGATATGCAGAGGAACAGACTAATTTGTCATTATAGCCACATACACTGATGAAAACTTCACTAGCCATGCTGTAACACTCCAACCCTGTGGGCTCATGAGATCCGAAAAGAGTTTTACTTTAATATATATATGTGTATATATATATATACAAATATATATAGTTCTTTAATACCTTAAGAAAACATGGAGAGAATAAGCCATGAACTTTTTCCCAAGGAGTTTCTTTATTAATTTAGGGGAGAAAATAAGGGAACTTGGCAAAGGTTCAAAAGGGCAATACACAAGCCAGACAATATGTTCCACAATACCAACTCAGCACATATTAATCCACAACACCCAAGTCAATATTTAGCCAATTCACCACACTAGTCAAATCCAATCCCTCCAGCTCTTAGCCACCCAAAGCATCAAGAAAAGGAGTAAAGAAAAAGAAGTAGAGGGAGCAAGAAAAGAGAGAAGGAGAAACAGGGGGAGATAGCTACCACTGACACTCTGTGAAAGACCAGCTCTCACATGTTCAGATGGCAGGGCTGCGACACGTGGCACCTGAAAACTGGTTTTATCTGCTCTGGTCTCTATGGTCAAACTCCCCAGGTGGGACCTGTGACCTCCTGGCCACTCTGGGATCCCAGACCAGGGTGAGGGTCCGTGTTCTCACTGCCCCTGCCAATCCCAGCTGGCTCAGGGGCTCCATGAGCTGTGGTGCATTATAGTTTTCCTGGTCTGTTGGTGACTGACAGCTGCTCAGATCTTCTCCATGTGGGCTTCAGGGGCTGCCATGAGGGATACCATGCCACCCGTATCCATGAGGTTTGACCCATCCCTGCCCCCTCCACACAGACACAGACACAGACACCCACACACACATCACAAGGTGGTTTTGACCCAATAATAACTGGTCTGGTGTGCAACACATGCCAGCTCTCAGTCTCTGAGAAATAAAAGTTCTTGTTCTACAGCATCAAAGTCAACATGCACAGTAGGATCCTACAGGGTCACAGGATTGGTAATGTACATGGTTTATTTCTTTCCTGGTGAGCACCATTCATTCCTCTTGTACTCTGGTGTAAGTTTTTGTTATGTTTTCAGTCTTTCTATGGTATATAGAGTCAGAAAGTGACTGTGGTACAAATACATTTGTAGAAAATTAAAGGACACAGCAATCTTCATTATATTCATCTGAATTCCTTTTTTATTTTTTGGGGTCCAGTCTCTCTAGTGATTCTGAAAAAAAAAAAAAAACAGCTGGATAATATTTTCAGTTAACCCCATAAGTTATTTGACATTATTACTGAAACGGAAGTTGAAAAAGTGTAGACTTTATGTCAGCAAAGACAGGGTAAAATTATCTGTGAGTCTGCAAAGAAGTGTTGTTTATTAGTGCCTTGAAGAAAAGTGTTCTACTAGGAATACATAGAATCTGGTGGGGCTTAGTATTGTAGGGTAAATGAAAATCACCTCCATTGCTGATATTGTGTAATTATTCTTAATTATAACTGTTAAAGTGATCTACAAGAAAAGTCTCTCACACAAAGTTATGCGTAAATGTACAAACCAAGAGAGAATTTTTGGAAGCAGAAGGCTCTTTTGAAGACCTGGAGTAGCAACAGGGCAGCCTAAAAACTGAGTGGAAAAGTAGGGATTCTAACTGAAAAGTTGATTCCTGTGAAAAAAATTCAAGCAAAATCAGCAAGAGAAGAAGGTAACTAAGTAGCAGCTTCCCACGGAAGTCCTAAAATCCTATTTATCTATCAGGTTAAAAAAAAAAATGTTTTGAACCCCCCCAAGAATCTTCAAAACAAAAGTCTATGTTTACAGGAAGTTTTGGATTTTGTTTGTTTGAATTTTGGTTTGGTTTGGTTTGGGTTTTTTTTCTTTCCCCCTCATTAAGTCCAAATATCATGTATTCAAATACAGAAAGGGAAAGAAAAATGTGATATGGAAAATCTCTGACCAAACCCAGTTTTGTTAATAATTTAGATTTCCTGTTGCCTCATGCACCTGTTGTGCTTTTAGATAACAGTGTTGCTTTCCATGTTGTACAGATAAGCCAGGTCACCAAGGTTCAGAGAGGCTTCAGTCTCCAGCACAATCTCATATTATTGCCAAGGGGCTGATTCACTCAGCAGACTGGAGCTTTGAGTCTCTTAAACTCAGAATTAATCCATTAAATTATGGCTGCTCTCCCTCTACAAGATTCACAGGGCAAAACTACTGCTTAGCTTCAAAAGCTACTTAAATCAGTGTACTATGAGCTAATACCATTCTTTATTTGCCAGGGTCTCCAAGGAGGAAATGTAAGGAAGTATCTGTGTTGTTAGGAGTTTATTATAAAACCCATTCCTGATCTGCATTTTGTCTGTATTTTGATCTGTATTTTAGTTCAGAGTAAACAGAGCATGACAAATATGTAACAGTCAGGTTATGTCTTAAAAAATTCAGGCTCTCTCAGCAGCATCACAGGCAGGCTGTCATAGTTCATTACATTTGGGGACAAGGCATCAAATGCATGTGTATTATCCTCCAAGTTAATTTCTTCATTCTCCATCTTTGAGAGCCAAATGCAAATAATACCTGTGTGGAGAAACACGACCCTTCAAGGATTAAACATGTGCTTTCTGTATCATTCGTGGGATTTAAGGTTTGCAGCTCTGCCCACAATGAAGATTGGTGCCAGGGATTTAGTGACTGTGCTATGATTTGAAAATGAGGCCAATACATTTCAAAGAGGAAAGATGACTGTGTGGTAAAAGCATGGAATTTTAGTGTGCCTTTGTCACACACTTCTCATGTTTCAGTGGGCTGTGTATAATTCTTTTTTATAGTTATCTGTATTTTTTTGTGGTTATCTATATGCAAATTACAATCCAGTGATACACTGGCAGAAGAAAAATGTAAAAATCTTTTCCTTGATTTATTTTTCTGTCTGTATAAAGGGGACTGTAGCACTACTCTACTTTTGAAAGGAGTCTGTGGAGTAGAGTCAGATTCTGCCACCATGGAAAGGATTTACTCTCATGTTAATATTTTCTAGATGTGCTCAGGCATGTCAAACCAGTGCAGTGTTGCTGCCACTGCTTGATTTGTTTAGAAAATGAACCTGAAGCACAAAGTGCTGGGATTTTGCCATGAGCACCCACAGCTGTACTGCAACACTGGGCACAAGCCTGGAAAGGTGAAGAAATGGAAAAGCACGTGGTGGAGGGTGAACTACAAAAATGTTCAGTTTTTTATGAATCAAGAAACAGTTACAAAAGCAACAGATTCCTTCTTTTTCATTGTTCTGGTGCATACCAGATAGGGTTTTTTTTAGTTGTTATTATTTTCTAAAATTTCTATACTTGTCATGTGGCTTATATCTACATTTGACAGTTATAGTTCATTTTCATTTTTGTACAATGTGACCAACTCCTCAGTACGCAACACCATAAGATCATTTATTGCCTACTGTATTTAACACAGAAAAGCAACCTGACAAAAGTCCTGTCATTGGGGAAGAAAGTGGTATTTTTACTATAAATTCTAGAGGTTAAGATGTTCTGCATTGTGTGACTGGTACCAAAAAAGCCACAGTTTTATTTATAAAATGCCACTGCTTTTACACTTGTGAGCATATCATACATGTTCAGTTAATGGCACATATTCTTTATAAACAACCCTATACAAACTGCTGGAGCTGTGATAAATCATAGTGGCCATTAGTCTGTCAATAGTCTTTAGCCAAACTACATGCCATACTTGGCTAACATCACTCTGAATCAGAAATTAAACATATAGAAAATCCTTGAAAGATATCTGGTGATCAAAAATATTCAGTGAATACAGTAATAGATTATTTTTTTTAGCAATTAATCTAAAAAAAATAAGTAATAAAGTAATATTGTCAGCATCTAAAGAAGTGCCCCTCCTTGAGAAATTTTCATACCTGGAAGTGAAAAACTTAGAAGTACAAACTGTTTGGTTGAGAGTTATGAAAGATGAAGAAATACACAGGTATAATTTAAAAATTATTTATTAGTTAAAATAGTATGATATTTATAATATAAAAGTATATGTACTCAGAGGCAAGCAAGAACGCTGAATGCATTTTGAGGTAGCTTTTGTATCATGCAAAAAAAGGAGATTTAATCTTCCCTGAATAGGTTAATTTTCAAGTCAGCCTGACTTTATCTCTAGGCTTTCAATACCTACATGTTCAAAGTAAATTGGATTTTGTTCCTCTGGACAAGGAGGAAGATACTTGTAGCACCTAAGTACCATTTTTGACTATTTTCTTGTCCTTGTCACAGATTTTTATCAAATACAGAAAATACAAACACCAAAATATATTTGCCTGTATAAATCCATACTGTTACCTCCCTGTTTTTGTCATCAAGGCCAATATGCATGGTCTGCTGCACAACATTTAATAGGTAGGGTGATCTATTTTTAACTGTAGAGCAGAGCCTTTCATACTGACTAATCATACTGAGAAGGGAAGAGTAAGGTCAGAGATGTCATTTTGTGGTCAAAAGATGTAGAAGCTTATTGTAAGAGATATCTAGCATGTATTAGTTTTCTTATCGTGTTGTTATATTTCACTAATTCAATATGAAAGCTACTTACATGATAATGCTCTGAGACTGTGTTATCAAACTGAGACACTGTCATGGCAATAAGAACAAAATAGAAAAGACTTTGAAGTCTAGTATAAGTCTGTTTTGACCCAATTAAAAGGCATGCATCTCAGCCCTGAGGGTAGTCCAAAAAATCACACACCTCATTTTTCATCATAGGTCATGTCAAGGTCTTGGACTAAGGTTTTGCTGCAGAGCATTACTAGACAACAATGAAAAAAATTACTTTGGAGACTTTGTACCTGCTGCTCTAATTAAAAATGACATTTCTTCTTTTCACCCACTCCATGGGTGAAAAGAAGCACTCCACTCCATTGTTATAAGCAGGAATGTCACATTCAATCTGCAAAGCTCTTTGCTCAGGTGTCTCTTTCTGTGCATGTTTATGTCTGGAAGTACTTAAAATAAAGGAAGGGCTGTTGCAACCTAGAAGGATGCCAAGGATATATGTTGCAGGATAAAAAGCTGTATATAAGTATATAAAACCTGCTGACATTGTTTCAGGATGGCCGAGTCTGACTAGGGTGTGATCTCACTCATACTGTTTATTAAGGGTGCTCTTTAGGAAAAAGTATTTCTGGAATCTTGGTGTGGTCCCAGAAAGAACCAGTCAGTTCACTCCACAAGAGAGACTGGAACAGAAATGAGGCAATGGGGAAAACCAAGGAGTTAAATTGTTTGATACTGGGGAAGTAAATAGTAAGCAGTACATAACTTAAAACTGTTGGGAATACTCTCACACAACGAGTGAAGGATGAACTTTCACCCCACTGTGCGGGTGGCTGTTCTGCTAACGCAGCAAGAGGAAACGTAAGAATTAATCCATCCACTTCATTGTCTGGGAAAGTATTTCACAGCGTCACAGAATGGGTGAGGTTCAAAGTGATCACAGTGGGTCATTTGGTCCAACCTCCCTGCTCAAGCAGGGTCATCTTAGAGCACATGGCACAAGTGTGCATCCAGATGTTTCTTCAATATCTCTAGTAAGGGACAATCCACACCCTCTCTGTCATCATTTCCAGTGCTCTGTCACTCTGTTCCAGTGCTCAGTCACCCACATAGTAAAGTTCTTCCTCATATTTGGGTGGAACTTCCCGTGTACCAGTTTCTGCCTGTTGCCTCTTATTGTTACACTTTTTATTTTCTGTTTGTTTCAAAATTGATGTATTTCATAGGTACACATGTAAGATATAACCAGCATGTTTTAAACCCAGAAAGCATGTGATCTATTGACTGGCTTGATTGAATCCAGTGCGATCATGGCAAGGCAAACCTTTAAGCCAGGAGAATAACCAAAATTCACTGGCTGCAATTTCTTTCTTTTCATTGTTGTAGCTGTTTGGGGGACTTTTAATTTCCTTGCTATTATGGTGAGTAAAAGTTACTATGCCTCATTTGTCCAGGAGCAGCAATTGCAGCTGCCACTGAAGGATCAGGATGTTTTGTACCCATACGATTTTTAAACTTATCATTGGGGGGGGGGG
>JAWWEU010000001.1:32665975-32697517 GCA_035583155.1 Acropternis orthonyx | reverse complement strand
TCCTAGTTATTTGCATATATCCTTCACATACAAGAGGGTATGCACAATAACAACCAAATCCTGCTGCAGTGTGGCATAATTAGGAAAGGAATTCAGGCAGTGGTAGAGGAAGCAGAAGGAAGCTGTTGCCATTGCTTTCAATTTAACAATAGAAAAGTTTAGCAATTATACAAGACCTGTATGTGCAGATTACATATAGTTTGTCCTATAGTAAAATATCACTGTAGGTTTATAGTCTACAGGCTGTTGCCATACAAAGTATGTCTTACAAGAATATCTATCCTCTCATCCTGTTTCCTTTCTTCCTTTCTAGTCCTACTGTTCCCTTGAGTATATTCACTTCAAACTGAATAAACCAAAAATAATTAAAACACCTGTGTAACTTCAGCAAAATTTGGGGTTTTGAGCTTATATCCTGTTGGTTTTATTTTAAATGAGTTGCTAGCTGCAGACAACAGGGATTGCTGGGACCATCATTTTGGGATCTCTAAGGAGACACTCATAGGCAGTATTTTTCTCTCTCATCTCAATGTGTAGGAGACATCCCCTAATTTAACCATGGGATGGGTGGGGAGGGAATGCTTTTCTTTACCTTTTGAATTTTAAGAGGTTGTATTTTAGAAATAGAGGTCTGACAAGAAATTAATGAGTCAGGGTCCTGTTCCTTACCACTTCAGTCTGTACCATGCTCCATATAAGCTAACAGAGCCCCATTTTAAACCTTGCTAGATTTATTTTTTACTTCTAATACTGTGATTGGAAGCCTGTTCTGAAATCAGCCTTCTAATCCTTAAACCATCTAATTTTCAAACTATATTTGTTTATATTTATTCTTACATCAGTTTTTCATCTCACATAACTCATCTCTCTGTTGATACAAGTACAAAGAAGAAATATAGTTCCATTTTGCTAAACAAAACAATCTCTTTTAATAATATTCAAGAGGCTTCCCAATCCTGACCTATGCTACTTCTTTTTTTTAGACTTTGTAGTGAAAAGTATTTTTAGATAAAATAAAATGTTAATAAAACTGATTGCAATTTTGGAGTCTGCTTAAATCCATTAAAAAAGACAATGAAAAATTTCCATTGGTGTCCATGGCCTTGTGTTTAATCTTTTGTTTTCTAAGTGGCAGTCACAGACTTTCAGTTAAAAGTGAGAGTATGGTGATTGTCAGATGCTCTCCTACTGAATCCTCCCCAACCACCACTTCATCCTATATCTATATCTATACTTATCTATGCTTATCTAGATTGCATGGCAGCCAGATAACCCTCATCTAAATCCAAAGCCTAGACAGGCTGAGTTATTCAACCAACTGCACCAGAAAGCCCAGAATAAAGCTTCATATGCATCTCTTTGATGCATGGATTCATGACGAATTCTCAGAGCAGTTGTGATACCATCCATCCCTTTTGAGATGAACTAACTCCTTATAAAGCTATCTATAAATGCTCTTTATTTGTTAGAAGTGTACATCTGACAGATTCTGACAGTCTGTCAGCTTCTTGTGTACAGCTCAGCTGGAGCCTGCTTTACTTCCATATTTTTTCATCGGTTTATTCATTATTTCTGAAATGTTAACATTGACTTCTAGCTGACTGACTTGAGGAGGCAATAATCAAGCTAACCTAATTGAGGGTGATAGTATAGCCCACCTGTTATTATACAACATTTTTATAATGGAGTTTGAAAGTTTTTATTATGTAGTTTTTCCTTCAGATAATCCAGATTGTCAGAAGTGTCTCATTATATCAGTAGTACCAAATATTGAAAATTATTGCTAGAAAATAATACAAGTGCAAATGAGGTCATTAGAGTGGAGGTTTCAACACAAGACCATTATGTTATCAACCAGGAAGACCTGTTTTACCTTTATATTGTTTGAACAAAATCACAGCACTGGAATTCTAGATGAGTTAGAGACGTATAATTACAATGTTAAAAGAAAAAGAAAAAAAAAAAAGAAAATCAAAACAACCCCCAAGCAAATATCAAAACCCATTAGTTTTAGCCATGAAATAGTATTTTACACTTATGCCTTCTCTGACTTTGATAATACAACATTTTATGCTTCTTTCTTTTTTTCTTTTTGTAAATATAATCCAACACACTTTTTTATAATCAATCATAAAAGTTATGCAAAAGGAGTGTCAAATTCAGTCCTGTAAAAAGCATGGTGTTTTACATATGCTGAAAGAGCAGGTGACTATGGGTCTGTGAAACACAGAGATCTCCAGGGTTGGGCAAAACTTATTCAAAGGGCTTAGGACTAAAGATTTAAACACAAGTAGATACAACTCATCTAAGTTCCAGATGCCCAAGATTGTTCTTGTGTCTGGATTTGTCTCTTTATTCATGAAGATCTTAAGTAGGACTCCTTACTTGCTACAACCAGCTTCCAGAAAGGCTTAAAATACAGCTCAAGAAGGAGTAAAATATGGAATTAGTCCTTACAGTGTTGTAAAGGTATAACAATAATTAAGTCATGTCCACTTATTCTTGTTGGGAGAGAATTAGGCCTTCTGTACTCTTTTACTTCTCTAGAAACGTCTTTCATTTTTCCCTCTTGTCCTCTGTCATTTGCTGCACTGATTTAACAATGCAAAGGGGATTCAAACCAACTGGGCAATTATTAATGCTGGGTAAATAGAAGTTTGAGCTGGTTTTTTAATGTACTTTCCAACCTTGTTTACTGTCCTTATGCTAGCTTTCAGGTGAAAATGTTTTTATTGGCAAGAAGATCTGCAGAAAACTCAACCTCTGTGAATAACAATGGGAACAAGAATTAACTCCGAAAATTCTGCCCTGGCCATACAGAAAACTTTATGTACTTATCTATGTAATACATTTTGCTGAACAATTGTGATTTTTTTTTTTTTTTTTTAGTAGAATGTGGTATTGTGACAGACACAGTTCTCTAAGGAACCATTTGTGTGTCCAAGTTCTAGTCTGTCTCTTCCTGGTGTATCTATCCTTCACCATAAGCCTCAGCCTGCAGCCATACTGTTATTTGAGTTCTGTCCTTGAGAAATATTTACTATATCTCTGTTGCCACAATTCTCAAGAAAAGAAGGTTTTAAGATTAGCTACCAAAATACATAGTAAGAATAATAATTGTGACCACCAGATACTAAGGTAATGTTGAAGTATCAACATTCATACAGATGGGTAAATTGTACAAACAAAAAAGCCTGAAAAAATCCTAAGAGACAATAAATAAGTAAACCAACAAAAAATCCACTGCACTGACTATCTGAAAAGTCTAAGGACATTTTATCTCTATGGCCTGGGCAACATAGAATAATTCTACTTTGAAGTGGAATTCCAACAGTATATTGAGACTAGGCTTGAGAATGTCTGAGGTACCCATAAACTTACTTTAAAAATTAGCTGCCAGAAGTAATGTAGGAGTTTCAAAATCCCTTTCAAGTGATTGATGGTCCATTATGGCAAATACAGTAAAACAATTTCATAACAAACTGCTGGGTTTTAGATTAAGTGAACCTTGTTATTCCCAAACTTCAGCACCTCAGAATACCACACAGTACTAGGTCACTGAAGACCACTTTGGTAAGAAAAGGTGACCTGAAATATTTCCCAGGAAAATTTGCCCTGGGAAAAAAATCAATATAAATTACAGTCAGTATCAATTACAATAATCTGTTATTAATATGTATAGAAAACACAGTCTAAAGATGTGGAATTTATCTGGCATCATGATCTTATCCATTAAATTATATCTAACAGAGAAAAAAAGGACATGCACTGAAACTACTTGGGTGAAATATTTAAAGATGCCCCATGTATTTAAGTGCATTTCTGAATTCTTCTGAGGAGTTCCCTATTACCCCAAGTGTTGGGAGAGAATGACATTGTAATGAAATGGAGTCAAATCACCTAATACATGTATTTATATTTGAAGTAAAGGGGTCAAGAGGGAGCATTTACAGAATAGAGATCAACTTTTCACTCTAAACTAGTAAGTGATATTTAAGATACCTCTGCATCTATAAGAGCAGATGAAATGAATCTTGCAATTATTCTAAGTATCTTCCTTCCCTCCCCATGACTTCTTCCGAGTTACACAAGTTAAAGGTAAGATCAGAAATGGAAAACTGAAAATCATGCTTACAAGCACAACTCTAAGAGATACAATGTTCTGCAAGGTCCAAAAATCCTGAAATCCTCAGGATTTGAAGCTGGCTTAGGTTTACTTTTAAATTAAGAAGAAGTGAATTCTGAAGATAAAGAGGCATAGCATGAGTTATAATCCATTTATTTTAAGGCTCTATGTAAGCTCCCTGTAGAAAGTTTTAATTTCTTCCCTCCCCCAGCTTTTTTTCCCCCCTTCCTTCTGTAAATTCTGCAGGCCAGTAGGGGAATTTTGTTTTAATAGCTTATCTAGTATCAGTAAATGAAGTCTAATTTACTAATTTATTTGCACAGCTTCAGCTTAACCTATCAACATCTAGCTGTAAATTTATATGTGAATACAACTGGGAGAAAAGTTAAAAATTAATTCAGAGGAAAAAGGAGGAAATTGATTCAATAAAATTCAGATTCTAGTCTAAATGTGAGAGAATCTGGAGACTGATGAAAATGCAGAGGAATTTAAGACATCATTTTGACTCTAGTGTCATATTTTGCAAGGAAATCCATTCTGTAGTAAAATCTGGTAATAGAAATGTCAGCTGTCATAAAAAAAAAAAAATACATGGAAAAGAAAATCTCAGATAGTTAGTGGGAGTTAGCCTTTCATGAAAGCATACCATTAACTTCCTTGGTCAAAGACTATTAATCATGCTGAATTATTTTTTTGAAAACCTGTTGTCTGCATACATGTAATCCTCAAGCTCATCTTTAAGAACAGTCATTTATTCAAGAGGGAGCACAACTTAATCTAAAAATTTGGCTTCCATGTTGTTTTTACATTTAAGTGTTATCATTAAATACAAAATTGACTTCTATCATTTGAGAGGGTAGTTTAACAACAGTGTTACTCATTTCTCATAAAGTTGCTATTTTCCTAGTCATATAATTTGCTATGGAAATAATGTAGAAGTCATGCTATATGTTTGTATGGAAATAATAACAATCTATCAGGTTTTCAGAAAACAGATGGTTCATTCCCTGGTAGCACTCATTAATGCTGCATTTCCAAGGCCTCAAGAGCCAAAGGTTCTCATTCATGAGAATGGAAACCACTGTTACCTGCTTTGTGTAATTAGATGCCTGCCCAACTGGAGTGGTCATTCAAAGAGATCCATAATTTGATTGTTTTTCCATATTATTGCTCGTACAACTGGGTAATTACAATTTCATTTAAAATATCACCGCTGACTCTGAGTTTTCATGTGAAAAACTCTACAAATGTAGGAAAATAAAAGAATTTGTTATCTTTAGGATAGCTACATCCTTATGGGAAATTTCTATACTGAGAATTTAGGAAAGCAGTGAAGTGTTACTACAAGTGCCCAAGAATGCTTTGTCTTCTATCCAAAATTTAGGGAAAGCATTCAGGAACATTACAGTATTTGCTTTACCTCTCTTCTACTTTGTCTCTGTCTATGTTTTGCAGATGAGTTTAGCACTTCCTTTCATTGGAAGGAATGAATTCTACCATTCATGAGGTGAGCTGGTGTTGTTTGGCACAGCCTTCAAACTATTAATATGTGCCCAAGAAAGACATAGCTTTTCCATTATCAAGTTCCCTCAGCAACTGACATCTAGTGAATACTTTAATATATTCCCTGAAAGGAGTTATTAGAATCCAAAGTACAGAATGATAAAATGCCTTGACACATATCTATTTCTATAAGATTTTTAGGCTCAGGTCCCCAGCGAAGCCAAGGGAACATGTTCTCCTTTCTAACACTGTCAACCTTCACTATCGCAAGCACCGAAAATTAATAATTATTTAGCTACTGAACAATTATGACAGATGATTAATTGATCACAAGGAGCTAGTTTTCCTAGTGATATTAATCACTATGTCATCAAGCAGAAAGGGAAGGTAAGCAATCTATATCTGTTACCAACCATGCAAGGGACACATTACTCAGTCAGCATGAAAAGGTCATTGTGGAGCAGAAAGCAGGATGAGCAGACTCAGCCAGATTGATGAGACAGAGCTATTTTGTGTATTTATTACCAAAGGAAAAAAGCAAACAAACAAAAACAAAACACCAAAACTATTCTGTCTGTACAAACACTGTAAATAACTGGTTTACTGAAACTAAATGCTAAGAAAAGATCAGGTCTCTGAGCTGTCAAAAATGTTTTAGTCATCTATTCCTCAGAGGTTACCAAATGTGCTATGGGGCAGAGGAAGACACTTTCCCCTCCCACATCTCTGTGTTCTCTTGATAGAAGAATATTTTGCATCTGTGACCTCTGGACGTGACAAACCTCTATCTCCTCCTCTCCTGATGATTAGGAGGCAACTCATTAAACATTGCTCATTACCATCTGCTGCAAGGTGAAGTCTGTTTGGTAAAGGAGTGCAGTATGAGGACTGGGGTGAGAAGGAGATACTAAAAGGGGGTTTATTAAAAAAAAAAAAAGGAAGAGTGACTTTTTACAAAGGCTAATCGAGAAAGGCAAAGGGGAACGGTTTTAAACTGAAAAGGGGGAGGTTTAGATTGCATGTTAGGAAGAAATTCTTCACTGTGAGGGTGGTGAGGCTCTGGAATGGGTTTTCCTGAGAAGCTGTGTATGTCCTATCTCTGGAAGTGTTCAAGGCCGAGTTGGATGAGGCTTTGATCAACTTGATCTTCTGGGTGGCATCTCTGCTCATAGTACAGAGGTTGAAATGAGAGGATCTCTAAGGTGCCTTCCAAGCCAAACTTGTCTAGGATTCAGTGATTCTATGGGAAGCAGTTGCATGTGCTCCATGATGTGCTGGAATTGTACACTAATGGGAGAAAATGTGGATGGCACTGACCATAGGACAGTTTCTTTTCCTCACTCTTTCAAGCTTCTTGGGTATGACTGTGCATAGCAGCTTTGAGGTTTACCTGCAGAATTACCAGCAGACAGATGTGATCTTTTTCTTCCTGAATTTCAAGATAATCAGAAGCTATTGTGCTAATTGCATGGCAATTAACAATAACCTTGTACCGGGAGGTAATAAAGAATCTTTATGAAACATTAGAGCAGAGGTGAAGAAGGCTTTGTATATCTGCCAGGCACTGACAGATATAATATTTTTAACCTGGTGGGATCTCCAAGGACAGGCACAGTATATATCATGCTCTTTTGTGTGCTTCCCAGTCCAGTGTGCTGGGTAGTCAGGGTTGGTGGTGGTATGGGGACTGTTGTTTTGTGCTGGAGGGAACTAACACTCAGAAAGGTTCTGCCAGGGGTATATGTGTATAATTTCTGGTGGGTATGGATAACATTACCTCCATGGCAAAACCTCTGTGTTTTCAAGCTTCTCTGACCAGGGATTAGTGGTTTAAGATGGAAGAATCCATAATTAGTTAGTTACATTTTAATCCATAATTAGGCAAGACCAAATTTTCCCCTGCAGATGAATCTAGTTCAGCCACATAGATATTGTATAAATGTCTTAAAGAAAAACTGTGTTTGGACTAATTTATCATGCAAAGGAAGCTAATTAGCTCAAGCATCACACTGTTGCAGATGTTGTTTCTAGATGTGGCTGCCACCCAACTGGCTTGGGACAACAGCAGAAAGAGCCCAAGTCTGTTCACAGTGGATTTCCAAAGCTCCGTTAACTACCCCATAAAGTATTTCATACACTGTTTTATGTCTCAAAGTGACATTGTGAAAAAGTATGGATGATAAGTGGTTATTATAGATGTAGAAAAGCTTAGGTAGAGGTTTCCATGTGTGAAGGTCTCTACAGATTACAAGGCTGTTTCCTGGATTTCTGGAGCCATTGCAGAAAGAGAACAAGGAAGCAGCAGGAAATTACAGACCTAGTTGTTGTGTCTTGTTCAGACAGCTCAGCCCAGTAATCCGTTCAAGGATATTATATATTCTTCCCTCTCCACTCTCTACTTATTTTAACCATAAGATTAAAAAAAAAACAGAAATCCAGAACCTTATCTTTAATGGTTACCTTATCTTGAACTTCAGACAAGTAGACAATGCTTCTGGCAGATATCTACTTAATCCATTTAATTATCATTCAAAAATATTTCAGTTGGTTTAATAAACAAGACTTTAGATTTTTTCCTTATGGAAATGCCAGTTTCACCGGCTTTTTTTTTTTTTTCCCCCCATGGAAAGTGGTTGTCGTATAGAATCTGCATTTTTCATTGATGGAAAATTTCCAAGCAGCTGTATTATTTGCTTATTCATTTCTATCAGACAATTTGTTTACTGGATGTTTTATAAATATTTAAATAGAGATCTATAAACATGATACTCTAACAATTTCAATCATCTTTTCACTATGAAAAGTTTTTATTTATCTGCTGCTCTCCAGTCAAATAACCTTACATAAAGAGCCCTACTCTTGTTCTTAGCCATTGTTGTTTATCTTGACCTTCTCTTGTGCCTCTAGTCACAAAGATGTCATACGGTCTGAAGAAATTCAGGTGGAGAAAATGCAGTGACTTGTTTCACATCTTCCTCTGGAGAGGAATATGCAAGTAAATTAGTGAGACCTTGACAAAAAAATACTAATGAGAATTGTGAAAATACAGAATATGATAAAATTTGCAAAATACAGGAGAAGATAGGAGAAAAATCCCTTGAACTTTAAAAGATAAGCTAGTGATTAAGAATGTAAAGTCAGGAGATGACCGGAAGCATGTAAGCTTCTGGCATGGTTACAAAATGGCAGGAGATGCATTGAAATCCACAGACCGAAAAAAGCAACAAGCAGAAAACAAGGATTGGCACTGAGGACATAGCCTGAGATTTGACAAGGAGGGGATTTCATCAGCATCTCTCCTACAAGTTTATGTGTGATTCCTGATAAAACAGGAGAACAATTCATCTGCTCATATGAACAAATTTGAAGGGGCAAATGAATTTGCACATAAACATGAGTGCAATACTGAGCTAACCTGAAAGCTGAGCAAATTATTCCAATGGAATCAAGTTTGCATGGTGTGCCCTAACCTAATACAGTACAGTGTCATCTGAAAATACTATAATATAAATCACACAACAGTGAGTTCACTGTGATGGCACTTTTACAAACTATCTTTTATTTCTTAAATATCAAGTGTCTATAGATGCCACTGAAGGGAAATAAATATGGCACTGCTTTCTCCAGTTAGATATTTTAAAACTAATAAGATGAATATATTTTCTCTTTCAGTGATCATGTTATCAGAGACCCATATGCATCTGTTTTATGCTGCTGTAATGAAATGAACACGACTTAATTCACCACTTGGTTACTTCAGTCTAATACCACTGTAACTCCACTGATATCTCTGTAATGAAATAAGGAGAGCAGAGGATAACATACGTGTTGGATTTGCTTAGGAAGAAAAAAAATGGTGTGTTTTTGAGCTCTTTCACTGAAACTTTTGTAAGTTTTCCCAATCCTTTACATTCATAGATGTAAACTTTCCAGGTAAATAAAATGGATCCAGAGTGAAACATGGTAAGCATATATTTAATTGTTTATAATAAATACAGAATGCCTTGAAGATACTTTAAGAATAAATGATAGGAACATTTTATGAACATGTAAAAGAACTGAGATACTTCTGCTGAGTATGCTGTTAGGGTTTTGGAGTTAAACTGTAGCTTTCACTATGGTTTTCTGAAATAGGAAAGCCATGCAGATAACATTAAATTTGTAGGTTTTTGAATTCCTTTTTTTTGTGCTATTGCGATTCATAATTTGGAATAAAATGCTTCTGTATATGAAAAAAAAAATCTGAATTTGATTCTTCCCAAAATAAACCTTTAACAGGAAAACAACTTGATAGCTATGTAAATGTTTGGAAAACAGGATCTTATTTGCTGTTCATTTTCTAAAGGGCAATCAGACTTGTGTCCTTCCTTACTTGCCAGAGGCAAGCTTACATGAAAGCACAAAAATTGCAGCTTATAATCCATCCAATATTATAATTTTTTTAAAAACCACTAACTGAGATGTCAGAAACCCTGGGTGAGGTGGCTTTAGGTAGGGTATAAACAACAGGAGCAAATGAACTTTTAAAAAGCCAAGATGCTGTTTTCCTACAGCTCAATTTGCTCCTTTCTGAACCAGAGCATTACTTCTTCAAAATTGTGTTGTTTTTCCCTTTTTCTTTTTTTTTCTTAAGTACCTGAGGGAGGCATTTAAATTTAATCACATTCAGGTTCAGCATTCATCATGGTGATAGCAAAACAGGTGTGGATTGGGAGGAAGACAGGATTTGCTGATTTGTGAGATCCTATCGCTCAGCATCTGCTAGCCAAATTGCCAGCTAATCATCTGTGAAAAGAAAAAAAGTCTTGTTTTGACAAGAAAAGTATTTCATCACCTGTGGAAATTGCCTACTCAAATCCACAGCCTTGACCCCAAATCTCTGCAGGCACTGAAAGGAAAAATCCTCATCTGTATTTCCAGTCTCTTCTGTTCAAAGTTCAGATCATCAAGTGAATACCCTTGTTGAAAAATTCTCTGGTTTTTATTAGATAGCTTTGCTTTCTGTCCTGAAGGTGGAATTTCTTAGCACCCATGAAAGAAAATGTCTGCTCCATAAGGGAAAGCACAGGGACCTTTACCTATTGTTTTGAACAAATGAAGGCACTCTGCTCTGTCTGTCACCCAGCCTGGCCAGGCATGAGGCCATTCTGGTCCAGCAGCCAGGCTGTACCAATCTAATGAACCCTGCTAAGACAGCAAGGTCATTACGCTTTTTTAGCTAGGTCTCTGGCTTGGATCTGGTTCCAACATCTCTGGCAAGGAGAACTTGGGAAGCAGCTGCCTGTAACTGTTTGTAGGAAAATGTCTAGAGACCTGAAGAGTTTAATAGGTCACTATAGAGATCTGGACAATTTTTTATGGGAAAGTGGAACAAGAACTTGAAAATAAGGAAAAAACTACCACCAACAATAACAAAAAAACCCCACCAAAACAAGGATGTCTGAAACACAACTCAGATATTTTCTAATGGGGAAGCTTTAATAATTTCTTACCACACTAACATCTTCACCTGAAGCATTTCTTGTTATCCACTACCATAGAAAAAGTACTTCACCAGGTGTTGTAGAAATTTCTGGGTCTCCTTCTCCATTGGCTCCAGAGGCACTAGCATCTGTGAAGAGCAAGATAAACAGAAAGGGAAGTACACATCTTATTAAGAGAGAGCAATAGCAAGTTCTCCCTCAGCAGTTTGCTGTGCTGTGTGCTTTTCTCCCTGCTCGCCTCTGTGTTGACTCTGAGCAGGTGGTCCAGGTCATTGGTCACCACAGTGCTTACACTGAACGAGATGTACAAGAAACCTCACAGATCCTCAGAAACACAAAGGAAAGCAGAAGAGTAGGTTTGAGATCATTGCAATGAAGTGCACTGTCTCTGCACCTCAGGCAAGTAGAAGACTGAAAACACAAAATACAGGGGAAAAGGACTATCTGTGGAAGAGGTTCTTTCATGAAAGCTGGGTAGATACCAACCAAACTGCCTCTGTGAGTAAGGGCAATATGTAAAATTCCTTAACTAGTCTTCTGCAAGCCATCTGCTCCAGTCCTACTTTGGTAGATTGGTACAGAGACCAGCTCAGTATGAGCATGTTTCCTCTGTGAATAGGTATCTCTTTCAAGAATTAGGGGTCAGGCAAGGTAGTATTGCAGATTTTGGGTCATTTCCTCCCTGACAAATAAAACCCTGCCTGTTGTTGAGAATATGAATAGTACAGCCTGGTAAAAAAATTCCTTGCTCAAAATGACAGCTCTCTGCAGCTTTCAGAGAATGATTTGCAACCAAAGAACACTGTGTGGAACTCTGTACTGACAAGCTTGGTAGGTTACTTAGGAGAAACAATCTCCTCTTGCATGTCATACCCCCTAACCCTTACCTGAAATGGGTAGGGCTGCACCCAGCAGCAGTGCGGAACATGCACATTTGTGAATTTCCAGACACGATCTGTCATGAATTCAGTCACAGGTAGGAATCACATATGGAGAAGATCTCTGCTCAGAGCAGGTCACCTGAGCTGCTTTTCGTAATGTACATCTTAGCTGAGCTTTGCAAGATTTGGTCACTTATTCAAGATATTTTCAAAGTAGGCAAAGTTTGCTTAAATATCAGGGAGTTTTTTTAACGTTCCTGTTTATAAAGAAAGACATTATAAAATGCTAAAGAAAGAAAATGGGCCTGATTCATTAAAGTAGACGAGATTTTGCAGCTGAAGGTGATGTAAGTAATAAGACTGACCTAATTAAGTGGCCATGAGGAGCAGATTACTATGTGTTTAGCAAAACTATGAATGCAGTGTATGCAAATATATTTATTTGACTGTTTCAAATATTTATCACTTTCAGGTTAATGGTATAATTTACATTGTAAACAGTCTTCCCCATGAAAGCTTCTAATGGGAAAAAATTAAACTCATGTACTTTCTTGGTAAAATTTCAACAAGGAAAGATTAGCATCTAAAAGACAATGTTATCTTTAATTAATCTGGTTTCTCTACAAACTGATTCTCCACTTCTCCCTTAAATGAGTACAGGATTAAAAAAAAATCAGGTCATATATTGTTTACTTATGGCTATTATTTTTATTTTACAAAATATGCATTTATTATTCACCAAAAAACCCTCAAAACATATCTTGGTTAATATCTATTTCAGATTCCTAGATTTTTATAGCATGCAATCAATTTAATTCCTGAATTTAGTGGTGGGCAAACTTCATAAAGGGCAGATAGTCCTGTGTCCATCATGCTCATCTGTGACTAGGGAAATCTGACTGATCATAGTTCCTTTATTTCTCTGTCTGAAATATCTCACTTTTAGCATAAAAATCAAATTGCTTTCCAGATTCCTCTGGAATTTTTTCAGGAAGTTTCTGGAGGAAAGTGTATATAAATATTGTAGCTATAGGCAACTGTAGAGATAAAACACCGTATTTCAAAACAAGTAAGCAGCAGTAAAACTGTATTGCAACAAATATGCTTTAGCACCATCTAGCTATCTTGTCAGGTAAGTCATAGTTGTGTAACGCTCATGAAATCTAATCCTATCCTAGGAAAAAACAGCATGGAATTCTGTGTATTCCCCCCCTCCCCCCCTCCCCCAAAATTAGTTGCAGTAGTTGATATTGAAATACTTGCAAATAGTCATACATTTACAAATGACCAATGTTAAATTGTACGAGTCCTCAAATTGGTGTCTTTGTCTTGGTTTAAGGTGAAGGATATTGTAGTGTTATCAGCTTGCCTCTCACAGTTGTAAGAATTTAGAAGATATGAGTGAAATACAGTTTTCACCATAAAGCCCTGCTGCAGCTCAAACCATGACAGTTTCAGCAAGCAAAATCAGTGTGTGCACAAGATCTTTGAATCTGCTCACTGCTACCCTTTGGTATGACTTTATTTTGATTAAAATCTCCCAAGAGGCCAGCTAGGGAAGAGGAGGGTGAGTGAGGACTGGCATTCACAGTAAGTGTAACCTCTATAAACTATGGAGTTTGAATAAGATTGCTGATAAGCAGGTGCAGCATCTAACATCAGTGCTTGTGAGCTTAGTCTGTCTGTCAAGATCAAAGGGCACTCAGAAAAATCATCAGATCAACAGCAATTATCCACACTGAAAACAGTAGTAATAGGCACCTGTTGGGTTTCGTGTTCTCCATGTGAGGCCTGGACAACTCTGCACACCAATATGATTATCAAGAAAAGCCATTTATTAACTACAAGCTTATCCTTTTATATTATTTTTCTATTGCACACACACACACACACACACACACACACAAATTTCATATCATTTGCCAAGTACACTTGTCTGTCAGTCCCAAACCATCTTCTGATAGGTGGTTACCATCTCTCCTCATGCTGGCAAGTCCCAAAACATACTCTTGTTTTCCACAGTTGTTTTTAATTTTCTTCAGCTTTCCCAGGCTTGGCCCAAGGACACAGGTGGTGTTTTCTACTGCTTTCCCAGGCCTACAGCAGCATACTTTTAAAGTCAAAGCTGTCCATAGTCCAGCAGTCCCCAACAGGCACTCTTAGAGAAAAATCATCAGATCAACAGCAATTATCCACACTGAAAACGGTAGTTATAGGCACCTGGGTGAGACATGCTCTGATCAGGAGCATAAAAGTCATCCATCTTTCCTTATGGCTGTCATTGAGATGGCTAGTAGGCTACTTATGATGTTCTTTGTGTGCATTGCAGGGCTTTGGAGGAAAATGGGAATTTAAGGTGAAAAATATAACAAGTTTATTAGTTTCCTATTAAGTGGCTTAATGAAGATTATATATGAAAAACAGTAGAGCTAAGAAGAATCAGCAGGTGAATAAAGATGCTGACACAAATACTACGGGCTGTACATCTCCTTCTGAGAAGTTTCTATGCTGATTTGGGAGTTGTGATGTTAGTTGTTCTGGGGTCTGATCAAATACTCACTGTGTGCATCAAGAATTTCCAGGGACACAAATGGTCTGGGCCTTCTGCTATAGTTTTTTCACTTGTTTCCTACTCATATATTCTAATTTAATAATTGAAATTGCATTGTTAGTGTTGAGACCTGGCTACAAAACAGCTTTGAAGAATCTCTTCAGGCATTTGAAATATAACGGAATTTGTGAACAGTTGAAAAATAGGTCACTCAGTTCAAACACAAGCCATTTGAAATTTGTTAGCACTGGTTAAATGCACAATTTTTTTCACTGATTTTTTTTTCCAATTAATTATACAATCTTATTATCATAGAATTTTTTGGATTGGAAGATCATCTACTTCCAAGCCCCCTGCCATGGGCAAGGACACTTCCCACTAGATCAGTTTGCTCTAAGCTTCATCCAGCCTGGAGTTGAACACTTTCAAGTAAGGGGCTTCAACAGCTTCTCTGGGCAACCTGTTCCACTGCCTCACCACCCTCACAATAAAGAATTTCTTTCTTGTATCTAATCCAAACCTACTCTAAGTTTATAGCCATTCGCCCATGTCCTGTCACTACACATCCCTGTCAGAATTTCCTCTTCAGCTCTCTTGTAGCCCCCTTAGGTACTGGAAGGGACTTTAAGGTCTCCACAGAACTTTCTCTTCTCTGAGGCTGAACAGCTCCAATTCTCTCATCCTATCTCCATAGCACAAGAAGCTCCAGCCCTCTTATCATCTACATGGCCTCCTCTGGACTTGCTCCAACAGATACACTTCTTGTGTTGGGGTCCCAGAGGTGAAGTCTCACAAGAGCAGAATAGAGAGGAATAATCACCTCCTTTCAGTTGAGTCATAATGGTTCTATGAAATAGCCATTTTGAATCAGTCCTTATTTATTACACTATTTGCAGTATGTGGGGACAAAACAACTATAAATGAGATACAAGGGAGGCTTCAGTACTAAAGAAGGACTTGAAACAAAGCTAACTTCCTGGTGTATTACTCAGCACTTTGTACAGTTTATACAGCTCTGAGATCCATCTGTGCAGGTAAATCATCAGGTAAAAAACATCACGGATATATAAGTGAAAGAGTAGCCATCACTTGCCTTCATGAATAAAAACAGGACACTCAACCATAACAGTTAAATTACTTTGGATCAGAGCCCAGTGGTCTTACTTTCTCCTGATACTTCTCTATCTACATTCTTTCAAGATAAATGTTTCTATTACTATGTCTTTGGTAAGATTCCTTTATTTTTTTTTTTTTATTTGGATGTTATTTTAGTAGCCTTTTCTTCTCATTGCTCATGTAATTCATCCAGTATAGTTCCCATTCTCAGAGGAGGTGAATGGGGACAATTCCTATTATGTCAGTATTTTTTTATACCTAGAGCTGCAACAAGGAATTTTATTTTTTTTATGATGCTGAAATTCTTGTCTTGTGCATTAGTTGTATTTGTCATCTTCCACTTAATTTTCACAATTTTTTACATCTATGATATCTTCCAACTATCAGTGATAGAGTGCAATGAAATGGGAAGTAAATCCCTATTACACCATCAGGGATGCCCCTCAATGCAGAGTGCCCTTATTTTTGGTGTTGGTATAGTCCATTCAGTCCAAATCCATTCAGGACAAAGTAGAATATAGAGGATTAATTTTATTTGGAGAAATAAATAATTACATTCAGGTGTCCCTATTAACATACCATTAGGCAATATAAGAGTGTTTTTAGCACACTGCTGAGAGCTAAAATAAATCTAAATGGATTTATGCTTGCCATATGCTTTCCTTTAGCTCTTTCAAACCCATGTGTTAAAGAACTTTTTTGTTAAGAATGGAAAAGAGACAGATTATGCAGTTTGAAGGGCAGTTGCTCTTTCTTCCCTCTCACCTATTCACCTAACTTTAACCTAAGGGAATCTTCTCACCAGTTCTCAGTGTTGCCATTGTTAGATAATCTCAGTTTCGGACCTTTGAAGTTCACATCTGCCTAACTTCAATACTAAGAGCCAAGAGCTTTTTGTGAAGATAAAAACACCAGAAGCTACAAAAACTGAGATACCTCCTACTGCATGCAGTCGGTCTAGACTCCCTCTGAAATTAGCAAAAAGAATAGATGGGTTGAATTCTCCTTTGAATGTGAATGATTCTCTACTCTGTAGTTTGGTACAGCTACAGGGTTACCTTAGGTACTTCAGACACTTCCTTGAATTTAGCTGAGATTTGGGTATTACACTCCAACTCCAGACACCATCTATGGGGATAAAAGTGTTGTTGTTACTCCATGTTTGTTCTGAAGGCAAAAATGTTAATAATTTTACTGTGCCTTGGGCATCTTTTAAGATGGTGCAATTCTACTTTGTCCTTAAAACCAAATTTCACGTCAATGGAATGGCATTTCCTAGAGACACTGTGGGCTAAAGTAATTTCATATGAGAATAGACAAGAACTGAGCTTTTTATATGTTACAGAACTGATAGAAATATCCCAGTTGTTCTTTAGACAAAATAATTTCCATTCTTCATGGAATTTAATTGCCTTCTGGTGCTTTCATTTATGCCAGCTCCAATTTCAGTGTCATCAGGGTACCTGTTCCTCTCAGGAATCAACATATCTGAAAGAAAAATCAACCTCATGAAGGCCTTCTCTTTTCTCAAAGGGCTGAGACATTTAAATATGAAAGCTGTTGAGGATCTCAGCAGGAAAATATCTAATAAATGGATCACCTAAAAACTGATTCCATGTTACAGGTGTGTAATACAGAGCTCCAGTTGTGAAGCTTTCTTTCTTTTCTGTGTATGTGCAATGTATTTTAATAATTTCCTCTGTGTAGATATTGTTATTGAGCAGAGATTCTTTGCTGCCAGGATAACTATAGGATTATAGATACTCAAAATGCATGTAGTGTCAAATTCTTCAGCCACTAAAATGTTATGCCTGAGGCATTACAAGGCTCATTCATTTCAAATTTGGCGATTCACACTGTTGCTCTGCAGTTAACAGAATTTTGCCACATCACATTGGAACTTCTGTTAAAGCAGCAGATTTCTTAGAGCAGAACTTACACTGTAAATTATTCTGATTTACTGAAGGTTAGAGCATGATGAAAGAGGGCACTGTGCTTAAAATCGCACCTATTAAGCATATCAGAGAGCCACAGGGGATTTATTTTCTGGGCACTGACTCAAGGAATGACCACTATTTGTATAGAAAGTGCTATTTATACAATGGAAATATTCTCCAAATACTTTAAGAAAGTCAGATAAATCTCATATCTTAATATGATACAGTGCTTTTCTTTTTGGAATGGGGAAAGTGCAAGTTTGTATGTGACATATTGAAAAGCCAGTAATAACTTTGAAGTTAGTAGCTTCTACATGTTAAAGACATAAATCTTTAAAAATAACATTCATATTTATCATTCTCATATCATGTGGTGCACAGGAAAACACTAAAGTAAACACACATCTGGTTAACAGCAGGGAAAATGTTTCATATAAAAGATCTCAAATGACTGAAACATAATTTGAGTGTCAGACTGTGTTCATTCATGTGGCAGTAATAGTTGAATTCAGTATGATCTATTTTATTAGATTTCATTTGTTGTGCATTCTGATACTGTATAAAGACCCTGGCTGTATGTGAGTTGTGGGGTTTTTGTATTGCTTGAGTACACTGCTTGACAAGACAATACCTTAGTAAAATTGGTGCTATGCTGGTCAAATTTTTAGTGAACATCAAAGACCGTGTCAACACATTCACCTCCAATTTTGGGGTGAGTTTTCCTTCCTAGTGAGAACATACAAATCCCTACACAGTCATGCACTAAAATGATCAAAGGTCTACCTTATCTCCACACCGTACCTTGAGCAGACAACAATGGGACTTTTTAGAAAATGACACCAGACAATCATGTTTAACAGTTGCTGCAGGATCTTTCTGCCACTAAAGCATTTAATAACTTTCTGAGCTCAAAAAAAAGATGAAAACTGCCCATTCACAGGAATGTCATAATGCCTCTCAGTGCTACCCCCACAAGTTGTCTTAGACAATATTTCCTTATCAGCACCCCACTCCTAAGGTTTTGTCTTCTCTCATATCAAATTTTGTTATCTGATAAACTCAGATTTCTCTTTTGCCTTATAGACAAGGGTCTAATTGGTGCAAATAATGTATCAAGAGAGAGAGGTTGCATTAGTGTGTGGCAAATAAACTTTTAACAAATCGATGCCCTTGCATGTTTCCTCTCTCATGCTTACCTATACCTCTTCTGCAATGCAGGAGCACAGAAGTAAGAAAGGGAAAAGGTCATTGTACTGAGCTATAATTATGTATAAGGTATACATTTAGTATATTTAGTATATATGTATACTAGAAAATTGAATGTATTTGTATATTTAGTAAATTAGTATAAGATACATATTTTCATGGGATAATCTTACTCAAAGAAGGATCTTCTAACTAAGACAGAGAGAGGATATATGGGATGCATCAGCCTGTAAAAAGTATTAGAAAAAAAAAGTCCTGTGAGCATATTGAGGGATTAATTCATTTGAGGGGTTAGTTTCACTAGCTTTGTCTGCATCAAACTCTGGTTCTGTGTTGTGACAGGCAAACTCGGATTTTATTGAGTTGCAAAGTCCTGAGCCTGGCAGGTGAGTTGTCCAAACCAAAAAAGAAACCCTACTTGATACCCAAATCACACCACTGCTCAGATAAACCATCTTAAAGATCCTCATGCCATGAGCTGTAATGGAAGACTTCAGCAGCAGCACAATGGTCTTTGAACATCTGAAAAGAGCTTAAATTGGGGGCAGGGAGGGTATAAATGCACACACACTAATATGGAAAACAGCCTTCTGAGCAACATTTCCAAAGTATGTGTGTCTCCTACATGAAGTTTCTTTCAGTGCAAAGTATATTCATGCAAATAGCATTTCAACCACTTGTGACCATTAATCAAATTGAACTGTCAATGTAATGGAGTCACATGCCAAGTAAATACAGGACTGCTACCCAAGCAGTTGCCAGTTGCTGATTTCTGCTGATGCACAGCAAGAGCTGTGCAAGCTTACAGCTCTCCAGCTTTCCTGGTTTTTCACAGTGACCCCATGCTCAGATGTCCCTGGTCTTCTGCTTTCTTTCAGGGTTGTAAAGTCAGATTCACCTCCAAGCTTCTCTGTGGGTAGGAGAGGTCCTGAGTCTTTCAGGAAAAGAACAGGCATTATCATAATGGCATTAAAGGAAACAAAAATTGCTTCCTTTGAGCAACAAATTATACCAGCATTAAACAACATTTACTGCAATGAAAATTATTGAAGCAGCAAGGTATCAGACAAGCTGTGCACATCTGGTCTGTTCATCTGCTTCTTTGGAGAGTGCTTCATTGACAGAGACTAACACAGTGGTTTTTGTCATATTTTGCTGGAAGGAAAGCAGAGGATGCTGTTTTCTCTCATAAGGATCAGTTTTAGCCTCTTGAAGGAAAAAACTCATGAAATGTAAACACATCCTTGTTTCTCTCTAAGAACAGACTAAGCATCTTCATGTTGTAATTGCAGCATATGTAAGTAAGGTTAAATTGAGAAAATCTAGGTACTGCAAGAATAAGTCTTTAATCATTTCGTAGTTGAGAGCATGTTAGGAAGTCCCATGCTGCTAAAAGATGCCATGTTGTAAATGAGATGTAAATTGGAGGTCCTGACTGTTTGTGATCATTAAAGATTATATGAAGAATAGTGGTGATTAACTTTAATGTCCTGCCAAGTTCTGGTGTGACTTTTTTTTTTTTTTTCTCAAATGGAGAAATTCCCCTTAGAACTGCAGTCAGATTATTCATCACCCCTGTGCTAATGTTGAGTGGTGTTAATTGTTAGATTTCACTCCTTCAATCAATGAAAGTTATTGTCTATCAAGTCACACCAAAGCCTTCTTTCTACATTCAACAGGCTAAGCAGGCAGTTTGGTGCTTCTTTGGCTGGAGTTTAATATCTTACAGTCTTTCCAGACAAAGTGCAATGCTGGAACACTCAAATAAACTGTAGTTTTTACCACTGTTAAAGGTAGTTGGTAATAACTGGATTTGGATGAGGGCAGATTGAATAGTACTTGAATGAACCCATGCTTGCAGTTTGGCTGCAGTAGCAGGAATCTGTGTCTGACAGACACTGATGAACACTGAGGTTTGGTGACATCTTGCACAGTATTAAAAATGTTTATGCCTCAGGGAAACCTTCAGGGGTAATTAACTGAAAAAATATAGGAGGGGAAAATAATAATAAAATAAAAACCCCACCAACATCTTCTAGTATGTTTCATGGAATCATAGAATCATTAAGGTTGGAAAAGACCTTTAAGGTCATGAAGTCCAAATGTCAACATAACACAACCACCTTTGGCTGAATAAGTATCAGACTGCAGAGAGCTTTATTTCATGCCTTAGATTAGGGAAAAAGGATTACCAATTTAGCCCATACATGACTGGCTTTTTTTAAAATTTCTTTTGAAATTGTTTCTCATGAAAATGAGAGAGACCTATGTATTTCCCATTGATGTTTCTTTTGCTTTTCTTCTCTTAATGATTTTCCCTTGTCCAAGACTGGTCAATGTCTCAAACTGAAATGTCATCCTGTCACTGTCAATGTCACTATTTGAGCCAAGAGCCTGACTGTTTCTGACTATCTCTGAATTTTCTAATTATTACCTCCAAATTAATTCTAGACCCTTACATATGTTTGAAGATAGTCACTTGATTAAATACTGATCTAAAGATCAGATAGTTATGAGTTTTAAGGTTCAGAAGTAGTTCACATTGAACTTAATCTGATTCAAACTACATGGAGTACAATAACTAGGGGCAGACAAAACCATATATGTCCACCATACAGTAAATATTTTCCAACATCCTGTAGAAAATTGAAACAAAACCAGATGATGTGCAACAGATGCACAATACTTATGATCAATGTATTCAAGATCAGGTATGACCTTTGGACAAGATATTGTCTAGCTTTCATTTACACGGATTGTATGTTTTAATCCAGTTTCTATAATTTCTATATTCCTTTCAGGAACATAATTCACCTGACTTTACTAATTCCAAATAAAAAACAGGATCAATCTTTTGTCAATAACCTAATCTAAATGTTTTTACTGCTATAAAAATTGCATCTTTTAGCTATTGACCCTTGTTACAATTTTGTCAGCAAGACTGAAGTACCTGTCACAATTATCAGGTATATTTAACACTAAAACTGTGAGATGTTTTATTCACTTCTTACTTTAATATGATAAACTCCTGAAATTTCACCAAGTGTCTGTTTTTCAATTCTGAGGTCACTTTCTGTGTCTCTTCTTTGACTTCTTCATAACACTGATGTAGCCATCTTCCAGGGATGATGCCGGTCCTAGATTCAGTATTCTTGTAGTGGTCCTAAAATTGTTTACAGAGGCAAAATTTAATTTCCTGAGCTTTTCATGATGGTCCTCTTTTCATATGTCATGGTCTTCTTAACACACATCAACTTTTTCCCCTGTTGTTTTGTACTGAAATTTAATACTAAAAGGATAATTTGTGGTGAGTTCTACGGCAGTAACAGGCTTTCAAACTGAAGTCCCATGCTTCTTTGTCCTGCTCAGGGAGAGATATGGGACCTTTCTCCTTCAAATGCCCTAGAACCATGTTTGTTTTCCTCGCTGTGCAACTCTAAAGTGCAGAGAATAGTGCTACAGATACCAATGAGCAACTCATGAACAGAAACTTGGATCTCACCATTGGAGAAGGTGGCATTTGAAGAAGTAATCTCTGTAGACTTGTCTACAGAAAAGAGTCCAATATTAACAATTCAGATCAAAGGGGCATCAGGCAGAAGACAGCCACAGGTGCTCTCACAGTGCTCACTTCACTGTTGCAGTTGGACCATTTAACAAACAAACATAAATTCCTTGAAAAATTATTGCTGTACAGATTAAAATAAGAACTCAGCTCAGAGGTATATTGTCTAGAACTGATTGTCTGACATGATCAGCTCACAGAATACTGTGTTCCATTAGTACGAAGTGTATTGCCATTCCATATGGAGTATATAGCAGTTCATTGTTCCCTCTGCCAGTAGTTTGCGAACTGAAACTTGGGGCAACCAACAGGTACTGAAGATTTCTCTTTGAATTTTTTGTTTTATTTCATTTTGGTTTGTTTCCTCTGAGCGGAATATTAACATTTTTACTTGCACCAGGTTGTTTTAGGATTCTTACTCACATGTGGAAAGGATTAGGTGCTTCCATTCTGTGAGAGAGAGCTGTCTTTAACATGGGAACCTGTTGTTAAAGACAGGAACTTTGTTACTGATTGCAGTGACACTGAATTTTGTCACTGACTGCAGAAAATTGTGGTTTAACCCAAGTTTATGTAGCAGACAACAGTCACATTTTAAGTTGACAATAATCTCTTCTGATTATTTTTGTAAATCAGAATCTCTATCTCCTGATTTGCATATATGAGATGCTGAACAGGGTGGTTTGGTATGCCTGATATCTATGGAGTGAGGGTGGAGGAGTGCAAACAGGATACAGACCTACAAAAGGCGGCCTTTTTCAGGTTTTATTTTCTGACTTTTTTTTTTTTTCAGTCAGCAGCCTTGTAGATCTCTTTGTGGACCTTAAAATTTTGCATGGGCATCTATAAATGAGCATTCAAAGAAATTTCTTACCGTATGTAATATCTATTCCTGCAAAATGAAAATTTCAGCATACAGGCTGTTAGCTTTGACTGATACTTTAATGTCCTTCACACTATAAATCAATAGTTGGACCTTGAAGGTCTCTATTTGGAAGACAGAAGGGAAAAAAAAAAGCTTTGTCTTTTTGGATAAGCTATTTCTGTAATTTAGCTTCTTTTAAATTAAATTATTAATACTTGGCTGTTCGTGTAAAGCTTTCTAAAAATGTCTGATGGTCTAGCACGACCTTGTTTATCCAGTCCCATACTTTTCTTTGTGCACTTATGTCGTTCATCCCTCTGTCTCAGACATGTCTTTCCCTTGCCTTTGGGGGCAGGTGTGCTTCCACCAAGTGCTGCCACATCAGGTACTCAGCTGAGGGGTCAATTGTAATGATTGTTACCAGATTGAATCAACTAGAAAGTGTATTGTACTGAAGTTACCTTTAATTAAAACAAGCAGTATGTGTGCTCTTCTCCAAATGAGACAACCTGGTGAAAAAAATCAGCAAGTCATCATTTTGAGAGAGGTAAACAAGGCACTGCTAGAGCATCAAAGAAAATAGTGGAAATTCTTAGAGATAATATATTAGCATTACTGAGTGGGAAAGTAATGTTTCTTCACACATTTATTTTCAGAAGCCAATTAGTTAAATGGAACTTTATCTTTTTTCTACATTTCATATAGACACAAATGTTTAAAATTGTGTCAGAAATTTAAAACTCAAGTTAAAAGTCAGAATTATGACCCTGGTAAATAGCAATCCAGACACAAAAAAGAAAGATCAACATACTGACAGTCAAAAAAAGCAATTGTAGCAATCCAGAGGAATTTCTTGATGAGCAAATGGGCAAGTGATAAAGAGCAGGTTGTATAGAGGGATTAGGAATTCAAAGTCTCACTGGTGGCCATTACATGCATCAGAGGCTGAAACTGGTCTGTCACTGATCAAAAGTGACCTAGACCATGGGACATAAACCAGTCTTAGAAAACTCAAGGACAACATCAAATTGGGGGGAAACAGTTAATACATGGGAGGGCAGGGCAAATCTTCATAGAGACCTTGACAATCTTCAGGAATGGGCTGACAGAAACTTCATGAAGTTTAACAAAAGTAAATGCAAAGTTCTGAAGATGAGATAGAGTTAATCCCAAACAACAGTACAGACTGTGGAACGACTGGTAAAAAACAACTTCATTAAAAGGTACTGGGAGTTCTGGTGGGCAACAAATGGAATACAAGTCACATTGGGCCACTGATGATGAAAGATAACTCCGTATTGGTCTGTTTTAACAAAAGTTTAGCCACTTGGTTCCAGGAAATTATTTTACTCTGATACTTGTGAGGCTGCATCTAGAGTAATGTCTTTCTTTGTGCTTCCCAGCATAAGAGAGAGCTTGACAAACTGGTGTGAGTTCAGTTGGCTAGCGGGCTGGCCTATATGATGTACAGGGAGTGCCTGGGGGTACCAGATTTGTTTAATCTGAAAAACAAATGGTAAAGGGAAAGTTTTATCACTGCCTTCACTACCTAGTGAAGGGTCAGAGAGAAAACTGTGTCAAGCTCTGAGGCAGGCACAGTGAAAGGATAAGAAGCAATGTGCACAAATCACAGCAAGGCAAGAAGGAAGGCAGAATTGCCCACAGAGATTGTGCATCTCTGGCTGTGGAAATAATTCAGAACTGAAACAGAAAAGACCCTGAGAAACTCCATCTAAAACTGAAGTTAGCTCAATTTTGAACAATGATTGGTATAGATGACATCATAGTTTCCTGCCAGTCTAAGTAAAATCTCTTATTCTACCTAATTCAAATACACATTGTTCAAACAGCATTCTTGAACTCATGAATTAAAGGCTTTGTGGCTGTTTTTGCCATCAGTATTAAATTATGTGTGAAAATACTCTTATAAGCTAAGAAATAAGCTTTTATGTGCTGTCAGTAACAAAATAGCCAGTCCTGTCCAGACATCTTAGAAACCTTGGAATTTGTATTTGAACAAGTGAATGTTAGAGTTATCTCTAATAAGGATAACTGAAAAGCAAAGCTATCAGGTATGTTTTAAGTGGGAAAGTAGTCTCTAAATTTATTGTCTCTGATGTTTCTTATTGAATTCTGTTATCTGAAAACCTCAGGAGATAGGGAAGGTGTAAATCACAGTCTCTGGATGTATATACCTACTATGAAGTAATGACAGTGAACTGGAACTTATGGAATAATAGAATGGTTTGGGTTGGAAATGACCTTAAAGATCATCTAGTTCCTATCCCCCCTGTCCATGGGCATGGTCACTTTCCCTAAGCCAGAGTGGTCAAAGTCCCATCCAACCTGGCCTTGAACATTTCCAGGAATGAGACAGCCACAACTTCATGACTTCTCTGGACAACAAATAATTGTCAATAGCTATTGTTTTAGAATAGTCCGAAAGATGAACAGAATCATAGGAGTTATCATAATCAAATCATGCATGGACAGCAAACTGTGGGACAGGAAGGTAAAGAGCAGCACCTAGAGAGAAAGACAGAAGGGAAGCAAAAATGAAGAACACAATGTTTGGCAAGCATAAAGAAGGAAAGTCTTTAATGTAAAGGACTGTTACATAAAAAATTGGTTTTGTTGTTGCATGCTACAGAATGCATCGAGAGTTTAGCTGGGAAATAAATTGCAGGAGTTGCACTTTTGATGTAGGTGGTATAACTTTATCCAGAGGGCCTGGAAAGGAGATCACAGAAGTGAAATTTCTACTTTGTGGCTGTTTTTTGGGAGTTGCCTTTTTGTTTTTAAGAAGAAACAACCTACCCAACAACAAAACACACAAAAAAACCCCAAATCAAAAAATCCCCCAACCACCATTTTCGCCCCCCAGTGATTCAGATATGCCATTGGCCTCAGTGCATAAACCATGTCTGTATTTGCCTTCATTATGACCGTGTAACACAGCACAGATGGCTTAAAACATTTGGGGTGTGGTCTTCTCTGCAGTGATTTTTAGTGTATATCTTCTCATGAATTAGACTGGCATGTATGAAGATCTCTTTTTTTTTTTTTTTTTTTCCTAAAGTAACCCTCCATGCTGCTAGATAGAGAGGTATTGTCCTTTGTTACTGACTTGACCCTGACAGGCTCAGTCAAATGACTGTCACCATACTGTGGTGCCTCCTGTTTCTTCCATATGTTTGTCTCTGAGTATACAATTCATATATATAACAAATCCCAGCTCCTCGTACTTGCCTTCAAGGTTGTAAATTATATATATTCTCCCTACATATCCATCACAAGCATCTCTTCTCTTTTTCTCTGCCAATATACCAGGTTCTTCTCTTTCTTTAATGTCCATATAAGAGAGTGTTCTCAGCCCCTCTAAAGCCTATTCACTTATTAACTTAGACTTCAGAAATTTATTTCCATCAGCCTGTATGTATAGTTAGTCATTATGGCATCTGTTAAAATCCCCAAATATTTCCTCATTGCAGTAAAAGGCTAGACCACATGGAGATTTTATCTGAAGAGCTTTATTTCGTACAGTTACATGAGAGATCTTTGAAAACTATTACTGACTTTGTTTTATTTCATCCCCATCAGTGGCTCAACAACACACAACAGTAGGTTTTCTCCACACCAGCTGTTTGGGGACTTACAAAATTGGGTAAGCCAGACTGCTCACATATGTTTTGGAGTTGATTCTTCCCTACTTAACCTCCCAGCTAGAAAATTAGTAAACACAGCTTCATCCTTTAAGTTGACAAGCACTTTGCATTTTGGATCAACAACTGCAAAGTCTTTGAGGATTGCAGCACTGCTATTTCACTAGCATCTCTGTTACCTATATGCAGCAATTTGAAGAAATAGGAAAATAAACAATGTGATTCTTTGACTTTCTTTATCAAGTCCAAGGATAAGAAGCCACGTTCTTCTATTTTTTAAGATTTCAAATAAATATGTTACATAAAAATTTAGCAGAGAAGTGCTGTGAAGGTATTGATAAGGTAATCAAAGGGATATAACATAGCTGTCTAAATGCAGTGGTAATTTGAAAGTGGCCCACAGGAGATGACACATAAATTATGTAATTCTCTTCACCACAGAAAGAAAAAATATGTATCTGTTTTGGGAAGCAATATGACCTTATGGTATCCCTAGATTTATTGCATGATTTAATAAACGTCTTGGCTAAAAGTGCAACCTGAAAAATAAAGTGACTATTTAGTTGTCATATTTGAACTGTTTCTTCACATGTAATCTATCTATTACTGAATTGTAATATTTACTGAATTATAATATTAAATGAATTCCAATATAGCAATTTAAAGTTCTTTTTGTTTCATGGAATCAAAGAATCCTAGAATGGTTTGGGTTGTAATGGATGTTAAACATCATCTAGTTTCAACTCCTGAGCTGTGGGCAGGGACACCTTGTATTAGACAGGTTGCTCAAAGCCCTGTCCAACTTAGCTTTAAACATTTTCAGGGACAGGACATTCAAATTGTAAATTATAAAACAATTCCCTAACTTATCCTGAAATTGCATGGATATTTTCATTGCAGCTACCTATGATCAGTAATAGAGAGAGTGACTGGGAAAAGGAAATAATTACTACAGTTCTTCAGTGGATGAGCAATTATGAGAAGATCCTGAAAAGTTTATAAGTATTCAGTTTGTTCAGTGGGTGACAGACACATAAGTACTTGAAAAAATGAGGAGCTAAATGAAATGCCCACAGACTGAATGAATGTAAGCCTGCTCAATAAAGTTTAGTAGCAAAAGTAACTTTAGTTTGATATTTTGATGTCTCCTGACCTTTACTCAAATTGGTTCCTGTTCCTGTATGCATACATCTGCAGAAGAAATGACTGATTGCTGGTGCTGAACTGGTGGAAAATTATTATTGTTTCTCTTTCTGTATACAGGCCTCCCTAGACTGATTAGAAATGAATGTTAAACTTGGGGGTTTTTTCTTGGCAGTAGTGTGGAAGCACAAGATGTAGAGAATTTCCGCTGTGTTTTTTTTTTTTTTTTTTTTGGTTTTGTTTTGTTTTTTTTGTTTGTTTGTTTGTTTGTTTGGGTTTTTTTAAGTGATTATTCCTGTTTTAGTTGTAAAGAGAATCAGATTAATGACTTATATTCTTAATAGAAATTATGGATTTTAGTAAGCCTGTACAATCTTCCCTTATAAAAATTTCCTTCTTGATAGCTGGTGCTGTGTTTTATTTGTGGTTTATCTGCCTGGCCTCAAGGTATTTTTAGTCTTGTATCTGGTGAAGAAAACCAACATCCATCAACAATCTAAGTTTATTAAATTTATAATCCTGATTGACTACCACTTTGGAAAATTAAGCAGTATCTTAGTGCAGTTGGTACTAACTGGTAATCAGAGAGCCCTTTTTAATTAGCTCTAAGTATGGCTTTTCATACCATAATACTCCTGTAACCAAGGCCATTTAAACTGTAATTTCTTGGGCAGTATAAATAAGGAGCGTTCCTTAAAAAGGAAAAACAAGCTGAATATATAATCAAAAATAACATCCCATGGTTACTGTTGCTTTCTTATCCATTAATTAAGGGAGAGTTTCCATTGAATTATAACATGAGTCAGTTTTTCTAGATGGTTCATTGAAGGCTGGATTTTATTACATATTACATGCTTTATGCTTTTCACACAAACTTATTATATTGCTCAGAGAAGGTGATCTTTTAAAGCACATTAGACTAATGTTCCTGAAACTCCATCTAATGTAAGTTTTATTGAATTGCTGTAACTAAAAAGGTCACCTAATGATTTGTTCAGATAATGGATTTAGTGAAAGGAAAACAAAATTAATGGGTTATTGTAGTAACTCTGACCTTGAGATACATTTATAGTTACTGAGATTTATGAATTTAGCTACAAATGAAGAAACTAAAGAGTATCTGTTACACTGGTGTTATTTTGTAACAGTGGATATAATGCAAAGCAAATTAAAAGGATTTTTGTTCCATTCCTGTGAGGTATATGGCAAACAGGAATAGCTAATAACCTGGGCAGCTCAGCAACATGGTTTTCTTAAGGTCACTATGGAAACTTGTCAAAAATTCATATCTCATAAAGTAGCCTCTTGTTCAGATAACTGGTCCTGACTCACTCACTTGTTTTTGCTCTGTCCCTTTTCTTTCTCTGTAAAAACGAGGACAGTTGTACATCTTGACCAAGAACATGAACTGGGTAGAATCATAATCACAGCTAAAGACTGTAAAGTCACAGAATCACGGAATATGCCAAGATGGAAGAGACCTACAAGGGTCATCCGGTACAACTCCCAGCCCTGTACAGTACCATCCCCCAAGGGTACAGTCTAAACATTTCTTGAACTCTGTCAGGCTTGGTGCTGTGACCACTGCTCTGGGGAGCCTGTTCCAGTGCCCAACCACCCTCTGGGGAAAGAAACTTTTTCTAAAATCCAACCCAAACCTCCCCTGACAAAACTACAAGACCATTCCCTCAGGTCCTGTCACCGGTCCCAAGAGAGAAGAAATCAGTACCTGTCCCTCCTCTTCCCCTCAGAAGCAAGTTGTAACTGCTATGAGGTCTCCCCTCAGTCTCTTCTTCTTCAGGCTGAACACATCAAGTGAGCTCAGCTGCTCCTCATACAGCTTCCCTTCAAGGTCCTTCACCATCTTTGTTGCCCTCCTTTGGACACTCCCTAAGAACTTAATGTCTTTTTTATATTGCAGTGCCCAAAACTGCACACAAAACCCAAGCTGAGGCTGTCCCAGTGCAGAGCAGAGCAGGACAATCCCTTCCCTCACCTGGCTGGTGATGCTGTGCCTGATGCCCCCCAGGACATGGCTGGCCCTCCTGCCTGCCAGGGCACTGCTGACTCAGATTCAACTTGCCATAGACCAGGACCCCCAAGGCCCTTTCCCTGGCACTGCTTTCCATGACCTCATTCCCCAGTCTGTATGGTCATAGTGGGTTACCCAAATGCTACAGCAATGAGGCAGGAGAATACTAAAAACAGTGACTTGCTCTGCTTCCTTTCCCCCCTCCTTCCCTCTCTTCTCCTTTTTTGCTTTTTTTTCCTCTGGGGAAAAAAAATGAATGTAAGACAGTAGCAAGCTTTTGGCAGTTCACATCTATTTGTATCTACTGCCTTGCAGGAGATGCAGCTGCTCTTCCAGATTGGGAAACATGGTAGAGAAATTCCAAATACAAGTGAGAACAGATTTGTATAAGCACAAGGTGAGAAATGTCTATATAAGGATTAGGTAGTTAAGCTCTGAAAATGCCTGTTTCTTGCCAGTGTCAGCAATGTAGGCTCAAGTGATTATCCCAAATGCAGGTGTCTTCTCTAACTGTATCAAAAGCAAAGTGAGATAAATGCCACTGTATGCATCATAGCACAGGGTAGAAGTGGCTTTTACGTCTATTCCATGTCAACTAGGGATGGCTGCCACTTAATTACCAGCCCCATTGGTAGGGAGACAATGCCATCCCACTCACCAGTTCAAAGGAGAAGGGGAAGGGAATGTCTGATTAGAGATCCATGTCTACAAATATTTACATATCAACACATAAGCAAAGCTATAAGTGAGATTTGATCAGATATGACCTGATGATTTAAGAAAATTTGAATTTATCTGTTCTTGTAATCTTGTTCTGTGCCTTGAATAGGTGCTGTTCCTTGACAGTAGGTCTCAGCATGTAATTTTTCTTTTTTCCTCTGCTCTGTTGTTTACAAAAGCTATTCTGCATGTCCTTGTAGGTGCTAAACAGAAGCAATCATATCAGATATTTTATCATATCTGCTATGGAGAGCTGATTTTAATTTTGCATTTCCTCATTTCTTCTGTAGTCTTCAAATATCCTAAGTTTAAAATACGTTAGTCTTGTATTAGTAAGTCCCAATAACATACTCCATATAATTTGCTTTTTTTAAATTTTTCTGGCTGGGATGTTTCCAGGCTGATATTTTGATTTGAAGAACAAGACCTGCTCTTGACTGAATCACAGCAAAACTTGTAATATGTTGCAAAAGACTGAAAAAAAACAATGCCTATGCCACATCATATTTTCAGTGTAATATCTGGATTTGGTCAGATGCATCCTCACACTGCATAACTTTTACTTATGAATGGAGATGTAATGGAAGTGTTCAAGACCAGGCTGGATGGGGCTTTGAGCAACATGGGCTAGTGGAAGGTGTCCTTGCCCATGGCAGGGAGGCTTGGAACTAGATGATCTTTAAGGTCCCTTCCAGCCCCAAACCATTTTTTTTTTTTTTTTTTTTTTTTTTTTTTTTTTTTTTTTTTTTTTT
>JAWWEU010000001.1:32634874-32652743 GCA_035583155.1 Acropternis orthonyx | reverse complement strand
TGTTTTTTTTTTTTTTTTTTTTTTTTTTTTTTTTTTTTTTAGTTTGCTGACTGAAATCATGTAGGTAGTAGCTTAAAATCCCCTTGTAATTGTCATTGTCCAAAACCAACCTGTCCCTTTCACTGAAACTAAAAAGTTAAAAATTTGGAAAATTATATCTGTGTGCATTCAGAAGTACTTGAATGCAAAAGGAAAAAAAAAGTCCTGTCTTTTTTGTAATGTTTTAAACAGACTCACACTGAAAAGAGAAAAGCTGCCTTACAGATAAGGAATTGATGATTAAAACAGAAAAATTCATACATTGGTCATTTGCAGTACTATTCAGTCAAATTAATGATTAAAAGGATCTTACAGGAAGAAAATTTAGTGCAAGATTATAATCAGTGGTAAAAAGTAGCACTTTAGAGAGTAACAATTACAGACTGGTAACAGGACAAATTTATCACCTGTTGCTGTTACATGATAAGGGGATTAATAATAATAATAATATCATAATGCAGAAAGACAAGCATAAGCTATAAATAAAAAGCACATTATGTTCCAATGAGTTGGGAATGTAGATGGAGTTATTCAACAGACAATAGCAAAATATAGTATCTCAGTATACAGGACTTCAGGGCAGACACAGACAGAAATGCTTGATTGTGAGGAAACAGACTGGGAAGATCATGATATTTTCTTTTTGATAAAAGTGTATAAATTCTTCATTTGTTAAAGAGACTAGAGGATTACACTGTTAAAAATGCTTGTGGGAAACTTTAAAAAAATCTGTATGATAACTGGCTCTGATAACTGCCTTTAATTAGTGTCTGATACTCAGTTTACTCTCTACTACAGTCAAGCCTCTTTGGTGATACTCCATAGCCCTTGCGAGGGACAATCAGAATATGGCTTCCCTTAGCTCATGGAAACTTTGGCAGAGACTCATGTCAACAGAAGATTAAATCCATTCACTATAACACTTAAATTATCATGGAGTATTAGTGCACATGAATATTACTGAGTTGTTCAGTGTGCTTACACTAGATTAGACACAAAATCAATACTTTTTTCTCTCAACCCCTTCCTTAAATAATAAAAAAAAAAAAATTAAAAATGTTATATGACATTGCCAGGAATACCAGGTGGAAATCCAGTGCCCAGTGAAGCTGATAGAACATGTTGACTGTCATGGTGCTCAGATCTTGTTCTGAACAGTTCCAATGGCTATAATGCAATACAAGGCCTGGTTGTAGACACATATTATATGCCTCTCTAATTACTTAAAATTAAATACACAAGTAGATTTGTGTTTCATATTATGCTTTTATTGTACAAGATTAGTGTTGATGAAGAATTGCAAAAGGCTGTGGGGAAAGACTAAGGCTCTTTGCAGCATCTGCTGATATCTGAATTGACTTTGACCATTAAATTTCTGCAAGAAGACAGAAACAAATGGAAACCTAAGAAACTTTGGTGGGGCACCTTTGAGACCAAGACTGTTTATAGCATCTCATTGCAAGAAAACAGTAATATGTAATGCTACAGTTAAATGCAGCGCAACTGTGACAATATGTCATGACATATCCTGTGTGTGTCAATTGTTTTCTCCTTTGGGAAGTAGAGCAGGAAAGGAAGTGTTTCGTGTGTCATCTGTTTAACATGATCCTATGCTTATTGCTTGTATCAACCATATGACCAGTCCATGTATGGGCTGAAGAAACAACTCTGTTGCAATGTTCATTTAGCTGTGCTCTGTCTCCACAGCCTTCTTTTAATGAAGAATTTTCTGAAATAAATTGCATACCTCTAGATTTTATGCCCATTTACTTTGGCCCCTGAATTTGTGCCTCTAAATATGCACCAGTAAGGCCATCTTATTCCCCTGGAATGTGTTTCACCTTACTAGACTAACAACAGAAATATGATTAATAACTTTTCCCTTGGGTCATTTATTATGAGTGGCTTATGTAGCTACTACATAGAGCATCCTTCTAGGGTGATGTGATAAAGTGAAGGCTTTCACAAATTGGATTCTTATTCTTGCTTGACTGGTGCCTACTGCCATTACCTGTGAAATTGCATGGCTGACTGTTGTAGACTAACATTTTGAGAAAGCATTCTAATATATCAAAAAACCCCACCTACAACCAAAACCCACCAAAAATCCAAAACAAAGAAAAAATCTCTCCAAAATCCTCAGCAACTAAAAGATCCTGTACTATCAGCCAGTGTCAAAATAACCTCCCTATCCACTGCAATTTGTATTTGCAAAAGATAAGATGATGTAAACATAAAATTGACGCAATGTAGTCCTGTAAAATTTCTGGGGTTTTTTTGGAGTGCTGCTTAAAAACATTTTCTAGCAGGACACTTTAATTTAGGCAACATGAATGTCAAAGGAAAATATCCCTTTTTTATGAGCAAATAAGTAGATGAAATTGCACTTCTCTAAGACATCACAATAGACAAGAAACATGCATGCCTGCAAATCCAGTTCGAATTCCTCCCAACTTGTAAGAAGCTGTCTTTGAATCTGGTGGAAGTGATGTATCCATTGTGATAAGACAAATCTTGAGAATCACTGCAGTAAACATCTAAATTTTTCTGTATATTTTTTGCACCCTCTCTTTGCTTTTGAATCATTATCTTATCAAATTTATTTTTTGTTGGAATACATTTTCTCAGCCATGAAAGATCTTTGTTTATTCAAATGTGCTGAAGAATACTTCTATAGAACACTTCAATTGGCAGTAGTGCACAAAGCTGGACTGTGGCAAACTGGTAAAATTAAAAAGTTTAGAAAAGTTTTTCCTAAATGGTGTCTCTATGGACACACTGCTGTAACTGTTTGAAATGTTTCCTCAGGATATCGGATCCCTGGAAGTTCAAATCTTTGTTTTTAAGGCAGTAACTAAAACACAAGTGCCAATGCCTGTGGCCTTCATTCTGAAGTAAATCAGGTTTTGATTGAGTGGAATGAAAATAAAATCAATGCTTGGGGGAAAAGTGCACAAAATATTGAAACTACATCTCTAAAACCCTCTAATATTTGTATTCCCAATACAAAATATTTTTTTTACATAAGTAAGTTTCCCCTGCTATTTTAACTGTAAATCTGAAATGTATTAATTGGAGTAAATTAAGAGCATAATGAGTGTACTTTCAGTTTGTCATGACCTTATGCTGACTTTCATTACATTTCTAAAAACACCCTTATAATAGCACTTAAAGCTCTTTAGCAGTAGCAAATAGAAACATTCATGCTGTTAATGTTGTTAAAATAGAGTAAAGGTACATGGCAAATAGCATAAGACACCATATTGTATATTTAATAACCTGATTTCATCTCTTGCTTTGAAATAGAATGTCATATTATGGTGGATTCACAGGCATGCTGAACTACAGATGCTTTAAGTAACTCTTAGGAGCTGACTTGCTGTGAGTGGCAGTGGTGCAAATATAGGATTATGTTGAATTAGCACAAAAGTAAAGTCAGTCTGTGCAGCACAGTGGTACCTCTAATGATTACCCAATGTAAAGTGAAATAAGTATACTCCAAAAGTATTTGTAGTGAAAGTCAGAAATATGTAAAAAGTTTACTTAGTGTGAAAAAAGAAGGATTAAAAAATATCCCACTGATTTCAGATCTCAGTAGAAGTCTAAAACAAATGAGCCTTCCCCTCAACACATATTTTCATTTTTTTCCCAAGAACCTATATCAAACACATTGAAGAATGCAGGCTTCCAAAACCCAACATGAACTTAAGTAGATTGGATAGGATTGTTTTGCAATGCAAAATCTAGCTTCCTTCTGGATTTTTGGCCTGTCTTTTCTTGTAAAAAGGATCTTTTCAGTTATAAATCTTTCAGTATAAATAAATAATTGTCCCTTGAAATCTCTTCTGCATGAATAGCTTTGTAGTTAGTTTACCACTCCTGCTTTTATCACCTGATTACATCTGTATTTCTACAAAAAAGAAATAGATGAGTTCCTAAATGAATTATTTTTTCCTGATTTGTATAATTCCTTAGCACAGATATTGGAATACGTAATTTAAGAAAATAGGTCATTAATGAAAAAATCAGTCCAAGCCAACCCTGCCCAAAACCAAAGCAGACAGTTACCTCTATATCCTTACACTTTCTATGCTTATCAGTAATTTAAGTAACTGTAAGAAGGCATTACCTTCTGAAGAAGCCCGCTTTTGTGAAAACTTGTCATTTGCAATAAAATCAGTGCTGAAAATGTGTGGTTACTTTGGTGAAAATGACCCAAAGCAGCAGTGATGCTTTTCAATATGTTTGTTTTTCGAGAACAATTCAATATATTTCTGTTAAAAATGCCAACAAGAAGTTAAAAATGTGGATACTGAATGTTTTTTAAGATATCCTAAGCAATCAGTAAAGGTATGTATTACATATCTTTATCAGAGTGTATGTCAGAGTCATACAGTTTGGTTTGGACCTTGAGAAATCTCCCACTCAGAAAAAGGTCAACACTGAATTTGGACCAGGTTTCTTACAGCACATCTGCGTCTTGAAAACCTCTTGTGATGGAGGTCTCATGAGGATCTCACAGCTTCTCTGGGGCATGTGTTCAGTATTTGCACCCTTATTATGAACCCAAGAAGATTTCTCATGTCTCCGCACTGCAATGCTGTCTTCTCTTCTTGATGACCATCCTGTGGGCACCAGGTGTTGATTTGAGGTTCCCTTAAAGCCATCCCTCCTCCAGGCTGGACAAGCCCACTTCCTATGGCATCTCCATACAGGGCAAGTACTTCAGCCCCATCATTTTGGTGGTCCTTGAATGAACTCACTCCAATTTTTTGGTGTCTTTCCTGCACTGTGGTGCTAAAAAGTGGGTGCAGTGTTCTACATGTGGTGTCATGAGTATGAATTATAGGCGGATGATTCCTTCCCTGGATCTTCTGAATCTTTTCCTGCTCTTAAAGCCCAGGATGCTATTGCTATTTGCTGCCAGAGCACAATGCTGGCTCATGCCTCAAGATTTTTCTGCAGAACTGTTACATGGTCAATCACCAAATGTTAATATTTCAGAATGGTATTTTTTAAACTATCCTACATGGAGAACTTTGCATTTGCCAAGACAGACAGTTAAATATAGGGGAGTGGTCAAAGCTCTCCTTTAAGTACTAAAGCTTTTCCATTATTAACTTAAACTTGTATTTTGCCATAGTTAAATCTGTTAAAGCAGATGGTATGGCACAACTTTGTCTCATTTTTCCTAATAGTTGCTTAAGTGGAAGACATGGGAAGTCAGAAAAAATAGAGCAAAATAAAGAACACTTAGTGGCAGAAGGCAATGGAAATATTAAAGCCAAAATCAAAAAGTAATATCATAGTGTCTTGTGAGAAGTTTCTTGAAGTGTCACACTTCTGGAAATCAACACACTGATATAAAAAGTTTATTCATTTGTTATTTCATTGTTGAAATATTGCTTTGGATCTATACAGAATTATGCTGATTTCATTTTTTGGGAAAGAAAACCTTAGAAGCCCAGAGGATTTTTACTTAATAGAAGGTCTTGTTGTACAAGATATATTTCAATGATGTCATAGTCTCATGCAATAATAGATATACTTCATCAACTGCTTTTGTTAGCTGTACTAGAAAATTGCTCATCCTGCATAAGTACCACAGGTTGCATTAAGGTGTCCCTCAGGCATGACTATACTGCCAGCTCTGTCTGGAGTATGGAAGAAAAGAAAAAAAAAAAGCCTAAAAACTGAGCATGGCAAAAATCAAGAAACTAGCTAAACTATTCTAGATTTCTTTTTCTTAGCATTACAGGTATATTGTACATTCAGGGTAGGAAAAGACCCATGCACAAATAATCAGTATTTGGATGCAACAGCTAAAATTTCAGACCCCTCGGTACAATCAGTGCATGCAGAAGTATAAGTCAGAAAATATGTTTAAGGAAAATATTTTTTTTTTCCCAAAGCCAAGTGCTTTCAGAAATCAGACTATTTTGTTTTACTTTAGTCCGTCTGTATTCCCGTTGTTTGGGGATTTTTTGTGTCCCGGTGGAAATTCCTTTAGATTCCATTTTTCAGCATCTGTGCAAAACCTACAGAACATGTCACTTGAACACTTCCCTATCCTTGGAAGTGCTGAAGGCAAGGTGGGAGGAATCCTTGAGCAACCTGGTCTAGTGAAAGGAGTCCCTGCCAATGGCACAGGGGTTGGAACCAGCTGAGATTTAAGGTCCTTTCTAACCTAAGCTATTCTGTGGTCCTATGATTCTGTGATCAGATATATTAGACAGCTTATATGAAGAAACAATGGGACAAAACAAATGAGTTGGATACCAATGTGCCAGCTAATTCAGAGACTGTCTGCTTCACTTTCATTTGATGCTTTCATTAGAATTCCTCACGTCACATTCTTTTTCTCTCCTGTTAGACAACCAACTTAATCTTCCTCTGATTCAATTCTCCATCTGTAAAATAAGTATAATAGTATTTCTCTATCTCTACAGGGTCTTGTGCAGCTAAATAAAGTATTACAAGAGATTTTTAGATGGTGCAGCAGCAGTGGATAACAGAAACAGGAATATGATGGAAACTCTGCTTCATCTTCAGAGTTTAAGTGTATGCCTATTTTCTTATGGTTTCCTAGGTAGATGTGGTTTCCTTAGATATGAGCATAAAACCTCTGATAATACTCACAGGATTTAGGAGCATTCAGTGGGGGAATAATACAATGACAGACAAAAAACCACTGCTGCTACCTCACCTTGAAACCTTCTTTATACAGAGCAGTACTTTGCTTTTGCTTTACCTCCAATGGATCATCACAAACTATTTCCTTGTCTTTTGATAAGATGAAAATATATATTCATTTGGAGTTAACTGGAGCCCAGTTTGCTGCTGAATTCTCTATTCTGCCTGTAGACTTTCACTAGGAGATCTTTATTCAGATGATGATTGTTGCCTGTATCTTGTCATCATTTTCAGGAATAAAAAGACTTGAAGTTTTTCTGAATGCTTTGCTGTTGCCAAGGTGATAAAACACCAGCTCAGAGATTAGTGGTGTTGTTTCTTGGTCCATATGTGCAAAAGAGGGTCTGAGTGTCCATGTTTACACACATGAGCTTTTTAGCCAACAAACTTCAGACACATTCAGTTTTACAGGACAAAATGTTATTCTAGGTGACCTTTAAGGTCCTTTTCAAACCAAACCATTCTATGATTCTGTCATGGCATCTCAAAATTTTAGGTAGATTGTATCAGATTGCAAGCAAGCATGCAAGTAAACACAAAATCTCTCTCGAGTTCAAGAGAGCAGCAGTTGTATGAAGACAAACAAGGCAACTCATATTTTATGAAGATTAAAAATTTTATTTTTGAGAGCCTTCTATTTCAGTGCCACAAGGTGTCAGTGAAGTTTAAGCAACAGCAGAGCACTCTCAGAATATGAACAGCAATGAAAATGGGCAAAGGAATAGAAAGGAAATAACCACAGTTAATTATAAGACCTGTTCTCATAGAAATATATCTACAATATCTACATGGTTTTTTTTATTTTTTATTTTTTCACTTCTGGATCATGCTGTGTGTAATTACAATTATAATGAACATAAATGTAAAAACTCCAAAAAAGAGCTAGTTTATACCCCTATCTGCATTTCACTTTTCTTCTAATTCAACAGTTAATGAAAAAGCTGCATCTAAATACATTTTATTGTTCAGCAGAGCAGCATTTTCTTTTCAGCATTTCAGTTGAATTTTGATGATATTTGCCCAAGCTTTGCTTTGCTTTGACTTGTGAAAGAAAAAGGGAGAGGAGGATGAGGAGGAAGAGGTGGAGAAGAAGGAAAAAAAAAATCAAAACTGCTCACTTGTAGTAATGACATATCCACCTCACTTGTAACAGGAGCTAATATGTTTCCATTACAATGACCACATAGAATGGGTAGTTAATCATCAAGAAAATTCATTAGCTGAATGTCACCAGGAACTTGTGTAATGTAGCAAAGGAACAACGGACAACCATTTGAGCTTTAATTCAGCAGTGAGTTCCTCTCACAAGGCTGCTTTCATCTTTAAGAAATTGGGTACAAAGTTATTGGCATGATAAATGGGTGTTTGAACTTAGCAAGCTTCTTTGATTACAAGGACAGCAGTTCTTCCTGCGTAAGTGCCAGCAAATATCTCATATTAGGTATTGTTTCATAATGCTTTTGAATTTTCACAACAGTGGAGCCATCACATGGAAGGCTGAGGCAGAAGCAATCTCCCACCCCATAAGCAACATTTGCCTAATTTAGGCTTTTGGTAAATGAAGAGGTTCACATGGCTTGACATGTGTCCACACGAGCTTTAGTAATGCTTAAAATGCTTGTACTTCTCTCAAAGAGTTTGGGAACTTTGTAAAGAATATTTTTCCTTTTTAGTGATTAAAAGCCCACATGTATGTTTCAAAGCCATGGTACCCAAGGGCAAACACAGCTCTGAAGTATGAGTATAAATCTCTGCCTGAAAGAATCAACAATTTAAGAGCAGAGATAGTGTGCATGAAATGAGAGCATTTGGATGTCCATGTTGGAAAATGAATGAGGGCCTGAAGGAAAAGCATTGATTGAAGGTTCTTTTGGGTACCCACAGCCTTTTTCTGTACAGACTATCTGCTTGGGATTAATAGGGGTATTTTTGTGTGTTCTGGCAGGTGCAGTGCTAACCCTCCACCTGTGCCCAGTTTGCTGAAGCTTTAACACCCCTAACTATCCTTTGAGCTACCACTGCCATCACTGGCAACGGAGCACCACAAAACAACCTCCAAGCAGAGCAGGGAGCACCAATCACCATGTCTCATCCCCTTAACTGGAACCATTTGCCAGAAAAGGGTATCACTCTCTTCTTGGCAAGTCAGGAGTCAGGTTGTACTCAATGCCCTATTCATCTCCTGTCTCAGCATTGTATTTATAGAAAACTGCAGGGGAAGAAGTAAGCTCTTGCTTCGTATCTCACTCAGCATCAGCCAAGCCTTGCACAGCAGCCAGAGCTTGCCCCTAATACTACTGAATATTTCTTTCTCTAGTCTATTACTTTTTTCTCTCTTCTTTTTTTTCCCCTCCAGATAATAGGTGAAGAAGTAATTTGTTTACAAGCCACATTATCTTTTTCTCTCCTGCGTGCTTCAGATGTCAGCATGATAGAAGAGAGGGGATTTGCAGTACATCTTTGTGCCTTGGCCAAGGTTCTGCTGCACAATCTTCTGTCGCTGGGGACATTTGCATGAAAACAAGGGCATCCAGCAGCTGCTTTCATAGGTTCATATATGTCCATGTAGAGAAATAGCCACAGTCTCAGCAGTAGTAGCCTTCTGTGTTGTAACCTGTACTTTTTTTCATCTGCAAATGAGGTGGGTGATTTAGGGGTGAAAGATATTTTTGGCTTGAGATACATATTACACTGCAGAATGGTTTTGGAGTCAGAAGCAATTTTTGCTCAGTAAAATTAAATATATATGGAAAGTACAAAACTGAACCAGACTAGCAACATTAAGGCAGAGTCTACCTCATCTTTGTATCTTATCAAATTTTAAGCTGAGACAACTAACTGTAACTAGTCAACTAATTTGATACAAACAAAAAGAACTGCACAATGTTTTGTTGAACTTCCCTGTTTATTAACCTCTAACTCTGATGACTCTTGTTATTTATTTTTTTTTCTATAGACAAGATTGTATTCTTGTCTCTGGTTTGGAACTACATGGAGTAGTTTAGATTATTCATTTTTCTGTGCCTGGAGGAGTAATTGTATGTGCTCAGATGCATAGGAATGGACCTTCTTTTAAAGGTCTCTGCCATGTTATTTACAATCCTAACATAAAGTCAGCCTCCTCTTAGTAGAGAAGCCAACAGCAAAATAAAAAATATTTGGAAAAGAATTATTTTCTCCCCACGTTCCCTATCAGAAAAACACCTCGAGAAGGATCTAACTTGTTTATATTTGGATATGGGGTTCAAATTCACTTCTTTCAGCAGTCAACAATAAATATATAGTTCTTGGAATTCCATTTCTGAAATCCAGGATTTTTGAAGCTCTTCCTTTTTGTTCAATTCTGTTGTCAAGAATTTAACTTCTAAAATACATCAGGAAAATGTAGTGAGAGCCAGACAAATTAGTATAGTAGTGAACAACTTGGAAAACTCTTCCACTCCAACATTATATAAATATGTGTGAAATTACAGTAGTTATGGGAATAAGTTTCTGTGGATAGCCTCCAAAGCTATAAAATAGATTATTTACTTTAAAGCCCAGGAGAACCTTCTGAGTTTTATGATTTTGTCACATTGATGAAATGTTGGTGAATGAACACTGTTCATTTCCAATTGAAAATCAATTTATTATTACAAAATGAAAAATTTGAATGAGGTCTGAGAGTGCAAATCTTTATTTGTCTTCATGATGCAAAATTTTTCCATTATTTATAGGAAAACCTGTAGAAGACATTTTTCCAGAAGTCTCTCTTTACAAATATTTTATTCTGGTTGCAATGTATCACACCATTCCTCTCTCTATCCAAGTGATTTCTTCTAATTTATGTAGCATGGAGCTTTGCTGTAGAAGGTCACTGGAGAAATTTAAATGCAAGACACCCTTCTTTGGAAATGTCTTAGATAGCTCTCGATATTTTACTGGTTTATTTTCTTTACATCAAGTGCACTTGTAGTTTATCTGTTTCAAATATTGCTATCAGTTATTTGTTTCACTCTCAACATAACTTTTTACAACTATCTGAAAGGCAGACTGAGACAAAATCTATCTTTTGGGTACTAACATTCATAAAAATGTAAGAATAATTAGTTCCTATTTCTGTGCTACTGAACAAGCCAGAATTAGTCCCAGGTTAAATCAGTTCTTATAATAACACCAGGTTAAGTTGTACCACACTGCGGAGGACTTGAAACTGCTGAAAAAGTCAATTGAGTATTTTTCTCATACTATCACCACCATCTCTATCTGTTTATATGGATTCTTATAGGAAAGTAGAACAACTACTGTGAACCTGAGCATAAGAAAAGACTTTAACTTCAGAAGGAGTAATACAGTGCTCAGGCAGCTCTGAGGATAGAAAAAGTAGTTATTATACAGACATCTATTTAGTCTTGGAGCAATGTATTACATGCGGTTTGGCCAAACCCTTTGTGTGTGTCCATGCATGCACTTATATGATTGAAGTTTTCACAGAGATTTATGTTACATTAGTCAGTTTTTCTACCTTTCATTTTTTGAGATCACAGAACACTCTGAATTGGGAGGGACCCGCAAGGATCATGAAGTCCAGCTTTTAAGTGAATAGTCCATACAGGGATCAAACCCACACACCAAGTATTTTTAGCACCATGCTCTAACTAAATGAGTTAGTCTCAGGGTCAATGATAGATGCTTTTTCTGACATTGTGGATAATAGACCCAAGGGGGAAATCTGCAACAGAAGGAGAAGGGATTTAGGCTTTTTTTTTAGCCTGTTTTTCATCACGTAGACCAAAAGTTTGAAAATTGTCATACAACTGATGTTTCACTTTGTTTCAGTGTTAACCATAAGAAATGTGGCTTTTCTGAAATGGCAGGTAATCCCCATAATCTTTGCTTATGCTCTGATACACTACAGCATGCCTGTGAACCTCAAAAACACAGCAACTGCAAGTTAAATTGTCCTGTATCTCACCAATTTCACTTCAGTCTTCTAGAAAATATGAGAAATAAAACTGAGCTGTGGAGTGGTCAGGAGGTCACTCACAGTTTCACTGCTGCTATCCAAAGAAGGAAAGTTATAAAGGAGAGAAAAAGAATATTTCCTTCATTCTTTGGCTCCCAGGACTTTAATGATCCTTTTGCACTGTTGATCTTCAAAAAAAGTCAGAAAACCACAGTAGCTGCAGTGATGTGCTGGAAAGGACCTACACACAGCCACTGGATTTCAGATAAACTCTTGTCTGAAGCCAAACGCATGCTCATTGAGCAAGGTTTACTACACATTCAACGTTAATATGCTTGTAAATTCCAGAACAAATCTCTCGTCAGAATGTTTTCATACAGAATATTAATTCTCTTAGTATGTTAACATATTGAATTAACATAAAGTCATATATATAAATCAATAATAACAATGAACATTTTTAAAAAAAAGGTAAATATAAAAAGTAAGTTACATACATATATATGTATGTATGTATACGCAAAACTGTACAGCTATTCACAGTGGCAGAAATATGAAAACACATTCTTCAGAAACATCTTCACATCTGTATATTAGTTGTAGTGCTTTGGTGTCTGCAAGCTATTTGCAGTACTTTATAGTGTGAACATATTTTTCTTCACTGACTCCAGAGTCATTTTGTTAATTTAGAATTCAAAAAGCAGGTTTTAATACTGCAACATTACAAGGTTTTTCTTTTTGTTTCTTAGTGAATGGTTGATTTTTCTTCTGTTTTTCCCAGTTGGCAACACTGCAAACTCAGATGAGGATCTGATCAGGCGATGTTAATGAAGCAGTTATTTTGATTCTGCTTTGTTTATGTGCCAATAAAATTAAACAAAATCTAATTCCTTGCTAGCACAGCAAAACAAAGCAAAAAAAAAGGTACATTTCTTATTCATTTTAGTAGTTTTTCTGCTAAAAATACATAAACATCACAGTTGGTTAGTGTTGTGTTCATTTCACTAATCTTACTGCTCTTGTGGCCAAAACCAAAACAAATTATTTTTCTTAATTCAGATAGATTGCCAAAACTAATTCTTTTTTAAAAAGTTGAGGATAGTCTGATAAATTCCTGTTTGCTGTAACTTGGTGAAACTAATGTTGAATAACTTTTAGGTTTGACTGTGTACATGACAATATAATCTAATGGATTTTAATAAAAGAGAGAGTGAAAAAAGATTGAATTTATAGTTTCATCTACTCTCCTGTTAATACATAGGTAGGGTGTATCAACTTCTAAGTGTAGATGCTAGGATTTTTTTATTAGAGATACACTATGTGGGTCAATATTCCATCAATAATTCAAGATGTAATTTAGAAGTATTAATTATATTCATTACTATTCTTTGCTGCTTTGTTTCAATAATTTCTTAAGATTCATGGGAATATATTTTTATTTGTACATTTGGACGATCATAAACTTACCTTAATCAAATTGAAATTCTTTGTGAGTCAAATAGTCACTAGAATCTCTGTTTAATTGGATCTTTACAATGAAAGAAGCTCCTATTTCACTAGATAATGGGAATATGAGATTTTGTAATCTCCATCACAAAAATCTGGTAGAATCAGTGAGACACTGAAAATGTCTTATATTTGCAGAATGACAAAGAAAAAATTCCTTACTCATTTGAGAATTTTTTTTCCAGCTATGAATTAAGCTTTTCAGAAAACCTGTGCACAACTAGTTTAGCTTCTTTATGATGTCCTTCACCAACAAATTACTAAACTACCACAACAAAATGAAGAACTGCACAGACTCTGACAGAAAGTGTCAGTGTACTGTGCTTTTATTCAATTCAGTCATTCTTTCCCAGTTGCTTTCCCCCTCACTCTCCATTATGTCCCTTCCCTTGTCATGCAGCTAGTCTTCATTATTGTGTCATAATTTTGCAAGTGGAGGAGGAGGAGGAGTGTTCTGCTACAAAGATTGCCAGACTGAGGCTGACTCTGTTTTCCTGTGATAAGGAGTTACACTCTGTGTATTCCACCACTAAGCCGTTTCTGATTCAAAATTGTGCCCTATGTTCCATCTGTCTAGATGACTCACAAAGGAAGGAGTGAATTCTTGGTACCTCAGCCTTGGAGATTAAAACAGCCACACTGAATTGGGTCTGAATCTTTTTAATTGAGACTCAGTGGAGCATGTGTGAAATACTATGCTTTGCTTCTGTGAGATGTGCTGCACACTTTGCAGTTTGCATGCTATGTTTAAAGTCAATATCCAGTATCAAAGTTCAGTTTTGCCACCTCAAATATAGGTACAAAATGGCAGGGACAACAGTACTTTCAGCCATCTTGGGGCACAGCATCCTGGGAAACAGCAAGCAGGAGGTGACATCTTTCTGCCAATTTGACTACAACTGGATTATATCCAGTGACAACATCTGCTTTCCCCCCTCCCCCTTGTCTGTTCCAAACATCTGTCTTGGAAAAATGTCAGCATTAAGCATAGGCAAAAACACAAGTGCCTTCCCATTTCATCTCTCTATACAATTACAATCATTCTAAAATGTGTGAGGCTTTTTAGTTTAAAAGTAATATTTTCCCCAACATGTTAAATTTTTAAAGACTTTCTTGGGGTCCTTTCATCTTGTTAGAACAAACACTGTTAACCTGCTTTTAGCATTCCTTCAAGATGCAATAGTTTCTTAATAAATTTCTCCAGAACTGCTAAATCAAAAGTGTTTGGATATGAATTAGAAGAAAGAAAGAGAGAGAGAATAAAAAAAACTCAAAAGTCAGAGGTTTCTCTCTGGGTCTTCTTTATGACAGTGAAAGTTCACAGATGAAAAAGATTATATGAATGATATGAGAAGTTTCTATACAAAGGGAATGTACAGATAGTGTGAAAGGGATTTATTCCTCTAGGAAATTAGCTCCTGTCCTGAAATAATGTTGATTAAATCCTTTGTTTCTTTTCATCTAGTCTTGCTCTCTTTGTACCAGTTCTCCAGGGAATGAACACCTATTCTACTGAGGTATTTAATCAACCTCAGAAGTAATTTTATTGCTCTATGTACTTCTTAATGCTATAAACTCAGTCCTTTAAATAATAATAAGCCTGTGACACAGACACTAGACTGAATATCTTGAAATTATTATGGCTGACCACTGTAACTGTGGGAAAGTCAATATTCCCTGCTTATTGGAAAGATCTCTCTGAGTTTCAATTCCAAGTATAGTAACAACCTTGTCAGGGCTTATGGCTGAAGTAACAGAAAATGGTATGGTTTCTGTCTACATTTCCACCTTTTCTGAAACTAGGCAATTCCTCCTGGTAGATTCCAAAGGAATTTGGAATATTTGTTACCCTTGGATGAGGTGGAGAGCACTGACGTTGTCTAACAGCTATATCTGCTGTAAAGAGTCATTCAAATCTCTGCTGAATGCATGTGTGGTCTTTTACCTAGTTGTCTCGGACACCCAGTTTCTCCAAGACTGGCAGTATGGCTTGATTTCTAAAAGCTAACCAGCAAATATCTGGAGTTATTAATGGAGTTCCTATTCTTTTCTCTTCCTCTTTATCAGGTCTTTAGAGATCTCAGACTCCATGTTTAGTTTTTAAAAATAATAAAATATTTCCAGTGGGTTAAGAATTTAAGGAAAACAAAACAAAACAAAACACAAACAAACCACAAAAACCTGGTCTGAAATGCTGAGAGAGCTTTGTGTTTGTTGGTCTGTTTAGACCATATTACTGTAAATAACCTGACTCTGAAGGATTTGATTTTCAGTTGCATTAGTGTTCCTTAAAACCATTTTGAAGAACTTTGTTTCTTTCCCTTTTTCTGTCTATTCAACATAAGACCTTCTCTTAGTATTTCATGTATTGAGACAGAATCTAGAACCTGGGAGATCAAGGGAGCTAATTAAGAACTATTAGCAAGAGGCCTCAACTCTCAGTATTCTTATGTGAAATTAATTCAAAGAACTCTTAGTTTGTACAGAGCTGTGTGATGGGAGTAGAGACTGCATTCATTTAGTGCTGTAGATCTGTCACATAGTTGAAGAAAGAGTTGTGATGTATTTTTTTGAACACCACGTGACATGAGTGTTTCACCATAGTTTTCTGCTTTGACTGTTTGTAGATTATTACTGTTGTTATTGACTGGGTTTCAAAATATTGTCAGTATCCAAATAATTTTTTAACAGAGAAGTGTCATGTTATCAAGTCTCTTGGCTTTTTGAAAAGTTTCTGAATCATTATTTTCATGTCTTTTCTGTCATTACCCAGTAAGTGACTTTCAGATGTTGAAACTCTTATTGAGATCAGTTAGTGGCACTAGGCTTTGTCTTATGGCCCCTGTTGTTCAGGAACTTTGGAATTATTCCACTTGGATAATAGTAATGAAATTCTCATTACAACATTGTGATGAACTGGAATTGTTGAGCTAATGAAAAGAATGGAAAGTGACATTTGAGATTTGCCTGTTCTCTTATTCCCACTGTTAGACAGCTACCTCAAAAACATATACAAAGGCACTTAAATCAACCTTCAGTGTCAAAATTCCTCTCACAGTATTTTCCTGGAGAAACTGGTTGCTCATGGCTTGTTCAGGTGCAGTTTCCTGGGTGTTATAGTTTCAAAATCTTTCACTGATTTTATTTTCTTTTTTGTCCCTTACGAACACAGTGGTTTGGGAGTTGGAAGCCAGAACAAGATGGCTTGTTGAAGCCCAGCTCTTTCACTATCTGTTCCCAGAGCCACCCAACTGTCTAAAGCCTAAACAAGGGGATAACTAATAGCTTTGCATTCCAACATGATGGCTGTGGAGAGGATCTGAGGAGCTGTTTTTCTCTTTTTTCAGGAGGAGGGGTGGACCTCACTTTTTCCCTGGCTTGGGCGGTGGTGAGAGAGAGGTTTCCTGGTGCTCATGGTTTTTTTGCCACTGCCTGTTTGGGTGCCAGCTGCCACTTGCTGATATGGTGGAAGCACTGGGAGGGGTGTCCTGACTCACCCCTCCCTGACCCTGCGTGCCCTGTGCCATTCTTCTAAGAACAAAACCACCATTACCTGAATTTGCTACCAAGTCACCGAGGGGCTGGTGCCATCTGCAGACGAGTTGCTAGCCCACAACACTTTAGGACAAAAGATGGTGAGAGTGTCCTTGCATGGCCCACAGGAAAGATTTTAGCCCATCCCTGTGGCCGCCATTCCCACATGAGCTTTGGGATTGGCACCTCCCTACCTGTGTCTTTGCCTTACCAGAGTCCCTGAGCCACTGCAGCCCCTGCATCCCAAGGTGCAGCATCGCCTCCTGCTGTTTATAAACATAATTGCACTGAAGGGGCAGAGATGGGACTTTATTTGTTTGAAAGTTTTAGTTATGGGTTTGCTATGTGTTCTGTTCTGGCTTTGGTTATATATATATTTGTAGTAAAGAACTGTTATCCTTTTCTCTACATTTTTTGATTAAAGTCTCTTAATTTCAAAAGTTGTAGTGGTTTTGAGGAGAGGGCCCCTTCCTAGTCCAGAAGGATTCCTCACTTTCCTTGAGAGACATGTTGGTTTTGTTTTAAACTGAGACACGGTAAAAAACTGGATGAATGACTCAGAGAGTAGTGATGAATTGAGTTAAATCCATCTGATGGCTAGTCACAACTGGTGTTCCCCAGGGCTCATTACTGTGTGGGTTTTTTTGTTTGGTTGTTCTTTTTTGTTGTTTGTTTTTGTGGATTATTTGGGCTTTTACCAATATTTTATAATGAATAAAAAACCATGTACACATTTTGTAAGTTCTTTTATTAATATATCAGTACACCATTTTCATGGCCAGAGTTTTGGTAGTGATAGATACCCTTTTTCTGGAAGATTTTGCTGCAAGGAGTTGTTTTGCTTAGGAAAGGCTTTCCTGCCACTTTCTCGAAACAGTTGCTGTTTTCTCCCACTGCATTCTAAAGAGGTTTCTCTCTCTTACATGTGAAGAGAGAGACAACATTCATACATGTTACAGGGCTGCTGTGGCACATAGAGAGTCAGGGGGGGCAGTGATAATAAAGCCGGGAGAAGGAACAGATGTGTCTTTCTGAGGTCCAACGCTTGTAGCTGGTTGTGCTGGTTTAAAGGTACACCAGAAGGAGGAATGAATCTAACTCACAAACAGATTACAAGTCAGAATTACAGTTTAGTAAAAAGATCACAATAAG
>JAWWEU010000001.1:32571654-32634403 GCA_035583155.1 Acropternis orthonyx | reverse complement strand
AGGAGACAGAAGGTGATTCCTTTGAGGTGCAGGCTTGGTAGATGAAAGAAAAATTCCAAGATTTTAAACCCATAACACTGGTGCAGGTCTTCTTTGTAAGTTTTTAATGTTCTTGACTTCAGCATAAACCTTTTGGATTCTTTCCACTGCTTTGGCATTTTTGGGGGTACCTGTGTGTATTTTATCACACAGTTTTGTAAGAAATATGTGAAATATTTAATTAAGAAAAATGTCAAACCAGTCAATACAATCCAATTGCTATAGTGTAGTTGATTGTGATGGTTATGGTTATGCACAGTGTCATAATTTATTTGGATTATATTCAAATCTATGCATAGATTTCATGTTACCAAAATTTTAAACATTTTTCTGAAGCAGTTAATTTAGTAAGATGACTTGAACTCTGTCTTCAGTTAGTGAAGAGATTTGAGCACTATCCGAAGAAGATGCCACAATGACAGCTCTCCAATGAGGTTTTTTATTTTCAGATTTTTCTGTGTAGCAGTAACTATGAAACTCCTTAACTTCTTGCAATATTTTGATGTAAGAAATTAGGTTCCTATGTTTACGGATTTCATTGTATTACCCTGTGCAGACATTAGTCTCTTTTTTTTCACAAGGTAAATGCCATATGATCATAACATTGCATGTGTGTTAGTTAGTCTTGCCTGACTTAACCTGATACTGTTCATATGTCACATTCCAAACCTATTCAGAGCTAAGTAAACAACTTGTTCTATGTCATTACATTTCACTCTGCACTGGTGCAGCCTCACCTAGAATATTGTGTGCAGTTTTGGGTGCCACAATATAAGAAAGATATTAAGCTCTTAGAGATCATCCAAAGGAGGGAAATGAAGATAATGAAGGGCCTTGAGGGGAAGCTGTGAGTGAGGGCACTTGGTTTGTTCAGCCTGGAGGAGACTGAGGGGAGATCTTGTTGCAGTTACAACTTCCTTGTGAGAAGAAGAAGAGAGGCAGGCACTGATCTCTTCTCTGTGGTGACCAGTGACAGGACCCGAGGGACTGGCTTGAAGTTGTGTCAGGGGGGGTTTAGGTTGGATATTAGGAAAAGTTTCTTTCCCCAGAGGGTGGCTGGGCACTGGAACAGGCTCCCCAGGGCAGTGGTGACAGCACCAAGCCTGACAGAGTTCAAGAAATGTTTAGACTATACCCTCAGGCACATGGTGTGACTCTTGGGGATGGTCCTGTGCAGGACTAAAGGTTGGACTCGGTGATCCTTGTGGGTCCCTTCCAACTCAGCATATTCTGTGATTCTGTGTCATCAGCACAGATAGAAGCATTAAGCAGTTCATTAGATTTTTACTGTGCTAAGTGCTGCTCTCTAAAATAGCAGGATACTGAGATACACCACAGGGTATACTTTCACCTACACAGCTGTTGAACAGGTTTGTTACCTCCTTGCAGATATAAGAGCGACAGTGCAGGTGCTAATCACGCCTGTGGGTTTGAGCAGGATAACAGTTGGCTCATCTACTGCAACCTGACAGCTGAAATTGCTCAAAGAGTTTTGGGCCCTAGTAGACACACATTGCCAAGAGAGTGCTCTGGTGCCATTTATCTGCCAATCTGCTTGGGGACCATGTTGTTGTTTTCCAAACTGCATGGAGAGCGTGAAAAATACCATATTTGTATTCTAGTCAGGTTCTGCTTGTTATGAAACAGCACTGACAGTACTTGGCACTGCAAAAAGGGTGACCCAAAGCAGTTTACCTGTTATTCATTGTGAGTTCCTGGTGGATGAGAAAAATAGGAAGTTCCTAAGCACCATGAGAGGGTGAACTCTTGCAAATAGGACCGATTGATATTTTACTGGAGCATTCCTACTGGGAGGTGCTGGCTCTGACTGCTCCACAATTTGCCGTAAATTTTTCATTGTTCTGAGGTTTCTGTTTTAAATAAAAAATCCAAATTCTGATTTGATGTACTGCCACTTAGCTGTGTGTTACTCCATAGGTATTTCTGCTGGCTTTTTTAACTATTGGGATAATGATACATTTTCCATGATGATTATGAGCACCAGGATCTGGATTTTCTTTCTTTGCAAAGAGCAGGATATATTTGGTTTATTCATTCTAGTTTGGACGTTTTCTGGTCTCTCAGTTAGACAGTAATAATCCAGAGATGACTAATATTTAGGGAATATGACTATATTCAGAAAAATTCAATGTTTTCTCTAAAATTCTGAATGGGTTTCAAATTTTTTTGACAACAAAAAAAACCCCTAGTTAAGTTCAGTGGTGCTATGTCAGAATAACACATAGCTGAGAATTCAAATATATTTTTAATGAGATTTATCTCAGTCAATTTTCACCATCCAAAATTTTCATGTCCAGTCAAAACTAAAGAGGTAAGGATATTTATAGAGAAATTAATATCTGATTTCTTAGAAGTCCATCCTGTGGGTCATAATTCACACTGTCCATGCTTGTCTTGTTCTTGACTAATCTACTGAAAACCTTTTTAATTCAGATGATGATCATGTTGCTTCAGAAACAAGGATGACATAAAGACTGCCAGCTTTCTCCTCCTCCAGCCTCTAAAAGTATGTCAGTGTAACTTAATTTCAAGAGACAAAATAATAGCTTCAGTCCCAGGTGGAGTGTTGGCTGCAAAAACAACAGGTGCAAAACCAAATCTAAAATTCCTGGCTTCTTCATGCTTTTGTCTTCATGATTTAGGTGATCAACATATTTGCCAGCAATATGTCCTCATAGAAACTATGTGTTTCCAGGTAAAAAAATGAGTTAAGGAAGATAGAGAAGAAAACTATTCAAGTGAAAGATATGAGATGTAACAGGATCACAGCATTAAAAGGCCTTTTCATTTTTAATTAATTATCTTTATGTCAAGTGAAAAATATGAGAGCTTCCTGTGTCAATTATTGATTGTGAAATACTGTAACTTGCAATTAGCCTTCTGCTCTATAATGCATTGTATAATTGAGCATTTAAACTGCTCAAGAAGTCTGAGACCTCACACCAATTTTGAAAATAGTAAGTAGGAAACGGAAACCTTCTCTAGAGCTCAAAAGATGGGGAAGCATGAAGTGTTAACCCTTCCTCCATTAGGTCTTCAGATTTTTTAGTATCACATAATCTATTTCAATATTTTTAAAATTTCAATATGTATTTTGATCATTTTCTGTGAGATATCAATAAAGGCAGGCTCATTTTTGGTCTCTTCCTCCCCTCTTTTTTTCTTCCTCTCTCTCTTTCCCTCATCTCTCTCTCTCTTCCTCTCTGTTTGTCTGTCTTTACTTCTCACAACTGGCTGTATATTGGCAGACCTTCTCTATGGTGTGGAATATGGTGTGCAGGGAGCCCAGGCAAGTGGTGGAATCACCATCTCTGAAAGTGTTCAAAAGACACGTAGATGTGACACTTAGGGACATGGTTTTGTGGTGAGCATGACAGTGCTGGGTTAATGGTTGGACTCAACCTTAAAACTCTTTTCCAACCTTAACAAATATGTGATGAGATGACCATAACACCTGATTATGAAATCTGGCTTCACGGAAACAAGATTCTTAAGATGGTATAATATATGATAGCTCCATTTAATTCCATTGATAAAAAGCCCCTGGAAATCTTAACATTCACTTTTTTTTTTTTTTTTTTTTTTTTTTTTTTTAATAGAAATGCAAGTATTTTTTGTTGTTTGTTTGTTGGGGTTTTTTGAGTAGCCAAAGGAAGAAAAAATTATATTTAAATATATTTTCAGAGTTTTTCTAATTATTAAATAGGATTCCTGACACTTCATCATATATTAACTTTTCATATGTAAAAAACAGTAATGTGGGACTTCATTTTTTTTGCTAAGATATATTCGTGTGGTGTATTGAATGTACTCAGGGTGTGACTATAACACTCCAGGGAAGCTCACACAGATTTCCTCTACTAGGTGGACTGGGCTGCATCCATTCCTCAAAGTATGTAAATCAGGTGACATAAAGCCTCTTTTCCCATTCAGATAGTGAAAGGACAAGGGGGAATGGTCTTAAGTTGCACCAGGAAGGTTCAGGTTGGATATTAGGAAAAAAGTATTTTCACTGAAAGAGCAGTTAAGTGTTGGAACAGGCTGAACAAGTAGGTGATGGAATCACCATCCCTGGAAGTGTTCATAAAAGGAGTGTATGTGCCTCTTTGTAATATGGTTTAGTGGCTGTGGTGGTATTCATCTGAAGGTTAGACTTGATGATCTTTGAGGTCTTTTCCAACCTTAATGATTCTATGATTCTATATTATTTCCTGTTAACAAAAGATGGATTTAATCAGATTGCTCATCAAATCCAAAGATGAAAAGCAGCTGTGTAGCTCTGCATGATATATTTAACTCACTTTTGCAGAGTTATAGGGTAGAAGACTTCCTTCCCAGATGTTTATTCTGGCAACTTCATCAAAATACACCTTCATTAAAAAAATCATCAAAATACAACACAGCAAGCAAGAGATTTAATTTGAGCTTAATAATTTTGGTCATTAAAGGAACAAAAAAAGCATGATACAGACAGGACTTTGGTGGCTATTAAAATGCTATGGTACTTGAAATTTTTGGAACGGATGAAGATGTGTCAGGTATGGTCTGCCCATAGCAGCTGGTGCTTTCTCCAAGTTACAAAGGAAGGCAAGTCCCCTTCCACTTTCTGCCAACAAATTTCCCCAGAATTGACAGTAGACATTTTCTGGATGCAGTGTGTCAACTTGGTCCAGACAGAAGGACGGAATGACAGTAGCCAAATAATAGAAAAAGTCAGTTTTCATTGCCACAAAAAAAAAGGGTGTGCCTTCACTTACTGATAGATTGGCTCTAGCACAAGCCAATTTCCAAAACTGTCAACCTCCAAATATGTATATTTTGAAAAGAAAGAACAAAAGAATGAGAAAGAAAGAAAAAGAAAGAAAGAAAGAAACAAAGAAAGAAAGAAAGAGAAAGAAAGGAAGAAAGAAAAAGAAAGAGAGAAAGAAAGAGTCACAGTCCTTATAGGAAGCCTATGAAGAAATAGTTGTGTAGATGTTCTAATTCAAGACTTATAAGTGTAATGAAGGCAGTACAAATGATTTTACTTTTCCTGAGGCTCTGGAAAGCTGCAAGTAGTAGGAAAATTGATAGATTAAAAAATTTCTTAGCTATAAAGATTGTCAAGTACATCTGTCATCCCTCCTTTTCTTCATGCACCCAGACACCAGGTTAAAATAAAGGTTTAAGTTAGACAGTATAATTTCACTTATAAAATTCTAAATGGTGAGAGAAGAGTCCATTGACCAGTTTTCTAATAAACTTTTACAGTACTTGTTTATTTCTGCTCTCTAATATCCATCTTTTTTTCAAGTTTCTTTTTGTCTCCTTTAGGAAAAAAAAAAAAAAAAAGACCCAAAATAAATGCTGGAATATTTTATGTACAGTCATCAGAGCTGAAAGGTCTACCAGAAAAAACCTGGCTATATACAAATTTAGAGAGGAAATTAGAACTAATTTGTCAACACTCAGAGGGATGATATTCTGCTGCTTTTTGTATGTCCGAATAGCACACTGTTTCCTGAGTGTTTCTGGTAAAGCATATTAACCAAAAATGCATGTCTGAGGCACTGTTTCTGAAACAGAGCTCTATAGTGTAGACACAGCGTTCACTATTCCCATATATATTTTCTTGACTTATAAAATACTTTGTTGGACTGAAAATCACACCATGACAGTAATGTCTCTATTACTATCCCAACAATATTTAAAAACTCATCCATAAAGACAGAACTTTTTTATAGCTCTTGGTAATTACATGAAAGGATTTTGCATTAGTTACCAGACAGGGAATCCCATTAGAAAAAAAAAATAATTAAAATATTGACATTTCCTCCTAAGTACTTGGTACAAACGCTTGCTCTGTTGTCACTGTCCATTCCTACTCAGAAAAACACTTGCATACCTTTTTCAGTTCTGTTAACTTCAACAAGAAAGACCATGCACAGACTGACAGATCACAGCTGCTTAGTTGTTGATTTCTAGAAAATGATTGAGACATGGAACAAACGAAGTTATTTGGAAACATCTAAGCCGGGGGGGGGCGGGGCGGCGGGGAGGAGAAAGGGAAAAAAAAAAGAAAAGATAAAAGAAGAAAACAAGAGGACAATCAGTGCTCTTCTATTCCCAGTACTAGGTTAGAAACTGTAAGGAAACCAGAGTCACAGCATGCAATTATGTGATGTTAAGTTTAATTCAAAAGAATTCTAAGGTCTGTAGTTGTCCTCATAATAATAACAATATGTAGTAACTCTGAGATTCCTCTTATGCCATATACTTTAACTATGACCACCTAACAGTCAATTCTGACTAGACAGTTTTCCTGACTTTGCTTAGCATCCTATTTGGACATGTCCCTTGAGCTAGGACTGGGCCATTTTGCCAGGTTCTGGACATGGACAAATTTCTCATTATTACTTTGAATTTGGAAACCCTAGCAATTCTAATGGCTAAATTAGCTAGTGTAATAAACAACCTGGAAGCAGGTTGCTTAGTGTTTGGAAACTGGAACCCTACTGTAAGGAAATGTGACAAGAAGTATTTGGGGCCTTTAGGGAACCAGTCCAATAAGACTGCAGGAGACCTAGTCAAAGTATGGCCATTGCTGATTCTGTATTAGAAAATCAAAAAAACTTTAAACATAGGAAATACCACAGAATGAAGATTAAAATTGAGTCAGAGAACATGCTAAGAAAGTACTATAGTAATCATCTACATTTTCAAAGGACTAATGAAAAATATAAATAGAGTAAAAGAACAAAGAATTCTGCAGTGAAAATTGTAGTAAACTTGAAATATCATTATTGATATATTTTTAGTCCTTTGACAAGAATACGTTGTTCTGAATTAGAAAGAACTTTTAAACCAATCTCCACAGTATATTTGTTACTGTGTGCATGCTTCTAATAGACCAACACAACTCTTCCCTGAAAAAGAGGTAAAGAGAATACTTAGTCAATAAGTGAAAACAGACTGAAATATTTAATGTCTGGTTGAAATTTGGACAGGCTAGTAAAGTTAATGTCTCTGCTCTTTAGGAAATGACATGATTTTCTTAATATTCTCAAGTAGTCAGGGCTGCAATTTCATAACTCTTCAGAAAGCAGCACTTCCAGGACTAGAATGACCCTTATGACCACACCTGCAGCAGTGATTAAATGCTCAAGAGAGAAGTAAAGTTCTTGCTGCTGATTTGGTGACACCATCGGCTGCAGCACCCAGATTTACTTTGTGAGTATCCTGTTTGAGTATTGGCCAAGCTTAACCTTGTTTGTTCTAGGAAACTCTAAGATCATAAGCTGAAGTAGTATGGCTGCAGGTCATGAGTATCAGCACCCAGAGGACTTGACTGTCTTTCTAGTTTTTGTTTGGATGTGTTTTCTTTTCAAATTGCATCTCTTTTTATTTACTAAGATACATGATTTCAATGAGTCTTTAGAGAGACCAACTATAGAAGGATTTAGTAACCTTCATGTGATACTTTCAGCTGTAGAAAAGTTTTCACAATAAAAAGAAACATGGTTTCTTAAGTAGTAGGGCATGAAACTAAGATTAAAAAGTATTTAACTTAATAGCAAGCTTTAACTTTGCTGTAAATTCAGACCTGCTCTGCATTTAGTAAACTCAAGGACACCTCATAATTTTACCCAAGATGGGAACTGTCCTATTTTCTTGTATTATTTTTGGTGCTTATATTTCTGTTATTCACAGATGTAGTCTTTAAACACACTAACCTGAGATGCATTGTTAAAAATTGTCTGTGAAAAAAGAACACAAAAGGACATTCTTAAAAAAAATCTAAGCATTTTTTACAGAAATTGACTTAGACACTTCATAACTAAACCAGACACACTAAGTAGATTATACAGGTCATTTTCATAGCTATTAAGTGTCCTTCTGTTGCACAGAAATTGACTTTCCTAGATCTCCTTCTTTTGCAGCCTTGTACTGTTACATTAACAGAAAGAACATGTTAAACATTTTATTGTTTTCTTCTAATGCCAAAACAAGACAGAATTCTCCTAGAAGCAGATTAATGACAAAATATCCAATAACAATGTATTATCTTTCTTGAAATATTTCCTTAGAATTACTTCTCATGGATACTTCAATATTTCTGATATTAATGGCCTCTGATCACTGTTCATTGAGATAATCATAACTCAAAATTCCTTGTGTCCCTGTCTTGTGATTGCATTATTAATCTTACTCCAGCTGTGTTTCATGTGTTTGGGTTGATTCAAGCTAGGGCATTTTTGCATGCGTAGACATAGAATTATAGAATATCCTGAACTGGAAGGGACCAACTCCTGGACAGTATTATCCAGTGCCTACCAAGATAGATTCTAAGAACTGGATGTGGCCTATATTCAGGCACTGCCCAAAAGGAAATGGGAGTGCTTTTCTCCAGGTTTGGTTGCCATTTTGCCTAATGGGAAAGCAGATTTGTAGCTACTCTTTGTGCACGAATACTAGGAGGCCTAGATGAGCCTTGTACCAAGGGTCTAAATATCTTTAGCCTATAATAAAGACATTTTTATTATAATGAACATTTTATTGATTGCTAACAATAACGAAGTGTCCTCTCCCTGGCTTTCTAGTTGTAGTGTCTCTTTTAAAATTATATTTGCTTTTTCTAGAAGGCTATTCCAATTATTGTTCCCTTTTCCCTTCAACCATTCTTTATAGTTTTCTTAGTCTCCTTTTCCTCCTCCCATTCTTCAATAAAATACATGTGAGAATTTTTTTCACTGCACCAAAGAAGGAATTAAAGTGCTGTGCTAGTCACTGAAGCATCACACAAAGAGCTAGTTATCAGATTCCTTTGGGGAGTGGGAGAGGAGGAGGCAGAAAGGCTTTGTGTATTTTATAACAAAGTATGTTTCTGAAATCATAACAAATTCACTTTGTCACAGGTCGAAGGACAGTGTTTTTAGTTAAAGATTGTCAGAAATACAGATTCCAAGTAATTATTATTTTTTCAGTACTTTTTATTTTTCCTTGTATCTTTTTTTTTTTTTTCCTTTGCCTCCTAGTTCATTCAGGTTGAGCATAAGTAATTAAGCTTTTCAACTTAGACCTTTATACAATTTGCATGTATGTCTCTATAATGCTTTCACAGGTACATGAAACCCATGGTAAATTTCTTTTACAGACTAACAGTAATGACTTGGGGAGGTTGATTTTTGTTTGGGGTTTTTTTGAGGGAACGGTTGGTTTTAGCTTTTTTATAAGTATTTTTATTACTAACAATTAAAAAATAAAAGTGCAACCAACCCTTTGGGTCTTATTTAGAAATAGGGTAGGTGGGGAGGAGGACATGCAATTAAGAAAACGAAGTGATTGAGTCTTAAAATGCGCAGGACATTGCTTGAAAATTGGAAAAGACCTGGAAAGAGGGTATGATCCAACAGACTTTATAGATAGGTATCTCCCTTCTTGTGTTTCTGTAGAAGACATAGAGCTTTATCATCTCCACATTCCCTGAAGGTAATTAAAGCCATATCACTTTGCTGGCCTTTGGTTCAGCAAAAATCAAAGCAAAAAAGGAAGAATTTTGGAAATTAATAAATGGCAAATATTTATGAAATTTTATTTATTACTCTTATGCTTATTTTGCTTCACTAAATGTGGATAGCAGGACTAATTCCATGTGTTCTCATTACTTGTGTCAATCAAGAGAAACTGTTGCATCAGCAGGTTGAACATGGTGTAGAAGTGAAATGAGTGAAAAATCTGGGCAGCATGAAGCTGAACAAAAACCAGGAGCACAGGGTTGCTCATGTATGTTCATCTCACACCCACAGGTTGATCATCCTTTAACACTTAAAATTTCATTTGTCTATGTGATCCTTTAACATTTAAGCTGTTCATTTACATACAGTTGTTCATATTTGCCAGTCACAGACAACTTCATAGCTGATAGGTCTTCTAAGTGCATTAACAGTTTTGTAGTATTCCTTGACTCAGACCACAAAACTTTCTAGCATATATAGATAACATTGTAGTTTATGTTTCTAATTATGTAATTATTTAAAGCTCTTTGATGCATGTCATTAGCATATCATAGAATCATAGAAACATATATATCATTGATATCATCAATACCAACAGTTTGAAATTAATAGAGTTCAGTGAAGGAAATAAAGTTCCACAATTTCTACTTAAATAGAGCTCTAAGGCTTTTGTATATTGCCTGTTCTAGAGTCACCTGTCCATTGAAACTTCTACTAACCTTTTGAACACTGATCTTTGTTCATTTGCAAGCTGCCAAGGTTATTCTTGTATTGTTGTAATATTACTAATCACATGTGGGAAGTGTCTTAGATACAAATACATAACTGATGGCTATAGTACAAGATGCTGAATTAAGATCTGTGGATTCTTTGGGTTAATGGCGAAGAACATTAGTCACATTTTGAGGGAACAAGAAAGATTTAGAGTAGAAGGTATATTTGCACTGATGAAGGCTTCGTTATAGCTATGTGAACCTTCCCAGCCATAAAAAGTTAATGCTTTTCTTGTGCAGGCAGGGTGAATATACAGGTAAATTCTTAATAAAAATGTAATTAAATGGGTAAGGTAACAAATAAAAGGGTAAATTAACAAGTAAATTTAATCTGTTGACTAGATTAACAAAGTGTCAGGTTTGTGTAAATGAAAGAATAGATTTTGATGCCATGTTTAACAAGAAGCTAGAGTAGGCTTTTAAGTCACGTGAGAAATCATTTTAAACAGAACAACATATGGTACAATAGACAATACTTTCTTATTAATTTCTCTGTACCTTTTGCAGCATGGTATCAATATTTCTTATATTGCCCCTATGCAAAATGGGTTAGGAAAACACTTGTGTCTCTCTTATAAAACATTTATAAACATTCCTGTGGAGAAGTAATGTTTTACTTGGGATTCATTGATTTACAAAACATAACATTCTGAATGTATGTGTATACCCTGGTGAATCTTATTCATTGGCTAAGTAAATTGTATGATGGTAAAATTAGGGTTTTGGTGTACAGTTAGACCTTGCTAAATCAGTGGAAACCTCTACAACACTTTCTTGATACTTGCTCTAAACTCTTCCATAGTTAATAAAGTTCAGTAGTGTATCAAGGTTCTCACAGTTACTGTTATTTACATTTCTAGAACTAATTTATTCAACGACAAGGTCTTAATAGATGAATAGCTGCCTTGTTAGATCCCTTGTCCTCTGATTATCCACAAAGTAATCTGCTTGCGTTTGGCTGCCAGGGTCACCTGTATAGTAAGCCAGCCTGTTCAGTACATAAAGACTCACAGACTCAGCCATTTGTTCAAAGAGACTCTTGAGCTAAACAATCTGGATATGTTTGGCTCCCTCCACGCAGGAGTCCTCCAGCTCTAACCCAGAAGGACATGGATACTGAAATATTCAATATGGTTTAGTAGCATGAGAAGGTAATGAAACACACCTTCAGCATGATTCTGCAAAATATCAATGAAACCAATCCAAGAGTGCCATCTTATTGCTCTGAGGCCTTTGAGCAGAATTATATGTAAACCCCAAATAAATAATTTAAATTAGGCTACAAACTTTTAGTGTGAAGTTAAAAGGAGATCAGATCCAAATGTTAAATTATGTGGGGTAACTTAGCTGCACAGAAACTTCATCCTGGCATTGATGAAGCATAGGCCATTTCAAAGGAACAGTGCTCTCCCACTGGTGGAGGCAACGAGACAAGAAAAATGGAACCCACTGTCTGTTATTATACCTTCACAGAGCCCTGAAAAATGATATTCCAGTGGCAGATAGCTTTTCGCAGTGGGATTCTGGCAATAAGAAAGAAGATTTTTCTGAAAAATAACAAAATAAAAACCATAACCAAAACATACACAACCCGGATATAAATGTAGAAAATGCAGTCATGAAGATGTTTAATTTGAACTAAATTTTCAAGGTTTTATAAGGAGACCTAATAGCAAAAACTGCAAAGAATTCTTCAAAAGAGTGTTTGATGTAGACTTTGGAACTGAATTGCTTGGCAAGTGTTCTCACTTAACACTTTTTAGCGTTTGTCATTTGACTCCTATCAATATAAATCTGATGACTCACTCTAATGATCCTTTTATCTAGCTAAAATGTATCTTAGAGCTCAAGGTTTACTTTTTCTGGGCTTGAGGAATATAGTGATTTAGAGTTCAAGCTGCCAAAATAAGTGAAAGGAGGAAAATGGAGCCTCTTGGTATACTGAACTGGAAGCTCTGAGCACTGCTTAATTGTACGGAAGACAGTTTTTGGAAATGTAACAGGTCTCTAAAGGCATGCCATTATCTTCCAAAGGAGGACCCTGAGTTAGTTGCTTTTAAAACCAGAGCTGATTATATAGCTATTTTAAAAAGTGTAGTGAAGATCAGCGTGGTTGAAAACTTGGTGGGTATGATACAACCCTGAGACTTAAATCAATTTCCTTCATTCTCCTGCATATTTCCTGTTTTATCCTGTGTGTGTTTCAATTTTTATATTTCTCCTGTTTAATAAAATGGAATAAGGGTGGAGTCATCATAGAAAATTTGTTTATTACAATAAAATACAGGGTTATATAATCAGCAATATGAATGGGGAAAAGTATTGTAAAGAATGATAGAAAAATTTAAATTGGAAGGAATCTTGTGGTGTCATGTAGTTTTACTCCCTGTTCAAAGGAAGGTCTGTTTGAAAGTTACCTTTGGTTGCTTAGGTCTTTGTGTTAATTGAAAACTGTCTAACCTGTGCATGGATAAAGTCAGGACTTCTGGGGAAAATTTGTTGAGATCACATAAACTAAACCTATTGTCACATGTGCAAAGTCATAACATTTATAGTAGTGCAATAAATGTTAATTTTTGAGGGCTTGACTTGATGGATGCAATAGTATTAATATACTCTCAGCAGAATTACTACTAATTCTGCTAACTAGGAGAATTGAGATTGCATCCTTTAATATACACTGCACTTTCTCACAACTTTCCTGTCTGTCTTCACAAACTGATCCATAAGACATTATCAAAAATATATAAGGGTATATTTCTTACACTTTCTGGTACTGTATTTACAATGTCTGCCTATATTACAAAGCAGGAGGTCTGCTGGGAATCTGTTGAAATTCAGACACCTTTATAGCTTACTACATACAACACGGCTTCTAGTTATAGTAACTCATCTCAGCATACTTTTCTATGCTGACCTATTCATTAGCGGCTCCTAAACTTCTGTGGAGAGCTAAAGTGCACTCCTGACTTTTTAATGCCCCAGAGTGTTATACTGGGTGTTACACTGAGTGACATTAAATCAATGTGATTGTCCCAGAATAACAAAATAGACCCTTCTTTGCAAGTTGTTCTGAAATGTGCACAAGTAAAGGCAAATAAGAGGCTTATTATGTTATTTGCAGCATAAATACCCAGAAAATAACAACATCAAAGCAACTTGAGGTATATGCAGAATAAACCTTTTGCCTCATTAATCTGAAAAATAGCCTAACTTTTTGGAATTAGAAACTTTTATCATCATGTATAAATATGGATATAGCCAGTTAATATGTCACTGAATATAACATGTAATCATCTCATTCAGAATAATACTTTAAAATTTTTAGGACCATTCTTAAAAGTAGATCCTTTAAAGGCCTTTTTTTTTCCTTTTGAGAAAATATATTTCAAATTGTTCCACTAAAGCTTAAGAAAGAACTGAAAACATGAGGCAGTCTGCATACCAAGGACCATCCTTACCCTCTAACAATAGTAAGACAGCTACTAAAAATATAACAATTCAGGAGCAAAAGGTCATCTTTCCTTCTTCTAGGTTGTGGTTGTATGTGAATTGGAAGGGATCAAATCCTTATGCTAGATCAGGTTATCTTACTGAAGCAAGCAAACAGAATAAAACACAAAGCCAGAAAAAGATAAGCAAATGTGAGCTTTGAGTTAGTAACATCTTCCCCTTGGCACAAGTTAATCTAGGTTGCAAAGAGGTTTTGGTTTTCACCATTAATAGATTTAATAACACTAATATACTGTGGGATTTGAGTCTCTGAATACATATGTGCACTTTGCAGCTAAATTTCAGTGAAACTTGTTGAATGAAAACACCTCAGTCAGCCCTGTGAAATAAAAGAGAAGTTCAGCACTGCCCTAAGGGAACAGATCCGTTCTGTAGTCAAATGCATTCCTCTTCAGTACATAACAAAATGGAGTTTACTGAAGTGAATTGTGACATCATAGTATCAACAGCTTTTTTGCTCTTTATTACAAAACTTAATAGTTTCGTTTGGAAAAAATCAAACAATAAACCAATAGAGCAAACGATAAACCAATAGAAGACCAAGAAGAAATATTTGCCAAAAAAGTTGTGTGTCTAGTAACCACAGGACTATACACTATGTTCACAGAAAAAAAAACTCAACCAAACAAAAAAAACCACAAAAAAACCAAAAAACCCAAGAAATTCCAGAATAAAGATGGTGTTATATATATATATATATATATTGCGTATTACTGGTACAGTGAGGTGATGTTATTGCAGCAATAAATGCTTAAGACTCACGTGAAGACATAAGAACTATGCTTTTAAATCTGAACTAGGCAATAGGCAATAAGAAGCCTAGTCAGTAGCTATAAAGTGAGGTAGGGACAAATAAATAGAGAGAATAGCTTTAATTGTTTGAGTCCTCAGCACTGGTCATCTTTGTGCTGTTCAACAGGTCTTGTCTTACCTTGGATATAAAAGATCAGTATCTCTTCTAGTTTGGTCACTGAACTCCCTATATATCAGTGAAAGAAACAGTCACATCCAGAGAAGAGTTCATCCCATGCACCTCAAATACCAATTTTAGAACGAAATTAATAGCTCTCTGGAGTTGTTTTTAACTTTCTTGTCACTTTAATGGGAGCTTCAGTGACAGGACACTGCATTTCAGACAACTGATATCTGATAATCATAGAATCAGAACAGTTTGAGTCAGAAGGGAACTTAAAGATCATCTAGTTCTAACCCCCCTGCCATGGGCAGGGGCAACTTCCACTAGACCAGGTGCTTAAAACCCATCCGAGCTGGCTTTGGGCACTTCCGGGAACAGAGGTACCACATCTTCTCTGGGCAACCTGTGCCAATGTCTCACCACCTTCACAGTAAAGAATTTCTTCCTAATATTTAATCTAAATTTATGAGTTTTTTTCAGATTGATAAGACAGGTAATCATCTCTTCCTAATTCATGATCAGACAGTCAGACATCAACTTCATACATTTTGTCTCAAAAAAATGTTAATATTTGAGTCTTTGAAAGAGGGCACAGAAATTCTAAAACTTGTTTATCTATGCTAACTTCCCCATGGAGGGAAGTCCTTCTATCACTGAGAAAGCAGTATAAGATCTGAAACATAAAACTGTATCTCTGATTGAAAAAAATAAAAATAATTCTTTAGTGGTTTTTTCATTATTTTTTTACAATAAATGTAACAATGGAAACAGACACATCATAAGTTTTAAATTTCTTTTTCCAGTTTTTGTCAATGTCACAGCTAAAATATATATCATCTATACTTTCCCTTAGAAGCTTTTATTTTACTCTATTGCTAGACTTTTAAAGAATCATTTTGTCTTTAAAGATGGGTTTATATCTTGCAGTTCAAATATATGAATTCATTCTGTTGCATTTCTGAAAATTCTCACCTTGATCCACCTGTAGCATGACTTAGAAATATCAGACATGTCTGTCAGGTGGTCTGTCTCATTTTATTCTAGGCTTGGCATTGTATCTTCTGAGTAATTCCTCTGGGACCTGGATTTCCACATGTGCCTTTTAGGCTCAGAGGAACTTTTTCTTTAAAATGTAAAGGCAAGAACTGAGCTGTAGAATGAATGTAGATGGGCATATCTGTCCATTTCTGTATAACATCTCTGAAGCCATAGCCAAGAAGGTCTTCTGTAGAAAGGAGAATTTTTTTCCCAGGTGTGCTTTGAGAAACACTGAGTTTGTGGATAATGCTGCCTTCTCTTGTCCCAGAGCAGTTAACTCTGAGCTGTAGAAATAAATCATGTTCAACCTTCCTTCAGGTCTGTTCCTTAGACCTTCCCTCAGTATTTCTAAATCTTTGTGATGCTTCTCTGGACTTCTTCAGAAACTGGTGATTCCTTTGTAAATCTAGGAGTGATACAGCAGACTGCAAGGGAGAAGTATGAATTGCAACAGGCAGAAGGTGAGGGGCGAGAATAAAAAAATCAATTTAATAAATCTCAAAGGTCTACTTTGTATTCTTTGTATTAACTCATTTGATTTTTCCTTTTTTCCTGTGTTTTTTTTTTTTTTTTTTTTTTGCACATGGCTCTACTTCTTGTATTTCCCTTATTTTTGTTAGAAGATGGACAAGCCGAAGAGAAGCATAATTGAAAGCACTGTGTTTTCTCTTGTTTCATGCAAATCCAACATCGTGCATCTTCCTTGTAGTTCATGGAAACACTTTTAGAACCATAAAGCAAAACCTTCCAGGGTCAGTGGTCATCTGTCACTTTATTTCCAAGCACCACAAATCCTTGCCTTGGGGAGACCAACCCAGCTGATACTTGACAGCCTTGGCTTTGATTTTGTGTAATCCATTGTCTCTTTTTAAAAATGCATAGATTTGGGCATAAAAAATCCAATCTCACTGCTTTGAGCTAGAACAATGTATTTTATAAAATAAGTACCAATTGATAAAAGCAATAAGTAAACTGGAGACAATTGGTGTCTGTTTCCATCTCATTTGAACCGTAAAATCCAATTTACCATTTGTGATTTCAAATGAAACTCAGGAAACGACACTGTACACAATCACAACTGCTCGTGTCCTGTGTGCAGCATGCAGCCTGAAACTCTATTTTCTTATCTAAAACATGACTGGTGTCTAAGAAAGACCCTTTGACAGCTGTCACTTAAAATTAAAAGTCCTTGACAACCATGTTCCTGTTTATTCCAGCAACAGTGACATGGTTCAAAGAAGATTAGGTCCAGTAAATATGACTTGAAATTATGACAACTTTGTTAGGATTGCTTCAGATATCATAACAGAGGTGCACCGGTGACTTTTAGTCATGAGGATACAATATGTTGCTTTCTGTGTGCTTGATATGGTTTATTTCAAGTCTGAATGAGGGAAGGATAACTCTGAAAGCCTTTATGTGGAATTCTTCTCTGAACTGTAATGAATGTTGTTGACTGTCATAATCTAAGCCAACAGACTTGAAAGCCATGAGCTCATGTAAGTATAGTGACTATATGAAGCTTTATGCTTTAAAAATGTATAACAAGATCTTGCAGTACAAATCAAGGGTCTTTCAAGGGTCCTCTGTATTAATTATGGCCTTTATAACCCCTCCCAATAGCACAGAAAACAGTATCCAATAAACTATTGTAAAATCTATTAATTGGATATTTTGAGCACCAGGCTGTAGTTCTGGCTTTGCAGACTTTCCTAAACATAAATAAAAGAGATTGTGTTATTACTCAGAATGGATGGATAATTTATAGTTTTGCATTGACTTCATACCTTTCGGTCCCTTCAGTCAAAAGGCTGAACTAGTCTCTGCCTTCTCATGAAAGCTAATGAGGACATATTCATAGAGATGTGGCTAAAGGCAGGAACAAACCATGTGAAAAAGCAGGGCAAATTTCTTGTAGCTCATTGAACAGCTAAAGAAAGTGAACATTGATGGTTCTGCTCTAAAAACAGAAAAGAATCTGTATTAGTGAACTACTTAATTTGATTTTTTTAAAGTATTTTTATTTTATTACAGTGACATCAAAGCTGGCATATTAGATTTTATTTCACAAACCTCCCTTTTCCACAGAGGAGTTTTGTTTTGTATTTTATAACCTCATCTCACCCTCATCTTTATAGTCCTTCCAGCTCTCCACTGTTAGGAAGTGTCTGTAGATGCCTCATGGGTCAGATTCATCTGCAACACAATTACAATATCCACTGGTTTTAAAAGTAAAGATGCATTTCTGAAAATATCCAAGTACAGAATGTCTGAGAACCTCAATATATTAAAGTGAATCAGAACAACACTTTTAACTATGCTTTGTATATATTTTAGTATTAGTTTTATGTTTTGTCAGCCAGTAACGCTGAGCCTCGTTGAAGAAAATACATATAGAAGTATACAGACCCTTTGTACAAATTCACACTTGGAAGTAAAGTTGCTTTGTAAGGAAAACCATATTGTTATCTCTACTCTTAACTTTGTAATATAGAGTGGGGTTATATTTCAGAGACATTATATTGAAAGCCTTCTTCAGACTTTCTCTAAGCATTTTAGAAAAAGCAGTTTAGTAAATGCTTCTCACTTTCTCATAATGAGGCTATAAGAAAGTGAAAGGACATTTGAAATATACACAGGACAGGAGTGTTCTCAGCTATTACATTTGAGCTCAAATTAAAAAAGAAATTGTTCAAGTACAGTTGTGAATCATATGTCTTTCTGAAAACCAAGTCTTTTCTTAGAGGTATCATCACATGCTTTAAAATCCTTATAATCAAAATGATGAAGAAAGTAGATTTTCATTAAAATGTATGGATGTATTGTCCCCAAAATGTAAAATACCCCAAATACTATATTATGGTTTCTGCCCTGTATTTTCTTATTACATCTTCAGTACATATGTTGACTGGAGGCAATAAATTCTCATGGACTTGAGAGTTATTATAAGAATATGTGATTCTACAAGAACATGATGCTGACCTTAAAATATATGGCTATTAAAACACCCTGCCTTTAAAAGTTTAGTTAACTTCATGAATGTTTGTAGGCTGAAAAAAATCACACGAATTTTTCTCTCTCTCCCAAAAACATCTTCTTTAGATGCTCACTTGTTAGTGGTTGTTTCAATAAACTGTCATGTTCATTTCAAACCTTTACACAAAAATCACTTTAATTGTTTCTTTACTGGTGTTGCTGCCTTTGGCTCTTTGGCCTTATATTTGCTTCTGAACTGCAAAGCCTATAGTACAATTATTTCAAGGCAATAACCAACATTTTTGTAATAATCTATAGAGAGTGTGTTCATCACTCTCAGTATGTGTATCTTCTCATCAGGGTACAAATTTTCAGCTATGACATCACCATTATTGGATATCTTCAAGACTTGACTTTTGTTGGAACACCTAAACAGCTGTCTGCTTTTACCTAGCACTCAATGGTTGTTGTCTGTCACTGTTTGTTAGACAAGTTTCCTAGAGGCATATTCAGCTACCTCTAGGTGACCAACTTAGGCAGGTAATTCATCTGGCTTGATTTACCGATGAAGACAGGTGGAATTTACCGGAGCAATTCAGTGAGTTAAATTTTGGATGCTGAATCTGGAGTCTCTGAACCCTCTCTTGACTATAAACTGAAGGAATATTAGGCAGGAAAACAACCAACTTAGATTCTTGAATTTCAATGTTGTATTTTCTGTATCTTCACGTACATCCATGCAATTTTTAAATATCCTGCCAACCATGTCCTGGGAGGCATCAGGCAAAGCATCAGCAGCTGGTCGAGGGAAGGGATTGTCCCGCTCTGCTCTGCATTGGGGTGGCCTCACCTTCGATATTGTGTGCAGTTTTGGGTGCCACAATATAAGAAAGATATTAAGCTATTAGAGAATACTCAAAAGAGGGCAGCAAAAATGGTGAAGGGCCTTGAGGGGAAGCCATATGAGGAGTGGATGAGGTCACTTGGTCTGTCCAGCATGCAGAAGAAGAGACTGAGGGGAGATCTCATTGCAGTTATAACTTACTCGTGAGGGGAAGAGGAGGGGCAGGCACTGATCTCTTCTTTGTGGTGATCAGTGATAGGACCTGAGGAAATGGCCTGAAGTTGTGTCAGGGAATGTTTAGGTTGAATATTTGGAAAAGGTTCCTTACCTGGCAGGTGGTTGGGCCTGGAACAGGTTCCCTAGAGCAGTGGTCACAGCACCAAGCCTGACAGAGTTCAAGAAATGAGACAATGCTCTCTGGCACATGGTGTGATTCTGGGGGATGGTCCCATGCAGAGGTAGAAGTTGGACTCGATGATTTTTGTGGGTCCTTTACAAGCCAGCATATTCTGTGAAAATAAACTTTTTTATTTAATTTGTTTTGCTTAAAAATATATCAGAAATTTCTACAGAATCTTAATAAACATACTCCCAAAAGATCAGTTTTTTTGGTAGAGTCCCATTGGTCAGTCAGTTAAAGAGGTTATAGGTAATGGCTTATTTGAGAGCATGTTTATTTTTATTTTTTTTATAGGTGTAATGATCTGTTATCTGAGCTTAATCTTCCTGACAATCAAAGAGTCACAACACACAGCATAAAATTTTAGTGATATCAAATGGGTTGACAGAAAATCTGACCAGAAGTTATCTGCAACAGCTACGGAAACTTAACACCTCAGGAAAAGCTATGAAAATGAATAAAAAACTGCTGCCACTGGCAACTACATTTATCCAGGGATTTGCTACCATATCAGTGTCTGAGGACAAACTGAGAAGCCTTTCAGTTTTAAAGCTTTGTACGTGCCTGACTGCTAGGCACACTGACTGTTGCATAAAACCTCTCTGTAGATGTTTTTTCCCAAGTTCTCATAAACCCTGAATGCAGCAGTTTTCCAGATGATGGTGCTTAAGCCCTACAGGAGGAATCCATTATACCATAATAAACTCTTCCTGTCTGATTTATTTCTTATTCATCTGGCAATTCATTCAGTGTAAACTTCCAAATTTAAGTAAACAAGTTATTATCTTTTAGCCTGTCATGGCAAATTTTTTTCACTGTCCTGGACAATCAGTTGATTTGGACAGTATTCATGCTAGTGACCTTAAACATTCAAGATACTATGTCTCACAAGCATATTTTCTGTTTCCCTAAGGGCACCCTCAGAATTCTGTCAGGATTAGCATTTTATTCTAGCAACTTTCTTCACATTGACTACAAATTTCTGTCACATATTTCCTAAATTTTGTATACTAATCCTTACAACAGCAACATCATGCTGAAGCACGTAAGTGTCTGTGCTGCAGCAAGCATTGCAGGTTCCCTCCCATTCCAGAGTGTATCCAGCAGAGCAAAATTCATACAGCCACAGGATAAGTCATATTTCCTGCCGAGCAGTCTCCACAACACAAGACTTCTTTAAAGAGATCAGCAGATGAATAACTTACAGCTTTGCTCTGAAAAAGCCCACAGTAACTGTCACAACATGCAACCAGTGCTATAAAAATGCAGTATTCCAGGATTTTCCTGTATTCCCAGGGATTTCCTAAACACTCCACTAAAAAATTATGTGGGATGTTAATATAGTGGTGTTTCCTTATCAGAGAGGTTCAGTGTCTTCAAAAGGTGGTACATATTTTGCCCAAAGCAGACAGAGACAGAATCTGCATAAGAATTCAAGTTCCTTGATTTCCCCTGTGCTATCTTAATGACAGGATTATGTTTCTTTGTTTATTTGTGTTTTTCCCTAATTTCTTTATGTAAGGACTGATATGACAATATCATGCCAATACTAGTAAAAATTTCAGAAAACACACAAGTAGTAGAAATAATAAAAGATAGATTTCAGGTATAATTATGTCATGGATTATTTGGTTTTCCCATCCTGACTACAATATTCCAGGCTTTCCCATCACCTTCTTTTGCTTTTATGTTATCAGTTCCTGAATACCTTCATTGTTCAGCAATGCTCCTTGTGCAGGGGCACAGCAAATGATATAACATGCTTGAAAAAGCATATGTTGACAGGTCAGCTTACATAACTATTGACTGGCTTGATAGCAGACAAACAACATATCTAAGCATCAAGCTCTTTTTTCAACTTTTCTCTCATTGCAGGCATTTTGAGAGGTATAAAAATGGTCATAAATGATCTTATGTCTGGCTTCTCAGCTGTGCTTTCCCCCCAGATTTAAACACATATGAGCACTAGACTGTCATAGACTTGTGGAATGGTTTGAGTGGGAAGGAACCTTAAAGATCATCTAGTTCCAAACACTCTGCTATGGTCTGGAACACCTTCCACTAGACCAAACAGAACTCAAACAGAGCACATTAAATAATTCTAAAGAGAAGACTGAAATTGAACAGACAGTGCAATTACACAAGTCACATTTCCTTATGAAATGCATTGCACAGTAGTAAATCCTTGATTAGCTTGTCCATCCCCTGTAGCTATGCTTATCCTTTTTATGTTTTTCTTGTTGAGTTCAAATAGGTCATTATGAACTACATTGCACTAAGAGTCAGACAAGGACTGTTGGACTGAGGCCAATTGTATGAAGTTCAACAAGGTGAAGAGCAGTGCTACAGACTTGGGGAAGAGTGGCTGGAACGCTGCCCAGCAGAAAAGGTCCTGGGTGTGCTGGTCAGCAGTGACTGAACTTGATCCAACAGTGTGTCCAGGTGGCCAAGAAGGCCAATGACATCCTGGCTTGGATCAAAAATAGCTTGTCCAGGACCAGGGCAGTGATCATCCCCTGTACATGGCAGTGATAAGGCTGCACCTCAAATCCTGTGTTCTTGTAGTGAGGTCCCTCACTACAAGAGAAAGACATTGAGGGATTGGAGCAAGTTCAGAGATGGGCAATGGAGATGGTGAAGGGTCTAGAGCAACTGAGGCAGCTGAGGGTGTTTATCCTCAAGAAAAGGAAGCCCAGAGAGAACCTTCTTGCACTCTAAAACTACCTGAAAGGAGGTTGTAGCCAGGTGGGGATTGGTCTTTTTTCCCCAAGTAACAGGACAAGGGGAAATGGCCTCAAGTTTCACCAGGGGCGGCTTAGATTAGATATTAGGAAAAAGTATTTTATGGGATGGATTGCAAAGTGTTGGAACAGGCTGTCCAGGGCAGTGGTGGAGTCAGCATCTCTGGAAGTGATAAAATAATGTGTGGATATTGCACTTGAGGATATAGTTTAAAGGTGAACATGGTGAAAGTTCTGTGTTGATAGTTGGACTTAATGGTCTTAAGGGTCTTTTTCAACCTTAATGGTTCTATGATTTTATGATTCTATAAGGAATATATATTTTCTTTTATTCTATTTTCATCACTCATTTCCAAGATACTTGCCTTACTGAGTTTTAAGAGGCAACTTCCAGGCAACATCCATGTAGGAAAATGTAATTATCTCCATTTCTACACTTTAAGAATATGCCTTAATGTTAGTTTAGTTTTCTTTTTTTTTTTACAGTTTTACATTTTTTTCCTCTCTTTCTTTTTATTTTTTTTCAAATGTCTGTGAATTGCACAGCTCAGTGCAGATCCTGAAATAGTTCAGACCCACCCTTTTACATTAGTACCAGTTCCTATTGCAGACCCCACCACTTCTCCCTGAAGCTGTCACTTAGCACATCAGTTTGGCTTTTGGCAGGTTTCAGCTGCTGTCAAACAGTCACTGAGAGCTACTTTCAAGTGTGAGGCTGATGTCAAAATGAGAGAATTCAGGAAAGCAGTTGATGCAAAGCATTGAATTTTTGTTATGTCAGTGTCAAGGCTCATAAATCGCACAGAGTTTGCAGTGAAAGACTGGAACTAAAGAAGAAAACAAACTAGCCAAAAGTAAGAAAATCTGTCCTTTTTTCTTGCACGAAATGAGTTTTGTATGTGAGCAGCTAGAAGTGCAGATTAAGTTATGTATTACCTAAGAGTACAAAAGAAAAACACGTGGAGCTCAAAGAAATATCCAACCAGACTAGTTGAGGTCAGTATTAGAATTTAAATAGTAAGAAAGAGGAAATAAAGAATGAATGAGTCATGAATCTGACCCCTAGTGTAGGAGATTCTTATTTAAAGAAACAATTAGTGCATTCAATAAGTTTAACAAGGTAGTGTTAGGAATTTTCAAGGGAAAAAGAAGTTGTAAAACACAAGCTGTTACCAGATGCAGAAGCTACTTAAAATTAACACAAATAATTTCCTATACATAAGAGCTTATTTGTTTTAAAACAAATATCCTGAAGATATGGTACAGACTGTGATCTATAAACAATATTTACTTATTGCAAAGGTCATTTATACAAATGCATATGTCCTAAGGGAATTTCATCCTTACAAGAGAGACCATAGTCCTGTCCATGTTCCCTTGCGAGGAGAAAGATGTTGCAGCATCCTACTGCAGTGTCCAGAAGAGGCAACATTGCTGTACATGGGGATGCAGCTGAATCCCCAAAACCAATGTCTATATTAGCCATGTTCCAACAGAGCAGGTCTTCTCACAAGTAAGTCTTGGACTTCTTGAGTTATGATTCTGCAAACCTTTCCTAGGCAAATATGGGTTTTCTCTTTTCTCTCTCTCCTCAAGCTGTCCCAAAATCAGTGGAGGCAGTGGAGATTAAAGCAAATGCACTCTCTTTCAACAAGTTTATTACTTCAGACTCAGTGCTGTATTGTCAAGGTTAACATGAATTCCACTTGAAAACAAGTTACAGTTTTTCTGGATTTTAGTGAAACTTATGACACTGTCCCTCATACACTCCTTCTGGACAAGTTGTCCAGCTGTGGAATACATGGGTTCACTGTGTGCTGAGTGAAGAACTGGCTGAAGGATAGAGCTCAAAGAGTTGTGGAGAATGGGGCTACATTTTGCTGGTGACCAGTCACTAGCAGTCTTCCTCAGCGTTCAATTCTAGGGCCAGTTCTATTCAGTATATTTATCAAAAATCTGGATGCAGGAGTTGAATGCACAATTAGCATAATTGCTGATGATACCCAACTCATAGGTGCAGGTGCTGTTGACTTATTTGAGGGACAAGAGGCTGTGAAGAGGGATCTAGATAGATTGGAGCGCTGCACAATTATAATTGACATCAAACTGACAAGAAGAAATGCTGAATTCTGCACCTGGACACAAGCATAAATTGGGAGAGGACTTGAGGTGGTGGCCAGCAGAAGACTCAATAGAAGCCAACAGTATGCCCTCTCAGCTTAGCAGGGAAACCCCATCCTGGGCTGCATCAAAAAGCAGAAGCAACCAGTCCAGAGAGGTGATTGTCCTGCTCTGTTCAGTGCTGGTGCAGCCTTGGAAATGTAAAAAGATAGTGTGGAAAGTAGGAAAAAAAAAAAAAAAAAACAGAGCAGAGGCTGTGGACATGATGCTCAAGGACATGCTTTGAATATATGACCTAGAAAATCAGTATGTTTGACAACACAGGCATAGAAACACCATGTAACTTGACATTTCAAAAATATTTACATACCACTACTCACATAGCAAATATTCAGTTGATGGTTCAGTTGAAGAATAATTAGAACAAAAGTAAAAAAAAAATTAATTCTTCTTGAATCTGAATTGCAGTAGGCAGAGCTTCTAAATCTACTAATAATGTAGATTGTGAAGTATCTTCCTTCTGTTTACCCAGTAACTAATTTCTTTGCATTTACTTAGAAATATGGTCCTGTATTCTCTATGACACATTCCTTCAATAGGATTTTCACTTCCAAAACACGGAAATGCTCAGAAACTTGTATGGTGTCATTTATTTCTTAGGGCTGCAAGAGTCATTGAAAGAAATACCTAGTAATAACAATACTATCAATGTTCAGCAGATTATTGTCTCAGACAGAAACACAGATGAGTGCTTTGGTACATACATCCACTGTATTTCATGTACTCCTAAGTAGTAATTATCACATGAAGTCTCAGTTTCTGAATCTTTTGATTTAGTATTCAAACTTAGAGGAAGAAACACATCTGCAAGGAGAAATTAGTGAAAAAATCTTTCTTCTTCAGTGTACTATGAGCCCTTTTTAATTTTTGGGAAAGCTATTGTCTTCTGGTTTCATATTAATATTGCTTTGTCCTCAGTGAAAACAACATCTTTTCCATATGTCCTGGTTTTGACCTTGGCAAAATACCAAGGCTCCCACGAGCCGTGCAGAGTCCCAGCAAATGAGTGAGGAAAAAAACCTTAAACCTGATATATATATATATATATATTTACACAGAAGTTATAACACATATATGCACAAATATAAAGAAAACTTAATAATAACTCTACCCCTAGCTTCCCTCCCAACAACACACAGACTCCACCACCCAGAACCCCAGGAAAACACCCCAGCAAGGAGAGGGAAAGAACAACCCCAAACAAAAAGGTATTTACTTCCCAGAGACTGAAAGTGATATGGATATCTCGGCAGAGGAGCGGTGAAGCCTGTCGCTCAGAGCTGCAACAGCGTGCCGTCTCACAGCACTGCCACGAGGAGAGAAAAGGGGGGAAGCTATCTCCTTCACTGAATTTATAGTTGCCTTGATGTCAGATGATATGAAATACCTCCTTGGTTACTTAAGTCAGGGGATACCTGCCTCTCTAAATCTACGGAAAGCCCTATGGCCCAAAACTGAGGCCTACTGAATTTAGCTTTGGGCCTAACTATACTAAGGCCTTAATCTGAGTTTTTTGGAGTTTATCAAACCCATCACACCATATCATCTGCAGTTCTGATTATAAGAATAATGAAAGAGCATTTGGGCATTTTCTTGCACAAAGATTCCTGCAGTCATACCCTGTCATCTTGCTCTGTGGATGCTGTTTCTATCTCTCTATTATAAAGGGCATATGCTCCCTCTGTGTATTGTGGATATAATCTAAAGACCACTGAAATGGAAAAACTCTCACTTGGCTTCAGAGAGGTCTTAAATCTACAGCGAGAAAATCAGCTGCGAAGGAAAATGGATTTATATGCTCATTTTTTGTGCAGATTTAAGAAGTCCAAAATTCTAGATTGTATCTCCATTTTCAATTGCAGGTGTGGGTTTCAAACTAAAATTATGTATGATGTGCTGTTTTATGTACATGATGAACCTATGTGCTGTTGCTGTTTTGAACATAGATATGTAGAATGGAAATGACTGAAAAAAACCTGTTTTACAGCCTGAAAACCTTTGCCCATTACTGCATTTTTATTGGTATAAACTGCTTGGCTGTGCGTCCCTGTGAGTCAGCATCACTAGCAGAAATAAGAGGGTTGTCCATCATTCAAGACATACAATACTGGAAATCGGTCTTCTCTGCAGGTTTTAGTTGGTAGGGTAAAAAATGTACTAAAAGGTGAAGAATTGTTTTCTGGAAGGTCTATTATAGACTAAGTCCTTTAGGATGAAGGCTGACTAAACTGCTGTGTTTGGACCTCAGTCCACTGTGTTTGTAGCTTTTATATTCTCCAGATCTTAGCAGGTTCCAGTAACCATCTTCACTTGATCTGCAGTCTGTTTTGGGTAAAAATTGGGATGTTACTTATGCATGGAACTGGAATGCCGTCACTCAGTCTGCAAATTTCTTATGTCCAGAAATGTCCCCAGAGTCTGGACAGGAGTTTTATCTCCAATTCTCTGGATGCTTTGCTTTTACACTTCAACTCTGAATGGTTGAAAGGATAGAAAGATTTTGCAAAGTTTAAAAAAATACTCTTCTTTTCTTTAAAGATACCAGGAAAGATGTACAGATCTACATTCCCTGCCTTAATTTCCTCACTGCTGTGAAGCTTGCAGTGGCTGTGACCACAATCCAACAAACAATCTATAATATCGGCTTATGCAAGCATTCACATCATGGATGCTATCTCCTTCTCATAGAGATCAGTTTTTCTCAGCCAATCTAATAATGAAATAGAAGCCTAATCTGTAAAATCATCCTTATATCCCTCTATCCTAGGTACTTTTTTTCATCAGTTCCTGAGAAATTCTGAACTTTCTTTTCACATCTTGACCTCAAAGTTTTTTAAGCTCTGATATAACACATGCACTTGTGCTGTAATGGGACAATTTTTTTACTCTCCAGCCCCTCTAAAAGTACTGAACTTTCATATCTTTACATGGAAATACCCCAATTCATAGTCCCAGAGTGCTTCTCAGAGTCATTACGGCTTAATACTCTCACATTACCCCTGGACTTCTAGATACAACATATCCATGATGGAAAACAATGGGTTTCTTCAAGGCTTGTTCAGGCACTCAATCCATGAATTTCCCCAAAATATTGGCATTAGAGATATATTTTATAAAGCTTGCACAGTCATACAAACCTAGAATAGTATTTTTGGAAGCTTTTTGGTTAAAATTAATCTTAGATGCAGGTAAAAGAAGTCAAATAATTTACAATAATTTGAGATCTGAGCGACAAATGATAGAATGGAAAGATTTATGTGTTGTGTCCTGCGAATGATTTTCTAGTTCTCATGCAGGGGTATGCTTTGTTTTGGCTCTAGTGTAGCATCTAGAGCAAGTAATAAACAAACACATAGTTTAATGAAAACAAGCTTTCACCATGATGATATAGTACATTACACTTCTTCAATAGAGTTGTATCTCCTCAGATGCTCACAGATGTTTCCATACTATCTGCATTAACTTACAGTATTAGTAGCTTGTGCAAATCAGCTTTAGAGACTAAAATATAGCACATATATTTCCAGAGCAGAACTGTGTTGACCATGGATGGCTTTCAGCCTCAACACATTGATGACACAGTGCCACAGACAATCTAAAGCTAAGGAACACTCTGAAAGTTGGAAAAATGCCTTCACAGAGAGAAGCATAAACTAGAGTGGTATCTATGGAAGTTTTAACTCTTTTTAACTCCTGTTTTTCCAAAAATAAGAAACCCACAAAAAGAAAATGAAACTCTGCCTTTGAATCCACAAAAAAAATCACACCAGAAATGCACCATAAAAACACCTTAGCTAAAAATGGAGTGGGAAATAGGAAAAATGTTCAATTTTAGATAAAAATACAGGAAGAACTAAATTTTGATGGGTTTCTGCTACCACTTTTAGCTCCCTGCTTCTCTTTTCCCACTTTCTTAGTGTGCTTGAGGACCTCACCTGCAATATGGATTACAGTTACAGGAGAGATCCCAAGTCATGGAGGTGCAATTCCATTTTTTGAGGTATTTTATAGTTACTTACCTACATAACAAGCAGTGCTGGTACTCTTGTATTGGAGTAACCAATTCACACTACTAGATATTTTTGTCTATCCCATCCACCATCACTGCAGCTGCTTTCAATTCCTAGACATTTAGCACAGTTCTCAGTGCATGGGCAAATCGCGAGCCAAGGCACTACATGTCATGCCACCCTGAAGAAGGAGTGCCCTAAACAAACAACTTTACTCCCCTACAAACCTTTAGTTAGTCAAGTTTCAGCGGAGTGAATCTAGACCACTCTTCTGTTAGGACACAGGCAAAGATGCTTGCTGATATCTGGATGGAAAAGTTCTTCAAACAAATTAAGGCTGACAGCAAAAGGTCAAGCAAGCCTGCCTTTCATATTGAAAGATAACATCTCTCCTGGAAGGTCTTGGCATTTTTAGTTAGGACAGAACTGCTATATCTTTAACTGAACATGGTAGCTAATCTTACCAGTTCCTAGGTCTAAGGATGTATCCTATCTATTCCCAGACTTCATATTAGGGCAATACCAGAGTATCCACTCTTCTCCTTTGGCTCGTGCTTCCATTTCCAAACCAAAGAAGCCCAGACCCAAAAGACATATATGAGAATTATCATCTCCCAGAAAGACATGGGCATGGCCCAGTGTGTCTCCCAGGGGGAATTTCTTCAAAATAAATGAGATTAAATAGGTCATACTGTGCCTCACCTAACACTGACTGAGATGGGACACAGTTAAATTCCTGAGTTGGAAATCATACCCTTTACCATTTCATTAGAATTAAGCCATCTGCTTTCCTGCTTAAGGAGTTTATATATTATATATATTTTTATATACAGCAAACTGAATGTCTTCTGACAAGAAATTTTGCATTTGCACCTTGACTATAAAAGATCACAGATCATAACTTTGACTTAAGATAACTCATCTACTCTACCATTAAATCTCATTGAAGATTGATTTATATTTAATATAATGAACCTGTTGATCAAACTCGTGTAGTTTTTTTTTGGGGGGGGGGTGAGATTTTTGTTTGTTTGTTTGTTTTGTTTTTGGCTTTTTTTGGTTGTGTTTTTTGTTGTTGTTGACTATTTTGTGTTGTGCTGTGGATGTTATTTCATCAGAGAACCTGTTACCAAGAATGATTCATTTATAATGAGATTTCTAGAGCACCAGTGTCTCATTTCTAGTCCTTGCCAATCTGCATAAGTCATCTAGCAACTCACTTGGAGCATGAATCAAGAGGCAACAGGCACTGTAATGATGCTGTGAGGAAAAAAAAAATATATTGGGCATGCTCAGTGAATGTTTTTCGTGCAACTGTGAACAAACAAATCAGGCAAGACACTTGATTAAACAGCACAAGTGTGCACTGCAAAGCAAATTATGATTAATTGCTAGTATTGATTACTTTTAACCAGAAGGATGAGATTGTCTGGTGTTTAAATTTAGGAATGCAGCCAAAAGATACCTTGACCTCACCTCTGCACAGGGACCCAAAACAAAATTAATTGGAGCTGTCGTTCAGGTAGAAGTCAGAATTATTTGACAGTTGATTTATTAATTTAAGAGCTAGCTACAAACCAGATGCATTCTCCACTTGTACAGGCTTTTCCCAGTTTAGTTTCTTAATGCAGAAAACCCTCTGGGATGTTGATAGTCTTTGTTTAGAGCCTGTAATATAATATATTTTCATTTGAATTAATGCACTTCTGATCAGCAATAAATAGTTTTAGCTTGTTTTTGTGATCACAGTTTCCCTTTTTATAATTTTGCTTTTAATTTACTAAGCAGTTTGTGCTGCTGAATTCATAAGTACATAACCAGCTTGAACTTGGACTCCTTTCATAGTATGGCATTTGCAAAAGTCATCTGAAGTTGTAAATACTGTCTACTGATACTGTTAATTTCATATTATAGATAAATTGCACTCTAAACAAAACATATACTGACCCAAATTCTCAACAGTGTTGAACGAGCGGCTGTTTCTTTTCTGGTGTTGTCCCAAAGAACTGATCTATTTTAACTATTGGTTAACTGCATGTTCAGTGTGTGGACACAAAAACTTCAGTGTAGGTGGCAGAATTAACTCTTACAAACCTTTTCCATGTGTGTATATGCAAATATACACACATAATGTTGTGTCCATGGGAAAATTATGAACATGATTATTTCATTAAGTCATCATCTTTTTTGTTGTTGTTGTACCAAAATGATTTCAATCTTTCATTGATGTATCATGCCTCTATTCTATAATCATGCAGATATGCACATTTTATGCAAAATTAATGCAAAGTTTAGATAATCTTTATCTAGATTAATAAAATTACTCATGCATGAAGAAATATCAGAGGGAGCCTAACAAAATCAAAGGCAGGGAACCTCTTTTCTGTCAGATAGGATCATAGATACTTAAAAAAGAAAATTTTTAAAGTGTCCTCTATTTATTTTTTTTTTTTACATGACATGTACAGTGTTGGCATGATAATATCCATCTTTCCCCACAGTGCTTCCATAGGGGATTTTGTCGTGAGATCAGCACCAGAATAGTGGGACTGTGCTGCTGCCATTCATGGCATATAGCTTGTGAGAATAGACAATGGACCATACCAGATAATGCTCATAGAATTATATCAAAGGCAAGACTCTAGCATACCCTGAAATCAATCAGTATTGATTTCAGTCCCCTGTTTCAGGTCACATGTCTGAAACATTGAATTCTGTGTTTCAGAGAAGCTGATGTGACTTCCATTTCATGAATTAGAATGGGGAATCTGCTGGGGCACTGCATCTGCTACCAGTATCTCCTCCTCAACTTCATTCCTTTGTCTCATCCTAGGTTTTTACGCACTATCTAATGTGTTTCTCACTGAAGTAATAGTAGGCTGTCAACAGCCTTATGTATTGAAATCTCTGGGGCCTCCAGAAATATAAGGTGAAACACTATGGAATGCAACACACTAATACACTGTAATGTGCAGATTACTAATGCCACAGCTTCATAGTAGAATGCAGTGGTTCTGCCTTCAGGCCAAGAGAATTTCCTGACCTCCACAAACCATATTTCCCCCCCCACACCCCCCATAAACTTATAAAAATAAAATTAAATTAAAAACAAACAAACCACAAGAAGAACAACAAAAACAAATAAATGCAGGGAAAGGGCATCCCAACCTAAAGCTCAGTTCAATAGAAATGTATAACTAAATTTAAAAGTCCAACTGGAAAAAGAAAAAAAAGAGCATTAATGAACTGCAATAATTTTCCACTGTCTTTTTCTCAATTTAGCCTTGTGCTATAATGTACAAGCACAGAATCATATTAGAAAGGACCTATAAGATCATCATGTCCAGCTATTAACCCAGCACTACTGAGCCCACCACTAAACCATGTCCCCAACTGACATATCATGTCTTTAAATACCTCCAGGAACGGTGACTCAACCACTTCCCTGAGCAGCCTCTTCCAGTGCTTTACAACCCTTTCCATGAAGAATTTTCCCCTAATATCCAATCTAAACTTATCCTGGTGCAACTTGAGGCTGTTTCCTCTTATCCTGTTGCTTGTTATGTGGGAGAAGAAACTGAGACCCACCTGGTTACAGCCACCCTTCACGTAGCTGTACAGAGTGATAAGGTCTCCCCTCAGCTTTCTTTTTTCCAGGCTAAGTGCCACCAGTTCCTTCAGTTGCTCCTCATAAGGCTTGTTCTCTCTCCATAATGTAGAGCTTTGCGTATTTTAGTACCTGAGCACTAAAAAGAGCCCCAACAAAAATAATGTTACACCTTAAAATCTACACAATTTCTGCCCCTTTGTCTGCCATTGTACCCCATAATGTGTAAAGAAATAATTTAGATTTTCACAACATATCTCCTGACTTTTCAATAGAGGGTTAATGTTGGTTGTGGTTTTTTTCCCTCAGTCTTTTTAACCCATCTCTTTCCCTTGCTCCTTTTTTCTGTCCTTAGTGGTGAGTCTACTAAAAGCAGAGCTTTGAAGTCAGATTTCCAGAAGTTCTATTAATGCTGTATTCAGCCCTGTTCTACTGATAATTTTAGGGTTCAATCTCTTGAGAATTTTCATGGTTAGAAATACACTTTCTGAGCTGGGAATTTAAACTTTTCATTTATATCAAATGTTATGCAGCATTTATTTAGAAACCTGGCAGATGATGAAACATTGAACCTTAAAACAGGAGTGACATTTTGATTTGTATTAGAAAGGACTGATCATTCTGTATCCTATTCCTCACCAGTATCTTTCTGTTGACCTCTTTATTTACACCAGAAAGACAGAATAAAATCTGACTTAAATGGTTTTAAATATTTTCTACAAATTTAAAAACAATTTAATACCTTTTTTTTTTTCTTTGTTCTTGACAGTACAGTTAGTTGCACAATATCAAGGTAGGTTGGATTTTACAGGCATACAAATACAAATTATTTTGCCAATATATTTTTTAAAGACTCAATACAAAGAAGTCTAAAATAGATTTTATATGAAATGTGAAGCTTAAGCAAATTACAGAATGGCATTATAAAGCTTTTTACTGGAAGAATTTTGGTCTGGCCAGAATAATTAACTTGGCCATTTCAGATTTGTTGTAATAAAACTTTTATGTCTTAACATAATGTTGTCTTCTGTATAGAGAGATAGAGCTGTGAAAACAATTTAAGCTGTTCTAGTTTACAAGCTATTCTTGTAAAGGATTATAGACACTATATATCTGTAGATTAGTATGATGTCATGTTATTATTGTATCTAATAATTGTGGAGGAATTCTGTCTTAGATCAAGGCAAAAAAACTGATGTTTAGATTTTTTTCTTAAATTCATATATTCCAAGGTACTTTTGAGCTACTTGGAAGACTGAATACACATAATCCTGTATTTCTATATTTGTAAATGGGATGGAAAAAAAATAATAATCTGACACTAAAAGAGACAAAATAATACTTAAAGACAACCCTCCAGTTCAGTTTCACACCTTTTGTTGTAGAGTTAGTCATATATTTTCACCTTCATATATTTATATTTGTCTTCCCATCTAAGTCTCCAATCTGTCCAAGTTTTCATAGGGCTCATTGTCTGCTGGGGTCTTTACCACCACAATTAATAAAAAAATTATTCACATTTGCACTATGAATATGAAATACTTAGCAAGATCTACAGCCTGCATAGCAGGATGAAATCTCTTGTAGCAGGACAAAACTCATTTATGGTGAATGTCTCACATCCTGGCTTGATTAAATGCTTTTCAAAGAGAGCAATGATTTCCTATTGATTCACGGTTTGCAAACATAATTATAGAAGTAATAACTAGGAAGATTCTGATGCAAAAGAAGGGGTTCTGATAAGTCTGAGGGAAAGATATATAAGGTGAACTGCCTGTATTGTTAGAAGCGGAGATGTGAATCCAAGTTCCCATTTCAGTAATGTTAACATTAATAGACTTCAGAAAATGCAGTCTTGTTCTGCCCAAATGGACAAGTGAATACAATTCTGGCCTTTCATACTGTGTTTCAGTCTGTCATAGATATCTTTTATGAATCCAGGTCATCTTTGATAGCAGGTCATCTGACATCTAAATCTTTGCTGCTGCTGTTATCTTCAAGGCTAAATAATGCCTTCCACCAGCTCTGCCTCTTTTGATACTTGTTCATCTTCAATCTTGTTTGTTTTTAAAATCTTCCTGTTGCACAGAAAATTGTGTAGCTGATGAGATCTGGTACGTGTCATCATCTGTGAGCACACAGCAGAACCACTGAACAATGGCAGACTCCAGAGCAAGTGGCATAATACAGTTTTAGCACATAACTTTGAATTACTTTGTCAAAAATCGATTTGAGAAAGTCAGCCATGGTATGAGTTCCAGACACTTTTGAAACATTAAATTATTTTCACACTCAGTTATAGACAGCTGCAGATAGGGCCTTCTGTCATTGGCATTTAACAAACATTAAGAAGCAGTTCATTCTCTGGCAATGAGAATGAACAATGGCAGTGAAGGGTCATTTGGACCAAACTATAGAAACAGGTCTCATTTAACCAGCATTATAATTGCTTGCTTGTAGTCCTTTCTTACAATCTCTTGAGCAGAGACGGGTCTTGGAAAATATAATTGAAATCTTTAGAAGCATGATGCTGAACTGAATAATACTGGTGTAAAAGCCATCTAATAAAGGGAATGCTCAGATCCCTCAAGGAGGTTTTGAACCTTTTTAACAGTGAAAACCCAGTACTCTTTAATAAAGAGGTAATTATCAGAAATGGCAGAGGTCTTGAGAAATATTTAATTGTATTCATTTCATGCGGGTTTGTGCAATTATATGTCATAATACAGGGTGAGGCCACTGCTCTGAGGTCTAAGCCATCTGGTTTTTTCTGTGTTTGTTCATGAAAATATCTGAACTGTCTCTTCCAGCAACCAGTGCCAGGGAGAAGTGTATATGGGCTGACCTTCAGCTGTGCTTGATTCCTTATTTCCTCTCCTATTTTCAGCCCTGTCATTTGCTGAAGTATCAGAGATCATCTGGCTGCTCCAGGCAAATTTCAGCCAAAGAGGCTATGTGAAAATACTGGCAATGTCATTGCTCAGAATTGCCATTTTCAATATTTTAGAAGAAACATTGTAAGATCAATGCCTTTGTTGATGAGAAAGTATCACATGTTGGGACATTATTTAAGAATATCCTGCTGTTGTTTACAAAACAAGGTCTCAGTATAGGTGCTGTGGCACATTACACCTCTTGTGGGTCCCACAGTACTGGATCAGTTTCCTTCTGAGAATTTAAGAATGGCTGTCTTTAGGCAAGCGATCAAATACAAAGACAATCAACGTGAGCACTCACCATGTATTTTTTCTTTTATTTGAGCTATTTGAATCACTACAATATTCTTGGAGTGAAGGACTGGTACTTCAGGCATTTTTCAGAGTCCAATACATTCTGTCCAGGTTCCTTTAGATATTGTACTCATGGAGGTAAAATGTTTAATATCAAATGTATTTATTTAAAGATAGCTATTGTTTCATGGGATTTCTGATTTAGCAAGAATGATACAAATTTTGTCACATAATATAATATAAATGTAAGTTACACTTAGAAAAATATATATAAAAATAGCAAATCAAGGTTTGATCATAATACCAATGTGATTCCCATTCCTGATCTCTATTATCTACTTGTCATTACAATACTGGGTGCCCCCAAACACTAGGAAGAAATATATGGACTGAAGTCAGCCCAAGCCCATTGTTCTCCATGAAATTCTGCTGTCAGTTGTTCAACCTTCATACTTTGTCCTGAGCCATGTATTCCCTCCTGCCGTATTGCTCTGGACAATTTATGGAGACACTCACACTCTTATTAACTCAAGGAGAAACATCTTTAGTTGATCCACTCAGCTGCCAACAGATACCTAAAACAAAGGACAGGCTTTAGTCCCCTCCATGCAGACACAAAGCCAGCCTCTTCACAACAGCTGTGATCATCAATATGACTAAAATATATTCCGAAGCACCACAGTTACATGTTTTTTGAACACTTCTAGGGACAATGATACTACCACTTCCCTGGGCAGACTGTTCCAATGCCTGACCACACTTTCAGTGAGGAAATTTTTCATAATATCAAATCTAAACCTGTTTTGATGCAACTTAAGGCAGTTTCCTCCTGTCTTATTGGTTTTTACTTGGGAAAAAAGACCAACTCCCACATGTCTACAGCCTCATTTCAAGTGCCCACTGAGACTCCTTTCCTCCAGACCAAACACCCCCATCTCCTTCAGCTACTCTTGATAAAATTTGTGCTCCAAGTCTTATGAGATCCCATTTTCCTGGGCTATCAAAGTACTTTACAAATTTGGCAAACATTGCTATTTCCATGATCTGTCTTACACTGCTTAGAGATGACAGGACTTTGGCTTCAAAAATGTAGATAACAATTCTATACTCTAATAATGGACATTCTTATTACTTAAAATTTTGCATTGATCTGTAAAACTTTGACAACTGCTGGATATGTAACTTTTTATAAAGGTTTTGTCTTTTTAATGGGAAGTATCATCAAGATAAAATGTTAACACATTAAACAAATTGTATTTGAAACTTAATTTTTAATAAATAAATTTATATTCAATTGCAACTTCCTGATACAACCAAAATAAACATTGAGGCTTCACAACAATTTTGTTGTAGGTATTTAGTAATTGATAAGAACAATTTATAAGAGCTTGAATTCCATTCTTACAAGTCGGCTAAGTATCAGTAAAATAGAAAATCTCTTTAGAGATATTTATAAGGTTTTTTACTAATTGAAAAATAAAGATTTATAGCTTCTCCATTTACTCTTGGAGATGAAGGAGATTGTGTGTAAAATTCGACCAGTGACAACTTGACCTGTGATGCTAAAAAGTGTCTTTAAATGCAAGATTTCTAATACTGTAGGAAACTAAATTTAAAAAAAAATCCTCAATAGAAGGAGGAAAAAACCCTATGCTGCAAGTCATTAATAAAAATACTACTTCAGAGAGTATCTTCTGGGGACCTGCAGACAGTTTTCATGTGAGATAATTGCAGATCAGAATGTATTATGCTGTTAACTTCAGCAGAGGGATTTTCTATTTATTGATGCAGCTGGTAACATAGTCATAATAGAAGGTTATATGAAATTTCTCACTTTACCTTTCTATTTTATGGAATCATCAAAGACCTGGGTTGAAAGAGACCTTAAAAATCATGTAGTTCCAATCCCTCTGCCACAGGCAGAGATGCCACCCTCCAGATCAGTTAATATTATTTTTTTTCCCCAAAAGTTGTTTGCTTGAATTTCTCCACCCTGGACATCTACCATGATCTTTATATCTGCAGAAATCTCAGTTTATCAAGCTCATTAAAAATCTGATGCAGTTCATGGTGTGTTTTTGTGAAATATTCCCCAGTTATGTCTCAGTTTGGTATGGTCCTTTCCATATGTAGGGAATACGCAAGACACAGATGTAGAGAACATGCAAGGAAACTCCTACTTTAGGATGCAGGAGGGGATTTTCCAATCCCTCACTCATATCCTATGTCCTGTCTTTAGTGTGGCAACATGGAAAAGCAATCAAATCTGGTATGAGTGCAGAAGAAGATCTAGAACTGAAATCAAACACGTGTTCCACACAGATGGAAATGTGACTAGGGTTGGGACAGGATGGCCGACTGAAAGTTATAGTTGTGATTTATGGAAGTGGTGATCACTCACAACCGCTGCTGAAGTTAATGGGATTGCTGCCATGAATGTATAATGCTCTAAAATGGCGTGGGTTTTTTGTGGTTTTGTTTGTTTGTTTGTTTCCCTTGTGTGGTTGGTTGTTATTTGGTTTTGCTGGGGGTTTTTTTTGTTTGTTTTGTTGTTGTTTGTTTGTTTGTCTTATATATATGTATGCCACCACTCAAGATGAGCTGTAGAAATATTTTCATTACTGTTTGCATTACGTTCTGCAGCTGCAGTAGTGAACACTGCTGGGAAAGAAATTGCTGTCCTCTAAGACACTGAATAATGTGAAGTAAGGAAGCTGAAAGACACTTTGAGCTTTTTCTCTGCTGTTTCTGAAGTATAGCTATTTTTCCAACATGTCCTGAATGATTAAAAATGGCATTGTGAGAAAAATAATGTAATTCTTTAGTTTCTGAGAAATCTATTTTATTTTATACCACACTTTACCACGCAGTCAGTGGATCTACAGGATATTAAGGTGGAACTCCTGAAATATTAAAAATAATTCTTTTATAAGTCCTTTGTCAGCAAAGCGTTAACGCTACATAGGAAAACAAATTCTTCTTAAAATGTTACACTCCCAACTGAGATGTTGCATCCAACTGAATACACTCCAGAGTGCGAAGATTTCCCGGAAACTCTAGATGATGTTCCCAACCAGATATTCACTTTGTTTTGCTTTGCTTCTTGTTTGCTCCCAGAACATGACCAAAAGTTTGCTGGTGTCAGGAAAATGTGGTAGAAACTTGTTGGGAAATATGCAGAACATTGCAACGTTTGCAATCATTTGTTCACATTCAGCTGTGCACGTGTAACTGATATGAGAGTAAGGGTTCAGAAATGTACTTGCTAGTGTTGCAATTGTAATCCATGACTGTTTTTACTTCTGAGGCTCAATGGAAGGGAATGAACACTCTGCATCTCTGACATGATCTAATCAATGCTAGAGGAAGAAAACGGTAAATATAGAAGATAAAAATTGTCATGTAGGTTCAGTAGATAGCTAATACATGAAGGAAACCTGTGCACTGAGTGCCTTGTTTCGGTGTATGCATCATTTGTGATGCAATATATCAGTTTTGTATCAGTTACTCCTGTTAAATCGACAGCTTTTCTTCTGTAAGTTAGAGTCATGGTAAGGTCCTAAAGCTATTCTTTTGAGAATATAGTGATTTTGGAGGGTAATGGAGGATGTCTGTGGTGGAGCAGGATTAACCTCTCCATGAGTGATTCATGCCTGGAGGTGTTCAAAAGGCATGTGCACATGGTGGCTGGGGACATGGTTTAGTGGTGAATTCAGTGGTGCTGGATTAACAGTTGGGTTGGATGATCTTAAATGGCTTTACTAACCTAATGATTCTATGATTCTATGATATGCTTTACACATATCTGATTTCTTTAATAACCTTTCAGCAATTTTAATACTATTAAAGTGTTTTCTGTATGTGAAGATTTTTTTCTGTATATGGTGATCTCTGGAAACTGTTGCCTCTAATTACTTTTGAGGACTCAGGGAGTATGGAGCCATTATTTTAATTTGTACATTGTTTTGTGAATAATGCTGAAGTTACAGCAGCTTTTCCCCCTCTGTGAGTGAAACAGTTACACTAGTACTCGGAAAAAGCAGAGGCACTGAAACATTCTATTACTACAGAGCCTGTCTCCATGTGGTATAACAAGGAGATGACCCTGAAAATTTGGTGCAAGCTCCTTGCAACCATTTTAATGCCACAGAAAAAATAGAGAGTGATGTATTTTTTATAGAACAGTACTCAAGGTTTATTTTTATTTAAACTAGAGGAGGTAAAGAGGATGGAAAATGAGAGATAGTAGTGACTCAGCAGTTTAAATCATCTGTTTTAAAATGAGGTGCCGAAAGGAGGAAATGAGAAGAATGAATTTTTGAGCTACAAAGAGGAATAAATAATGAAGGATTTTCCAGAACTTCACCATTATGATTAAATGGTCTTGATGGAAATCCCATCCAGATGTGACCATTTGTAAATTAAATTGAAATTGCCCTTTTCAGGGCATGAAATTTCCATTGAGACTTCTCATGTAAAGTTGCTAACTTCAATTGCATGAACCTAGTCTGTTTGGGAGAAACTGCTCTTATTCATTTGTATATTACTTGAGGTGAGAGATTTTGGTTTCCATACTGTCTTTGCTGCTAAAACCACAGAAATTAATTTTACTCTTACATGATAGTTTTACTGATATTCATAAAAGTACGACTGAACACCCCTTGAGATAATTAAGAGATTCCATTTAGATTTTTCTGGCATTTTACTAGATAACTAATGCTGATGTTGATGAAAATATGATTACAGTGTAATTATGGTTACTCTTTCTTAACTTATCAGTCATTGGACTTCTGTGAAAAGAAAAACAGGAAAAAAAACCCCAAAACAGTAAATAAAAAAACCCAAACAACATTTTATGTGCATCTCTTAATTTATCTGAATACTAATTTAGAGTAGCAAGGCTTTTTCAGCACTTTGTGTATCAAGTTGGAAAAAAAAAAATCCTAGATTTAGGGGTTTTGGAAGAACTCTGATGTTTGGTTTTTTGATAGTATATCTTTGAGGCTACCTGTAACCAACAATTTTTGAAGCAGAAAGCTGAGTTAAAGAGGACACATGCTTTTCTCTTTTGTAAAGCTGTAAGAATGAAAGGGAGATTGTTTCTCACAAACATGATATGCTCAAAGTTCTGTTTTGTACCAAAGGTAATTCCACACACTGAAGAAATGTAGATATAATATTTTCTGATCCTGTTTTCTTCTCTTTTCTTTAACTGAGTTTTCCTAAGGAGTTTGTCATCTTCAATTGTGCCCATGGAGTAAATGGCAAGGCCCAGGTAGCCTTTGCAGAAGGAAATGCTGACATTTCTAGTCAGTGACAGAGATGAAGGATGTTTGTTTGCTCTAACTTCCAGTGAAAATCAAGAGTGTAAGTGGGAAAAAATATAAAGAACTTATTTGAAAACTGAATCTTTGATACACACATACATATCATAAATCATAAAATCATAGAAAGGTTGGAAAGGACCTTAAAGACCATCTAGTTGCAACCGTCTTGCGTTCCGTGGGATGCCTTCCACGGGATATCTTCCACTAGATGAAGTTGCTCAAAGTCCCATTCAAGCCAGCCTTGGACATTTCAGGAATTGGGCAGGTAGAGCTTCTCTGGGTAACCTGGCAACACATAGGGAACTTTTTTTTCTTCTCCCTATTGATGTCACTGCAAGTTTCACCAAGATTCTATATAAATGCACATAGCCTGTCTCACTTGCTTTCTCCACACAAGGCCTGGATCCAGTGTCTCATGAGCAAGTGGCTAATGCTGCTGCAAGTGGGCTTGCTGGGTGAAGGTGAGGGCCACATGCCAGGAAGGGTCTTGATGACATGAAGTTGCACAGAGCCCACTGGAGCAGAATATCCTTTGCAACTAAAACTGAAGACTGAAGATTAGTAACCAGCTTAATTAAATTTAAATGAATTCTCCCAGGTAAAAACAACAATTAGAAAATCTGTTCTTGGTTCACCAGGCTAACAGAGTGTTTGATGATCTAACTCTTATTTCATAAGCATTCACATAGGTTTAAATATTTTAAAAGTTTGTGGGTTTTTTTTGGTTTTTTTTGTTTGTTTGTTTGTTTTATACTTGTGCGTTAGATGCTCTCTTTTGAAGCCTTCAGAATATCACAGAGTATTTAACATCACTGAAACTAACCAACAGAAATTCAAACACCTGAGACATTAACTACTCCAGGTTTGTACTTCTAAGAAATTTTTTAAAGCATCTTCATGCATGTCATATATCACATATATTACTGCATGTCATATATCACAGAAACAATTTCCAAAAGATTAGAAGAATGACACTGATATGGTATTTTAGGAGAATATAAGCTACAATGTGTCTACACTGTTGAAGTCCTAAGAATCCAAAATATGAATTATCAAGTCTTACATAAGTGATTTTAATGCACAACACTTTTGAGCAATATTGCAATTGCACAAAAAATTGTCAAAGTCTTTCTTTATAGCTAACTTAAAGCAAGCAGCTCTGAAAGAGTCCCTACTACAGAGCATGAGGAGGATTCTCACACCCCCAGTTAAAAAAAAAAAAAAGGGGGGGGGGATTTTTCCATAGTTTCTAACTTTTTTTGAGACCTACTTTTGATGAGTAAGGGATTAAAAGGAAGAGCTACTAGGGTAGGAGCCAGTTATAATGGTTTCTCTTACAGTCCCTGTACTCTCTTACAGTCACCTCTAGAGTATGATTTATCTCAGCCAAACATACACATCAAAACTAGATGTGTTTAAAGACACTTATTTCTTTTCATTGGTGAAAAGAGAATATAGGGCAACTATCTGAAAAGTATTTACCTACAGTCTAATGGTCCATATGAGAGGAATCTTGGCTTCAGTGAATGTGAAAGCTTTGTTTACCTTGTCCTGTGGGGCTCCAGAGAGTCCTTATTATATCTTCCAATATATAAGCAGGCTTGTAAGAGAGATGGAGAGAGACTTTTTACCAAAATCTGTAGTGATTGGACAAGGGGCAACAGTTTTTAAAAGAAAGAAAGTAGATATGAAAAAGACATTATTTTTTATGATAAGGACATAAACAGGTTGCTCAGAGAAGCTGTGGACGCCCCTTACCTGGAGATGTTCAAGGCCAGGCTGGATGGGGTTCTGAGCAACCTGGTGTAGTGGAACATGTCCCTGACCATGTCAGAGTGGTTGAACTAGATGATCTTTAAGGGTGCTTTGCAGCACAAACCATTCTACAATTCTATGATTCTGTGACTTAGCTTTCAAGTCTTTGTGCCTTCAGCCATATTTTGCTATGGTTGGCTGCTTAGACAATTTAAAAAAAAAATTAAAAAGCAGTGTTCTCGTATCCATAAGTATTATGCACCTTAGAAAATTCTCACATGTAAGGTGTTAGTTACTAAGAGCTCAAGATGACAACCGAGAGTCTCACCTAAAGAAAATCAGTTGGTGGAATTATCCAAAGAAGTTTCAAACTTCATAACTTGACTCAAATCACTAAAAATATTGACCAGAACCATTATTCAGAGACACATCATAAGAGTCCTGTTGTTCTTAGCTGGGGAACATAGCTTTACTGAAGATAGTGCTACTGTTTCACTTTACACCAGCTGTTCTGTCTAGAATAACCATCAATTTTATTTGAAATGCAGTGTCATTCTCTCTGGCATTAGGCAAAATGCAGAATATCCTCTGGTAGCTTTTAGTTAGTTTTTAAAAATGGAAAACCTGTGAGAAATAGATCTGAAGGCCCAAACATCTAGAGACCTCCAGATGAACTTCAAGTTTCTTTGTCACACACTGCGTACAGCTCATGAATAAACCAAGGTGACACATTTAGCAACCAAAAAACTTGGAAATTAACTTTAAAGGAAAGATTAACACATAGCGCAAAGTGACTTTCCTCCGTGATGACACAGATATGCATTGAACTAGAACACAGTAATAGTTTTTATTGAATGTGAAAAGTGAGTAACATTTAACTTCCTTATAGAAGGCGTTAAAAGGTCAGCTGGAAGTTTTATTGATGGTGCTTAAAGTAGAAGTTTGCTTGATGCAATGGAAAAGTGGAGCTTATTTGAACAGATGAAATTGTATTAAAAAAAACAAGTCCTGTTCCATAAGACAGTTACATTCTAATCTCTTCATGTATTTATATTGTTGTCCAGTGCTCTATGCCCATGTTTTGGGAGAAAGATCTCTAAGGACATATCCTATAATTTATCTGTTACCTGAGCTTCATTTATTACACAGTACTGATTTGGTTTTAAAGGGTGATACATTCCTGTAGATGTCCAGAAAGTAAAAAAAAAAAAAAAACCCAACCCAAACCAAAACATTGATATGCTTATCAATTATTTGGCACTTATGTTTACTATCTTAAATTTGTCTCATAAATACAAATATTATGTAAGTGTAGCATTTTAGACTTAAGATTTATCAACATTGGGAATTTCACTTTATATCCCATTACAACCTCAGTATAAATGTACATCATTAAGCCCACCTGAAAATTAACTTCCAACAGTTGTTCTCTAAAAGACAGATGATTTTTAGTGAGAAGAATCATGAGAACTACAAATGTCTGGTCTAATGACCATTGCTAATTATTATTAATACAGCTAATAATAGTAGTCCTGTTTGAAGTGATTTTCAATGAAAGTATTTAATGGTTTATGGAATGTTTGTCTCCAGCAGTCTTTGAAACACAAATATGTTAAATGATATATGACTAAATGATGACACACATAAGTCAAGGGATGTCTATGGTCATAAAATGTGGCATATGGAGAAGTGGAAATGAAGAAAGAAAAGTGATTAAGGCATTGGTCTTGTCATTAAGTGACCAGCAGTCTGTATATGACTATTGATGTGAATTTGGATGCTTAACTTCATTGTTTCTGCTTTCTTGTTGCAAAATGGAAATTACAATTTTCTTTATAAGTAGCATATTAATATATGGAACTGTATTGAAGTAACTGGATATGAATATCACAGATATGAATATATGTGTGTATGTACCTCCACTTCTCTCTCTCTCTTTCCACATATCACACAATATTTTGAGTTGGAAGGAACCCCCAAGGATCATCAAGTCCAACTCTTAAGCCAGAGACCAAGCGTTAGTGTTATTGGCACCATGCTTTAACCAGCTGAGCTAATATACTTTACTGCAGAATCTGCAGAAATCTGTGTAAGGCAACTGAACTTTCCCCTGGGTCTCAATTGACAACAGTATGAATTCTGTTCTGTTACTTAGGAGTGCCACAAATTTTTTTTTTTTAAACACTGTCTTATTCTGTAATTTCACCCTGATTCAGTTTCACTGCTCTCTGTTTCTTACCCAGGCTCAGAAGAGTCTAACTCTTAAACATATTAATCTACTTTTCATGAGTGGAGTACTTAATTTTTGACATTTTGAGACTTTTTGAAATCCAATTTTGTACCAGCCTCACTGGTTTCTGATCTTCCTGACTTTACTATAACTGTTGCCTATGAATTTTGTGTTTTATCTGGTCCCACACCACATTCACCAATACTCTTGGTGCTTGCTGAGTTCACCAGTTCCGGTTCAGTAGTGGCTTCCACCAGAGGAGATCCTCAAAGCCAAACTGAACTCCAGCTGTTTCAGCAAAACAAGAACAAGAAAAATAAATAAGTAAAACCCCCTGATTTTCCATTATGTAATTTTTAAATTTCTATTTATAAAGAGAATAAAGACCTTTAACTATACTGGTTTCTGATGTCGAATCAAGTGAAGAAAAACTAATTTCCACTTTTAGAGCATGTTTATTCTTATCAGCTTCTTATGAACTATGTATATTGATGATAACAAATAATATTTTGATATTACAGATTTTTTACTTCAATTCTAGAGATAGGATTTTATATTGCCCTTACAGGCCAGACTAAAAACCATGGACAGATCTAAACCTTTTATTTTTTTTTAAAGGTGGCCATGCTGAGGACCTGTTTGGGTTTTTTGAGTCTGTTAACAGCTTTTTTTTTACTCTCAGAAATTCTAAAATACTATAATTCTATAATTTTTCTCAAGTTTCATTTTATTAGATAGAGTCACAAAATCACAGAGTATTCTGAGTTGGAAGTGACCCACAAGGATCATCAAGATATATTTGGAAAAAAGATATAAATTTTCTTTCTGTCTGGATCAGTCTGCACATAATATACTGTGGGTACTAGACATAGGCAATACACTCGAACCAGAGAAAGGGTTGAGACAGCTTGAAGTGCTTAATGTACTGTTTGATAGAGAATGTGCATTTGGAACTCTGAACACTGAGATAATTGAAGCACTGAGAACTATTGTTAGTCCAAACATAAATTGTTCTGCCTGGGTTACCAGAGGCAGTTTAGATAAACTAAATAATCCCGTGTCTCAAAACACTTTTGCAGGATCTAATTTCACTGGGTGAAGTATCACATCAATATCCTATTGCTCCTTCTGGCTGAGCTGGTTCAGAACCACTAAGCCACCCTTTGTATGGTACTGTGTTGTGACCAGGGAGAAGATATTGCTCTTCCCCTCCTCTATTTGCACATCCTTCAAAGTCAGTGATGACTAAAATTGTTCCGGATTTCTTCTGAAGCATTCAGAGGCTGTAAAGATCAGGCTCCACAACTGTGGTTAATTTAAGCATTTTGCACAATTTACACTGATATGATCCTAGCAGGATGCAATTCAGAATGAGTCCATATTCCTCTACAGAGATGAGATATAATTTATGCATTTTCAGTAAATTTTTCACCTTTTCATTATTATCAAATGTGACATTTGAAAAAGCCTGGTGATGCAAAAAGTTCCCCTTTCTTCTGAGTAGCTGACTGGAAGGACATGTTGGCCTGGGTTCTTACTAAAGCTTTCCGTATTACTTTACATCATTTTCAAGTGGTTTTGGGACATTTTTCTTCCTATATAATTCCTGATTTTCCTTCTTGACTCCAGACTCTCAGTCCTGGTCACAGTGACTGACTCAAAACCACTTAGCATGTGCTTGATGCAAGGGACATGATGTCCCTAAGCCAGCTTTCCTGCCATTAAAAGCATTTGTCACCATTTTTCTGTCTAACTTTTTTCAATTTTTTTTAAGACAAGCAATTTCTGCCCATTCAAGGTAGAATTTGCCTAAAATCCATTGAAAAAAACAATACTCTGAGAAATTTTTTTTGTAGACTGAAGTAATTACTTTAGAAGGCACATAAAAACTTTTCTTGAAATATATTGGCTCACAAGAGCAAGCTTTTTAAAACATACTTTACTGGGTGGACTTATGTGCAGTATGGACTCTCACTTGTTGCTGGTTAAAGGAGTTTTGTGAAAAGATTAAAATACATTCTTATTTTTAATACAATCAGCAAATATATGCTTTTAACACAGAGAGCTTATTTGTGGTACATAAATTTTCTGCTTCAGTTAATATTGCTGTTCTTAAAGCTGTACCATTTGAAGGAGTGGTCTTCAAATTCCTGCTTGACATATATGAAAACCGATTAATTGGTTTCAGGAAAAATAAGGTTACCAGTGTCAGCTGGGAATCTAGTACATCCAGGTGTGCTATGACATTTGGGAAGAAGCAAACACATTCTCAAGGTTCATTAGGATGTCTTGACAGAGCAAATTGTTTTACTTGAACTTCTAGGACAAACAGTCAAAATAGCAATCAGTGGAATTTAGTGATTTGGAATGAAATAGAGATTATGCTAAGATTTCCTGAACAACTATTTCCTAAATATATAGAGTCCAGAGGAGGCCATTAAGTTGTTGACAGCAATAGAACATCTCTCCTATGAAGACATGCTGAGAGTGTTGGGGTTGTTCAGACTTGATGGGAGAAAGCTCCTGGATGACCCTCTAGCACCTTTCAGTACCATAAGGAGGCTTACAAGAAGGCTGTAGAGGGACTATTCACAGGGGAATGTAATGATAGGAGAAGGGGGAAGGAAGGTAGGTTTATATTAGAGATTAGGAAGAAATTCCTTACTGTGAGGGTGGTGAGACACTGGAACAGGTTGCCCAGCGAAGTTGTGGATGCCTCATCTCTGGAGGGCGGGATGGGGCTTTGAGCAGTCTGGTCTAGTGGAAACTTTGCTGTCCATGGCAAGCGAGTTTGGAAGTAGATGATCATTAAAGGTCCCTTCTAACCCAAACCATCCTATGACTCTAGGAAAACAAAACGAAATCATTTTAGTCTTACAATGCAATTTTGGCTGAGGTAATGGATATGAGGTTTGCCTCATCCTTATGCAGGACTGATAGAACTGTGTTCATTTTTCATATTTCTTTCACAGCCTTGAACTCTGAGATTATTTGTTGCTGACTGCAGAATATAAAGGGGATTAATCATAATTTTTTATGTATATATTTTTCTCTTAGCTTATTCAAGAAAAAGGTTTGGAAACTTAGGTTTTATTTTGCATATGTAAACTGGTATAAAACTGTCTCGATTTTTCCTGGATATTTTGAAGTATTGTTAGAGTAGGTATGATAGCAACAACAGTAATAATAATATAAAAAAAAGACACAGTGCTTGCATCTCTTGTCTGTTTTATCCTTGTCTCACACTACAGCAAGAATAGGCATCCATGCAGAAACCTTAGTCTTATATTCAACATCCAGGGTGAGTCCTTTGAGCTTGCAGTGGAGGGCTATAAAAACCTATTTATGTTCACCTGGCTGCCTGCAGACAAGCTATAAATCGTTGACACTGACATCACTCAGTACAGTAAAAGCTACCTGGTAAAAAACATTCCGTAGGCTGATGGCACACACATTTTTCCTACTGCAAAGTGACCATATCTGATGTGGCTTTCTTTTTCAGTTCTGTTGTTTAATATCCTGCAGAGACCACTTTTGAAAGAGAGAAAGTTCAATAGCAAAAAAATATTAACAGGCCTCTGAAAGCAAAGAGGCAGTTAACAGCCTTGGAAAATATATGTAGATGTACTTCTGGAGAGAAAGAGGGCAGGGAAAAGAATTGTTTGTTTGAAAGCTTTGCAAGGAAAAGGAAAAAAACAGGTATAAAGAAGTATAACTCAGAGCAATGTGCTGACAAACAGAAACACAAAAACTGAAGTAGTTCATGAAGGAAAATATCCTGAAAATAGTTCTTTTACTATTTCATGGTATGCTCCTGGTCCTATTGACATAATTTTGCTGATTTTACTGCTATCTTTCCTAATGCACAGAGTTTTAGCTGAGAAGCCAATTAGGATTCAGCTCCCAATATAGTAACTTTCCAAAAGCTTTGCTCTGACAGTATCAGTTGTCATTCATTCCTACTCTAAGTGATTTGAGACTATGTGGGAGTAGCTCAGGTGCCTAAACAAAGGTATGTAATGACATTTTTAGTTATGCTAAGAGGTATCCTGATGTATCTGAGGCATTCCCACGGGTTGGCAGACAAAACAAAGAATTTAGCAAAGACCCACTACACTTCATTTAAGAGACAACTGGAAGCAGAGGCATTCCAAATGGCACAAGCTGCCTGTGTTTACACAGACAAATCAACCAAGTCCCTAAATATTTTCTTCCTTCTCCGGACCCGTCCTCACACAAATATGCACACATGTACATGCAAATCCTTACTGTGACTGAATAGGTGAGTTGTTTTGAGACAAGCAAACCAGTTACTGCCACATACATGGAGACCTACTGAGTGGTAAAAGTATTAAGGACATGATCAGATGGCAACAAGTAATCAAGGAAGGGCATCCAATGAATCAATTTCCTCTTTTCAGAAAATGTTACCAACCTTCATCTGAGCAGGAGTAATTCCTTTTGACATGCTCTTAAAGAACCAAAATATGAATTGAAATATATTAGTCTAAGAATTATCATTGTCTTTGTGTTTCACTTATCCATTTTAACCTTGTGTTACAATAAATGAAGAGTGTGCACAAGATTAGTGCCTGCATTTCAGCTAAGGATGGTGACTTAAACCTACTGCTACCAACAGTTATTTTGGGTGGTATGAGTGAAGCACTTGCTGGTAAAAAACAAGTTAAAAAAGTCATTGAGTATCTCAGCCTTCTTCATATCCCAGGTAATCAGGTCTTCCTTCTGGAGAGAGCCCACATTTTCCCTAGTTTTCCTTTTAACACCAGTGTACCTACAGCAGCTTTTCTTGTTGCCCTTGATGTCCCTGGCCAGATTTCATTCTATCAGGGCTTTAACTTTCTTAACCTGATCCCTGACAATCCATCTGTATTCCTAAAAGGCTACCTGGCCTTTCTTCCACCCTCTGCAGGCTTTATGTTTGTGGTTTAGCTTTTCCAGATGCTCCTTTTCATCCATGCAGACCTCCTAGCATTTTTTGTCTGACTTCCTCTTTGTCAGGATGCATCACTCCTGAGCTTGGAGGAAGCTATTCTTGAATATTAACCAGATTTTTTTGTTCACTTCAATCTAGGACTTTATTCCACAGCACTCTACTAAGCAAATATCAGAAGAGGACAAAATCTGCTCTCCTGAAGTCCAGGGTAGTGAGCTGGGTCTCTCAGTGCCCTAAAGGATCTTGAAATCTATCATTTCCTGGTCACTGAAGCCAAGGCTGCCCTTGAGCTTCACATTCCCCACCAGCCTCTCTCCTCAGTCGATCCTCTGTCATTTGGAGAAAGAAGTTTTCATCCAGGAACATCACTTCTCTCCCTTTAATCCTGACCCATAATGTCTCAGTTGGCTTCTCATTCATCCTCATGTGGAGTTCTCTGCACTCTGAATGGTCATTGACATAGGATGACACTCCTTCTTCTTCTCCCTTACCTGTCCTTCCTAAAGAACCTGCATCTTTTCATTCTATCATTCCAGTCATAGGAGTCATCCTGCCACAGCTCCAAGATGCCAGTAAAGTCATAGCCCTGTAGGTGTGTGCACATCTCCAGTTTCTCCTGGTTATTCCCCATGATACATGCATTAATATAGGGGCAAGTAAGTTGGGATCCTGATGAAGCCAACCTGCTGGCTGGAGTGGCTGGAAATCCTTTGTACTGTACTTCAGGTGCTCTTCTACTGACCTGCAATCTCTCCCCAGGCTCTAAGCATACATTTTTGACCCTGGCATCAGATTTGTAGGAGAAGGAGGCATTGAGGTTCCCCTCCCCCAGAAGCTGATTTGTGACTTAAATCAGTGATGCACAACATGACAATTATTGCTCTTGAAGTGCTTCTGTAGTTACTCTTATTTTTCTCATGCAATTTTTAAAAGATTAATTTTATTTTATTCTTTGGTTCTGTTTTTTGGAAATCATGTATTATAGTTTTGGGCACAATGCAGATTTAATTCCAGCCAATATAATTTAGTAATTTCAGTAAATTTTGAGTGACAATGTTACATTCAAAGTCTTATACATAGGAAAAGAATAAACTCACTTTATATATATACATTTCTATATATACATATATATATATATATTTATATATATATATATGTATGTATGTATGTAAGAATGTATGTAGGCAAACATAAGAATTTATTGCTTGTGTAAGTAAATTTTCAACAGTCAAATCCAGGAATAGTTAATTATTAAAATCTCAAAAATACAGAAAGAAAAGGAATTATGCAGTCAAAACTGTTATGTGTTCACTTGTCTTTCTCTATCCCTTGCTTTGATGTTGTGCTTGCCTTTCCCTTGGTCCTTTGGGTCCCAGGTTTAGTAGTTTCATTCTACTGCTGGTTGTTTGGGAAGGTGTTCAAGCAAATAACATCTGGAGTCCACCAGAGTTCACGCTGCTGGTTTCCCCTTGCTTACCCTAGTGACCATCTGGTGTCTGTTTTCAGATTTAGCTAATATGCTTTTACACCTATCTCTTCATCTGTCTCCAGCTCCACATTACATACAAATTTTCTGTGTATGGTACCTATGTCAGACATAACTTTATTTTCTCTGTTAGCCCTAAACCCAGTTTTGTCCAACTCTAGATCTGTGTTTCTTTAACTGTCCATCAGTGAGCCAACTCTAATGCCAGCCTGGGCCCTTCAGTTATCACCCCCTGCCTGTGCTCTTCTGTACTATGTCCTGTGTCTCCTCTTCTCAAGGACCCTGCTATCCTACCAGGCTTGTGTTTATCTACACTAAATTATTGCCTAAGAGTTATAAATCAGAATCATAGGATCACATAGTCACAGAATGGTTTGGATTGAAAGGGGCCTTAAAGATCACCTAGTTCCACATGCCTACCATGGGCAGACACCTTCCACTAAATCAAATTGCTCAAAGCTCCATCTAACCTGGTCTTGAAATATTTAATTCTAGTTGGAATAACAGGTTGTTATTTCTGTTTATATAACTATAGTTCACGTTCACTGACTCATACAGATGCATGCATGCAGAATACAGAGTTCATCCCAAAAAAAAAAAAATTGCTAGAAATGGAGTTCCATGAAAAGACATGGCAGACTGCACCCACCAGTTTCAGGACATGGCCAGACAAGCACACCAACCAGCAGCCTGTTCATATGCAACCAGCCTTATCTACTTTCCCCCCTCTATTTTCCTTCATTTCTTTTCTTAGATCCCTCCCTTCTCTCACCTTTGATTGCTCTCCTAAATATCCCATGATAAGTCTTGTGAAAAACAAAGACTATTTTTCTCGTACCCCACAATTTGTCCTACCCCTTGCACAGTCTGAGGTGGGCTCCTGGTGACTCATAGTACTGTGTAAATCACATTATTGTATACAAAATTATTCAGGCTCTGTAAAATTCTTCATAGGAACAAAATACATTATAATCACTCTTTTTTTTCCTTCAGGTAAGGTTCCAGTTGTATCAATAGTTATATAATTTTATCTATGTGTAGTTGCCTTCAGTTTTCTTACTTATTATTTGTCTTGCAGTGTAGAAATACATATGTAGAAATAAATGGGCGAGTCTTTCATCCCATCATCAGTATTTCAGTCTCAGACCCCTGCAGAGGTGAACTGAGAGGCTAGTTAAAGGTTACAGGTAACTCAGATGTTGAGCAATTGGATTATGGTCAAGCCATAGGGTGAGTGAATGTCAGGAGATGAGGATCTGGGTGTAATAATAAAAATGAGTAAAGAAAAAAGTTGGTTTTGTTATCAGATGTGGGTGCTGGTGAATAATATATAATGGCAGTGGTTAGTGTCAAGATCACACTATGCAATATGACCAGCCAGCATAATTCTTTTGATATAATTTTCAGTCTGCAGCTAATATATAAAATACTAGAGGGATCCATTTTAGTCAGCATTAAGTATATTGCAGTCAATTCATTAAACACTTGAAACACTCATAACAAGATACAAAACTACCCATAAAGAACTTACATTGCTACCCCTAAAGAAGTGCATATTGTAGTCTACCAAGAGACTCAGAAGAAAGCCAAAAATAGATTCTAATTTCTTAATTGGGTTTATTTACATTTGGGGTATTAAATATGTGTAAGCCCTGGTGTAATAAAGTAGTTGTCCTCTTAATTGCTTCTGATTATGAGGCCAAGTATGTATTTTATCAAAATTTATTTCTACTACCCATGGTCTGGGATTTCCTCAACATTTCCTGTAGAATGTTAATTGCAGCAAAAATTGTTGACCATGAAACTGAAGACACAGGAAACCTTATAGTTGTCAAAGGAATTAATCTCACATTGACCAAACCTTCCTTCCCCCACTATTTCTCATTGTTACTCACTTTAGATCTTTGTCACTTGTCTAAATCCCAGTGGACTACAAGCTCTGACCCTTGACCTATGGGGTTAGAAGTAGCATAAAAGGTTTGACCTATCCAATCCCAATTTTTGTGTTGCTCTTTTTAAAAAATGTTCTTATTTTGATTGTCATATTAATCACCTGTCAAAGAGCATTTCTTAGCTTTGAAAGGATCCATGCCCATTTTCTTCAGTTCAATAACCTGAAACTGCCAAAAGTGAACTGCTCATCTCACTGTGAATAAACTGAATTGTATTTGTCATTTCTGAGCTTGCTGACGGTTTCTCTTCTTAGCATAGTGCAATCTTTTCTGATAGAGGAAATATTCTGTATTTAACTGTATATTGGGCTTTGCAGTTTTCATGAGTGGGTTGACTATTGACGTACATCTCATGAATAAGGAGGAACGTCAGTGGCCATTAATGACTCCAGGAAGAAAGAACATCTTATGCAGTACCTGTCACATGAGTGCTGTTTATTAGTTCTGCCAAATCTATTCCTATATCCTTAATTATTGATCAGAGCTGTATTTTGCTAGGTGCCTAGTAGTGCAAGAAAAAAAATGTACCTTTTCCTGAAGATTTTCAGGCTTTTTTTCTTCAGCTCTACTGTTCTCAGCCTACAACAACATCCAATTAAATAAGATAGCAACCCAGTAGAAGAGGTTTATTTCTTGAAACTTAAAATTGCTAGAAGTTTAGGAAAGACATATGAAAATATCTGTTGGCATACAATTGTTTTTCCCGTCAGAGCTGGATGTCTTTAGCCAATGAAAAATGTCAGATGTCTATCAAGTTTTGAAGGATATGTTCCGATTCTAAAAGACAGGCTTTGCCAAGATTTTACTGACAAGTGGATGCTTAAAGTTAGTATCATTGATTTAACGTAGTTATTTACCACCTGCTTGGTTCTCAGTGACTAAATAATGACAGCTTCAATTGTATTTGTCTCAATAATAGGGCTTAAACTAATAATAATAATTAAAAAAAAAAAAAAGAAGAAGTAAAAATCCTCCAACAACAGAGAGATAGAAATGAGAGAAATGGAGAAATGTACTTTGGAGGGATAGCTTGTTTTACTGTGGAGATATGTCTAACAAAGCAGCTAAATGACCATGAAAAGGCTGACATGAAACCGGCCTACAATACATTATGCTACAGGTACTTAGCAGAGTCATTCAAATGGGAATGAAGGCAACAGAGTCTCTGGTGAATGAGGTGAACAACATCCCTCTGCTTTTAGAAGCTATCCTTTCTATCTGATAACATGGAACATTGTTTACTTGTCCTCTTCTGCATTCACCAGTGTCTATCTGCTTGTTTTTTTCCTTCCTCTCCACCATATTATAAATGCCCTGGACTACTGAAGTCAAATGTATTTGAGGCTAGATTCTCAATATATTAAAATACATTTTTTTTTTTTTATGTGAAACTGACTTTACCACCATGACATAGGTTGAAGCATCATAACACATGCCATTTCTTTGGTTGCCCTTATCGTCTGCCATGCACACTTTAAAGCAAACAGAGCTATGGGTAGTATCTTAGAAGCAATTAGAAGGGCCCTGGAAGAATGACATCACTTAGCTTGAAGTGTACCTGACAGGTTATGATACAGGTGATGGAAAGGGTGCAACATCCCTTCTAGCAGCTAAGAATCCAGTCTTTCAGAAAATCATAGACATAATTGTATTGTCAGAAGTACATCCTTCATGGTCTCTGTGATGATTGTTTCTAGAAACAGAAGGGTGGCATTCTCCAGCTGACAATTTGTAACATAGGACTGCTGGTACAGATGTGATAAAAATGCAAAGGAACAAAATGCTAAGACTTGGTGAATTTGGGGTAAAACATTTCTTACTGCATGTCAGTACCTCAAGACACAAAGTGAAGATCTTTGAAGACAACCATCATAGGTTGCCCAAAGAATTTGTGGCTGCCCCGTCTCTGGAGATGTTCAAGGCCAGGCTGGATGGGGCTTTGAGCAACCTGGTGTAGTGGAAGGTGTCCCTGCCCATGGCAGGAGGGTTGGAATTAGATGATCTTTAAGGTCCCTTCCAAACCAAACTCCTATGATTTTATGATCCTTTTCATTTTATCTAAGTATATTAACCACTGTTTCTTAGACTCCTTTGTCTTTTGCCTTAAAAAGAATAGCAGTTTGGAAAACAATATTACTTAAAATTCCCTAAGGATACAGTCACCAGCTGTAAAATATGGACAGGAAGAGATATGACTTACAAATTAGTCCTATGAAGAAGACAGCTGTGTACATCAGTATTCTCTTCAGCACTCAAAGCAAACAAAACTAAATAATGCAGTGAACTTCTTTCACGAGCTACTACAGCTACATACAGATTGTTAGCTCAAAGGGAATAACTCAAGAAGAAGGGAGAGCAAGGTGAAATGTTAAATACATAATTTAGCGTATTGATAGGGATAAGAAAGATGTGACAGGCTTAGCGTGCAAGGTCAGAAGTGATGTAAAAAAGCACCCCCAAGGAGACTGCTGAGTCTGACTCTGGCAAGTCACCTGTTAAGAAATGCTGCTGGGTATTTTGTTTTTAAAATGGCTGAAATAATAAACAGCATCACGTCCAAAAGATGAATTCTGACACATTGATGCTGAGAACAAAGAGAAATTCAAAGTCTGAGGCCACAGTAGTATTTTTTATCAGATTAATGATAGCTATGAATTTATAATAAAAATAACCAATGAATTTGACTGATTAAAGCTTTGTCTGTTTCTATACATGTTTAGTTTAGTTAGTGCTGCTGTCATGCAGCTTTTTTGACTCTGCTGAGATATTTGTAGGCTGAGATCAAGAGAAGAAACATCTGCTGATTTGAACAGAGGAGCATATGGTTAGAAAATTAAGATGTGGAAGCATAAAGTGGTAACAGGAAAGCAAAAAGACTGTGATTTTAGTCTGAAATGAAAAGTTTATAGGGTTCTTGAGGAAAAGGCGGGGGGGAATCCTTTTTCTTGTTTAGCAGATATTGAATGAAAAAAGTAGATTCTCTACTAAAAATCTTTCACGTATGTAACAGTTTCAGCAATTCTCTTCTACTCCTACAAGCAGAGCTTGTCTTTGCATGAAAAACTTCCTTAGTCTCCCTCTTCCAAGAAGCAGAGTATCTGCAGGGTAAAGGCTCCAATCTATGCAATTCTTTACAAAAGGTTATTGAATAATCAGATTATATTGTGATATTTTAATGAAGAAAAATTATAGGGAGATAGTGGATTTTTAATCTAGCATCAGTCCTATTAACTATTTTCAGGAAACATGTTTCACTATGTTCATATTAAAACATATTGATTATTTTCAGAAAGCATATACATTTCTCTGTGTTTACACACATAAATTTCTGAGATGAGCGAATGCTGAAAGATCTACTAGAAATCAGCTATTTTAATCCAGAAAAAAAAAAAAAAAAAAAAAAAAAAGAAGCAGTTATTTAAAGTGAAGAGGTTATTGTATCATAAATTCTGTGGCAGAAACTCAGAGGAAATAGTTGCTGCTTCTGTGTCTTTGTATGTTAAACATGTTTCTTTGGATTTCCTCTTGATTCACTTCGGTGTAAATTTTTTCAGAAGCAGGTTTGTAGTACAGGTTTGGTATTGACATTTTTGTTTTCAAATATTGAACTGGTGGTTTGTGAAATTATTTTTTACTCTGCCTATAGGAGATTTTTTTTTTTTTCAATATTATTCCCTTCAATATTTATTGTCATGATTTTAAAAACTGTTATTCCAAGCACCTTAAAATTTTTCAGTATAGAAAATAAAAATAAGCTCAGAGTAATATATAATTATTTTCTGTTATTACATGCAATTTTTTTAAAGTTTCCTATTCTCCTGAAAACCTTGAAAACTTTAAAAATTTTGAATTATTTTTTCCTGTGAAATCATGTTGTATTTAGAGAGATGAATTAATCAGAGGGAGGGGAGAACCATACCATTCAGGAGTATTCTTTTTATTTTGCTATAAGTTATAGTTCTTTCTCTGTTAACAATGACTTTACTAGTACTGGGGAAGAAATTCCCTCCAAAATACCTTTCAATATTTTGAAATATATAAATAAGTATAAATGTAAATACATATATTTATGCAATAAATTCTATATTTTGAGGAGGTTTAATGTTAACATAATATCAAAATTTTTGCATATCTTTTCCTCCATGCTCATAAAATGATTTTTTTTTCATTCAGAAAGGGTTCCTACCTGAATCTCTGATCTACCCTAAACCACTGGAGTTTTCACATCACTTGAAGAAAGGATGAAAATAAACCAGTTATTAATTGGTCAGCTATTTTAATAGCTGTTTATGTCTGCACTGGTCATAACAGGACACATTTCACAAATATAAAGATGAGCTTTCTCACCTGGCTAATGCTAAATATCAACAGAACATAAAATTCAAGGTTCATGATCAAACATTTTTTATGTAAATGAGTAATTTCCACGTTAATTTCCTGTGTATCTTTATTTTACATCTGTCTGTAAATTTAAAAGTTACTTTCATATATAATACATTTTTAATGTAGCTGTTCATTTCTGGAGATTATAAAACCTGGCTAATCTTGGTAAAATTCCATGGGATGGAGTGTTAATAGTATTCTCCATTTCACACTGGACTAGGTGGCTGCTTTAGATACCTCTGTCCATTCAGTTGTACCATATGAACCTTTTAAGGAATAATAATGTAAACCAGTATGAAATTAGGTGGCTAATGACACCCTTCTCGTGCTTGCATGGGCAGGAATAGGACAAGGTCTATCAAATTGTTTCAGTCAAATGGAAAATCATAATGGGAATGAAATTGCAGATCTGTTGCATATGCTCCAGATGTTCTGTCTGAGGCTTTGTGGAGTTTAGTTTGGGACATCAGACTCCTGTGATATGTCAGAGTATGTCTGTTATCAACAGAGAGGCTATAGCAGGACTGTGGTCTCTCTACTGCAAAACAAACTTTCTTTTCAAAGAACCATCAACCTTATCAGCACTGAATGACAGCTCCTCCTGGGGATCCTTTAGTGAAAAGAATTGAAAAGGAACTCAATAAGTAAATAAACAGAATTCCGTAGAAATAATTGTAGAGTGCTTCCTTTTCCAAGAAAGCCCATCAGATTTAATAAGTTCCTGTGGATTACTTGAACCCTCCTTTGGTTCAGTAGCATGCATATTACACTTTAAGTAAGTTTATGTATATATACACACATTTCCCTAACTCTTTTTTTTTTTTTTTTTTAAATTATTTTTAAGTTTTCTTCCTTACTAGTGTAAAAAAGATACAGTCAACATTAAAATTTCAGTGGCAGACATATGGAATTATCAGTAGCTACCCAAACATATTAAAATTAAAACTACAACTCAATATTATTTGTATCATAAAATTGATGTTGTTTGTTTCTCTTTTTGCTCATCTTATGGCTAAAGATACCTGCTTGATTGGGGAAAAAAAACCACATTAAAATTGTCAAATTAAAACTGAGACAGGATTATGTATAGGTTGCATTGACATACAGTTTTATTCTCTTTTTCTGTAGTTCTTTCCTTTGAAAAATTTGAGATCAAAAGGGACTGGTCTGTTTATTGAACTTGCTTCCATGACAGCACAGGAACAGATGTCCATCCAATCGTTTTTCTTTCAAGCTTGCAGTTTAAAGAGAGGAACTTCCACATCTTGAAGTAGTATTCAGCTTGATCTCTAGTGCTGAAAGATGCAAGATGTGCTTTCATTAATAATAATTGGTAAATTATCTACATTATTTCTAGTCTGAAGTTAAATTTATGTAGTTTCAATTTCCACCTTCTAGATCTTTCTATGTCTTATCCTTTTTAGATTAAAACCCCCTTTGCTATAAAAAGTATTAATCCCATGTAAACTTTTACAAGCCCTGTCCAGGGCATCACTTTTCTTAATAGCTGTCAATGCCATCAATACATCTCAAAAGCAGTGAGTTTGCTAAAACATAAACCATACAGTTTATATAATTTTTTGTTTGAGGTGCTTTGAAAAAATCAGAAACCAAATCTGATTTGCATTATAATAACACCTATCAGAAACCATGAACCTCCCTATCCTCCAACCTGTGAAACCTTCTCTGGAATTTCAGAACATGGAACAGAATACCTTGACAGTCTGGTGTTGCTGCATTAAAAACAAGAGAACATCATACACAAATGGTGGCCAGTTTTGAAGCTTACTAGGGGATTTTCAGTACCTTTTCATTTCAGAAAATACAGCATAACTACTTTGTTTTCATTTTATTATCCACAGGAAATATTTGCTATCAAAATACCTGGTGGAAAAAAACACAGTTCCCACATGATACTCAGATATTTTTATCTTGATGAGTAGGTTAGAAATACAACTGCATACAGAGATTGAATAATAAAACACTGAAGTTTGAACATGGTGTGTGGGCTAGTGGCATGCTGGTCTTGCACAAGACACAAAGATCAAGATAAATATTAAAAAATGTGTTTCAGATTCTCTCCATAATGAAATGTTGATCTTACTGTTTTTAATTAGTGCGTTACAGAAAATATGATCCACAACTATTATACAAAGGATCAATCTTGTCCTCCCTACTGTACATATACCAAGGTGTGTCTGATTTTGAGAAGGAGTACTGACACATGGCATAAGGGAGATGTGGACCCCAAAGGATCAATTGGATTTGAACTTGCAGCTCAGAAAAGCAGCACTGTTTAAGCTAGCATTTCAACATGATGTCAACTGAAGACCCGGGAATGTTAGAGAAGGTTTTCTATTCCTCAAAGCTTAAATGCTGTTCTGAGTAATGCTCTTAAAATAAGTCATCAATTGTGGCTTATAATTTAAAGTTCAGCCAAATAATCTGGTCCTGTCAGTAAACAAAATGCAGACACTCACGAATTACAGTTTGGCATCTGAAACGAAAACATCTACAAACTTTAAGTAGACTTGCTTTGGGGTTCTTCTTTTAATAGTGATTGCTGATATAATTTATATAGAGAGATAGATAAATAGATATAGATACAGATATAGATAGATATAGATGTCACAAAATGGAGCCTTCAAATACCTTAGTTGAGGTCAGGTCTAAAAGAGCATATTAATGCCTCATATCATTCTGCCTCAACTTTAGGGAGAATTTAAAACATATTTTTCACCTGATCACTTCTAAACATGTAATTCAGGATATGAAAAAAAAGTGTCTGTATTGTCCTTTGGCTGAATTGGAGTCTAAGATTCATAGTTTCCTTATTGATGCCTACATATGAGCAAATAAATCCTACACCTACAGTTAATAGGCACCTTGCTCTGTGTGTTTGTGCTCATCAGTCTTTCTGTGGGCATCCACTGGATAATTGGGACAAAGAAGTGAGTGATTACAACCAAACCTACCCCATATAGAAATACCAGCTGATGCAGTCTGTTGTACCAAGGCAGCAGTAAAGCAGAAAGTGACAAAACTTGTGGGTTGTAGATATACCTCTAGGATATAGTTTCACAAGGCACTTTCATGGCATACAAAGGCAATTTAGAAAATTTCTACAGCCCTGTCTTCCTCTGATGTGGTTTGTCTCAGTCTCTCCTGTGCTATTACAGCTGTTTGTGGGTTTGTGGTTAACTGCTTCACTGAGGTCAGCAAATTAGAAGCAGCAAATAGTGAGGGTTGGACTGGGGTTGTGAACCTCTTACCCAGCAATACTATCTTCATTAAAACTGCAGGCTAGGTCTCCTCACATGGGCTCAATAAAACTGATTATGAGTTTTAAGTGAGCTGCTGTTACTATAATTAGTATTTGAATCTCTTTTATAATTATCCATATGATTTTCCTTTTGACTAATTTTTGCCCCAAATGGTCCATTTAATTAAATTAGATAACCTTCAAATTATTATCTTGCTTTTTATAAGCAACAAATAGCCACATATAAGTGTTGGTGTTCCAAATTCTTCAGCACCCTACCACTGTTCTTCTGTTGTCATTTCATGCTCCCTTCTTGACAGCAGATATATACTTCACAAATGTTAACTAATGGCAACTTGAGTACATGCAAAAGTAGGGGGTTTTTTAAGTATATGAAAAGGATGTTTCAAATAATTCACCCCCAGGCAGCCTATTTTTAAAGCACTCCATTACTTAGTAGGAACATCAACCCAGAGGATAAGCTTCAGAAGAAAACTGAAGTAAAAAGACCCCTCAAAAATCCTCTTATTTTGGATGACCTAGGGGAACTGCTGGTAGGGGTCAGCAGAAACACACCTATTATTAATACAAATAACTAGTTTAAAGTTATCTTTGAAGTGTCAGATGCTGACATCATCACAGAGCAAACAGCCGAATTTGTGTGTATTTGGGTCAAAGTAGAGAAATATAATGGAATAAAATAAAGCTCCTTATTGTCAATTCTTGAATAATGTGACTGTTATGGATTGTTACCTTTTGTAGTATTTATTTCTGAAACCTGAGTTGCTCTCAGGAATTAATGTTCCCCCAAGTAATAAGGCTTTCTCATCAAGTTTTTTGCTCACAAGAGAAATTTGACAACCAGAGGTCATTCCTGAATCCTTTATAAGCTGCTTGATTCACAGTTAGACACAATTTGAAAAGTGCCTTTCTCAAAATCACACTCTGTTGTACACCTGAGAGTGTTTAAGGAGCTCATAAGTGTTGTTAACAGAGGAACAAGTAGAAATCAATTTTAGTCTGATGAACAAAGTAGCTGGATGCTCAGCTGATGATATGTAAGATCAAGATGGACTCTTTCTCATCATTAGCTAATTTGAGTATTTTGATAAGTTTTCATTGGTTCTTCCAAAATGCCTGGATTACCATAAATAGTGAGAAGATCAGTAGCTCAAGTGGTCTCCATGGAACAAACATGTCTATGGAATATTCATGTTCAATACAGTGAATAGTTCCAAAATTATATCAAGATCTGAATCTGCAGTGGTATCCTGTGTTATTTATAAGTATTCTTAGTATAAGCAGATACCAATATCAAAGAACATGAGTCATGATAATCAGAGATTACATAGTAATTTGATTCCTTCAGAATAGATGTATATTTTTAACAGAAAACTATATTAGAGTATTGATATTGTTTTGACAATATGACCTGCAGTGATAATGTGCACTCTGACAGCCTGTGTGGTATAAGGTTAATTAAAAAAATCAGTGAGATAAATGACAAAAGATATGAAAATAAAAATAAGTGAGAAGGAATAGGAAGGAAGGAAGGAAGAAGGAAGGAAGGAAGGAAGGAAGGAAGGAAGGAAGGAAGGAAGGAAGGAAGGAAGGAAG
>JAWWEU010000001.1:32551616-32563790 GCA_035583155.1 Acropternis orthonyx | reverse complement strand
CTATTTTTCAAATGCAAAAGACTATAAAACTATAAAACTATATAAAAATCTACAGCTACATTAAGGCTTACGGCAACGTTCCCCCCTTGGAGGCTAGACAAGATGGAATTTTTGTCTAGCATCTCTACTTATACCCAATATTATAACACAAATGTAAACAGCAACCATAGCATCTAATCATGCAACAAGCTATTAAGCACATACTAATACAAAAAACAAACAGAGGAAGAAGCTGTCTAGCATTTTGTCTGTATCAGTCTCTGAGTTGTCAGTTGTTCTGGGAGCCAAAGCTTTGTTCACTCTGGAGTAGTGAATCCAAGGCCTCTTGTCTGCAACTGCGGTGGGGGTAGTCAGCAGAACTTGGAACAGTCCTCTCCATCTGGAAAATTTAGTATAACTCTGTCTTGATTCAATGTAGGGGTCTTAGTTCCTTCTGATTTTTTCCTGAAAATGCTTTTTTCCCCCCTTGTCTCTCACTAAAGTAGTTGCTTCCATAAACACAATTTGATGAAAGTGCTTTTAACATGTACAGTTCAATTGTGAGCTGTCCATGCTGTTCCTGTTAACTAACTGGAGAGGAAATATTTGATGTGCTTCTAAAATGAGAAAAATTTACTTTCTCAGAGCTTCCTTATTTTCAGCTTAAGCCTATATTTACTAAAACGACAGGACAGGATTCCTGCTTCCAGGCCACTTAACAAAAGTGTCTTCAAGTGTAAAGCAATATTTTCCAAAGCCTATAGAGAGCAGAAGTGTGAAAAGCTCCTCAGAGTGCTAAGACATGCATGCCTCATGGGTACCCTTAAAATTAGTCAGTTTGAACACCTGAAGCATGAAACAACATCTACACAGGTCATGATCAAACTGAAATGGAAAAATTAAAAGGAAAAGACATTGCTGGTACTGTGGAGGAAGCGCAATCTTCAATAAAAAGAATAGAGATTCCTTTCCTTTTCTCTATTCCTTTCTTCTTCTGCTTATTTGTTGAATGTTTTTTGCCTACTGAGCTGATAACTCAGCCCATTAATATTGTTCCCTCCACGGCAAGAGTGTTGTGATGTTTGACTGCTGCCCTACATGTGACAAGGGTCAATTGTAAGTGCATATCATGTCTGAGGGCTTCATACAGATTTCTGTGGGTAAAACAATCTCTGACAGCAGGACAGACAGGGATTTTTCTCTATCCAATCCCCTCTGCCAGGAGCAAAGCAGCAAGGGGAGACACCTTAGTATGTGAGCTCTTCTCTGGCAAGTAAAGAAATGTTCTAGGAAATGGAAATATCTAATCATGGTGTTAGTGATGTTAAGTGCAAGGTATACACAAACACACTTATAGCAAGAAATATAATTTTTATCTATGTGAATACAGCTCCAGTAAGCCGTATGGAATTTATTGACTTCATCAAGTGCTTGTATTAGAGTAGATTTCCTCTTCAAATTACTCTCAACCAAAGAAAATAGAATCCACATCTGTGGTAATTTATGTCAGCCTGATTATGCCAGGTGTTGAGTTCTTTCAGAATCTTTGAACTTCAGTATGAATAGATGAAGCTTAGCTCATTATTATTTGAGGGTTGCTATTTAACATATTACATCAGTATTGTGGGCAGGTCAAAATATTTATAGAACACCTTGAATTAAAAGTTTTTATCTGGGAATACATAATGGACACAGTTTCTTTTTCTGTTTAAATTTATAGATAACACTTTTACAACAATCTTATTTCTCACCTTCAGTTGGTATATACACCACTTATACTACTGACATAATCTTTATACTTTAAGACTATATCATTGCCTTATTGCAGCTCAGTTTATGGAAAAATAACTATAAAGGGCAAGTTTCTGTTAATGGGTTCAGTTTATGGAAAAATAACTATAAAGGGCAAGTTTCTGTTAATGGGTTTAAGGGATTGATACCTCTCTGTCAGGAGACAGAGAAATTATAACAGGAAATTGTAGATCAAAAGGTTAACATTAGAATGTAGAACAGGTTTGCTGCAGTTCATTTAGTTCTATTGTCCTCTCTATGGCAGAGGCCTAGAAAAATGACTAAATATAATAGCAGGACAAACACAGAAATACACTTTCTCCACAAAATCCTCCCAGCTACCAGAATTCGGTGTGTTACAGAATTCTGGAGCAGCAACAAGAAGGGACTTTTTGCTTTCAGCAGTACTTGTGTCCTTTTTTTCCCACTAATGTTTCAAATTGCTCATAGAATTGATAGAGACATTTAAAGTCCACAGTATTCTGCAGCAGCAGACTCCCCCACCTTAACTCCAGCTGTGTGGAAAAGCTGTTCCCTTTGTTTCTGCTACATATTTCATTCTAGTAATTTAATTTTATATACCCAGCCACAAAGGGAAGGGAAAAAAAAATAAAAGCCAGAAGGTCACTGCTTTTTCACTTTTTTTTTTTTTTTTTTTTTTAATGCTACTTGCATTTCACACACTACTATCACAGCTGCGTCCACCCTCTTTTTTTTTCAGGCCAGAGGCTACTGGTCTGTTTCCATGATTTTGATCATCTCAGTCACCTTCTCTGAATGTTTTCTATTTCTAATCTACATTTCCTGGAAAGAAAGGACCACAAATAAAGACAATACTCATGTTGTTGTGGTTACACTATTGTGTGGTGATTTCTGCTGTGTTCCCTATCTTTTGTTGATGTTTGATTTGGTGTTAACTGCTCTTTAGCTCTAAAATGACATTTCATGGAATTATGGACTGTAATTTAAAGATCTGTTTCCTGAGTGGTTATACCTAGTTGATACTCCTTATTTTGTATGAAACGTTCAGATTGTTTATGCTGTATTCCTCTTTATGAACAACTAGATCAAATTTCATGTGACATTTCATGTCCAAATCTTTCAAGGTGAGATTCATCTAGTGACACCTGAGCTCTTTGCCTTTGGCTCCCTTTATGGTCAATGGAGACAGGCATTTTTAAGTGATGTTTTATCCCATCACTTCATCTCAGTGAGTTGTTACTCTATCAAAGTACCAATTTGATTCCACAAACTGTAAAAATGGAGAAAAGACCTCTGTGCACTGCACCTAGGTTTGGTCAGATGAACGGCACTCTCAGTATCATGAGGTTTTTCTGCTGTTCTCAGTCAGTTTTTTCAGTTTTATTGCTCTAGATGGCTTGGTTCAATCAGTAAGCTTTATTACTTCAGTATTACAGAATCACAGAATACACTGAGTGAGAAGGGACCCACAAGAATAATTGAGTCTAGCCCTTAGTACTGCACAAGACCATGGCCAAGAATCATACCATGTACCTAAAAGTATTGTCCAAACACTTATTGAACTCTGGCAGGCTTGGTGCTGTGACCACTTCCCTGGGGAACCTGTTCCAATGCCCAACCACCCTCTGGGTGAAGGACCTTTTCCTGATAGCCAACCTAAACCTGCCCTGACACAACTTCAGGCCATTTCCTCAGATCCTTTCACTGGTTCCCACAGAGAAGAGATCAGTGCCTGTTCCTCTTCTTCCCCTCACAAGGAAGTTGTAGACTAAGTTATTTCCTAGGTAATTTATGAAGTTATCAAGCAGTATAAGTTACGAGGCCAAGTCTAACATTCTAGCAGTTTCTGCTCCCTGTGGGCCTTTAGTAATAATCTTCCCTATATTCTCAAAATTGATAATCTATTCCTAAACTTTGTTTTTTGTATTTTCATCTATTTGTATTAATTTACAAGATAAATTTCTTCCTGTCCTACAGAAGTCTGATTTCTGTATAAATCATTAATTGGAGATTTATCAAAACCCTTTGGCCACCCAAGGAGTTAAGCACTAACAAATGACTAATTTTTAACAACGTTTCTTGGTACATTCAGAGATCTGCAATGGATTGTAACACATGCTGCTTTTGGCATATTTGTTTCCTGCTACCAATACTAATTGTATTTTATAGGTATCCACTAGCTCTGCTCAGAACTACGCTTTCATCCAATCTGTGCTTCTTTTGTGTCTTAACTGCATACAGGTTCTGCAGCCTAGCAGGTGTGTTTATTAGAAAAACCCAACCACAACTAAACAACTTAACCACTCTAGTTTTTGTGCCTTTAGCAAGTTTGTTTACAGAACTAGTTTGTTCTGCCTTATATGTTTTTCCTACTTATATTAGTGTCCTTGGTGAATTTGAGTATAGCTTTCTTAAAGAATGACAAATTCTGAATAGCTTCCTTTATCCTTCTCTCCCATCTAAATTTTTTTTTCTTTTTTTCTTTACTGGTCTTTCTATAATATTTTTCTGACTGGCTTACACTTGCTTAGAGTGCCTACAGTGATGTCCTTAATCTCTATACCATATGCAAATATTTAAGCCTTTTAGCTCTTAGTTCCTTTGTAAAAAGCCTAAGTCATTCTTTTTTGAAATTAAGGGCTCTTGTAGTAGAATTTGGTTCTTCATTCACTTATGAGGATTGTCAACTGTAAACATCCTACGCGCACTGTAACATATTCTTTAATAATAAAATTTTAAATCAACTCCTTTTTTTCTGTCCTGGATCAAGTCAAGTGCTTCTTTTTTCCTTTTGGTATCATTAACTACCTCATCCATGAGGAAGGCACTTGTAATACCCAAGAGTTTCACCATCACACTGTGATGTGATGTGACATTTACACAGGTACTGATAGTAACTGAAGTCTTCTATTTTTATTGTGTTTACTGTCCTCACAACATTAACATTTCTTAGTCTATTACTATTTTAGCAGAACCCTTTTCATTCTAGTTATAAAGTATTCTTATACGTTCCTAGGGTTTCAGTCTCTGTATACAGTATCTCAGTCTCTTGTATGCAAGGTTAGAGATGATAAAGGAGAGGAAAAAAGAGGATTGTTTGTGTGTTTTATTCCAGAGTGGAAAATACTTTAGAAGTTCTGTCAGTCTCCACATCTTGTGTAGGTGGTTATTTGCCATCCCCTCCAACAGTTATTCCAAAGTCAACTGATGAAACTCCTTGACAATTAGTAGGGAGAAAGGGAATGACTTTTTTAAAAATTTTATTTATGTACTTTAATTTATTAATTTTAAACCAGTTAATTGTTGCAAACTAAATATATACAATAAAGCTGCACTAGACAAAAGCTACCAGATGCAGAGGTGGCTGATGTCAAACTAAGTGATCATTGGTGACCTGCTGAAAACTGTCCACACTGTCACTTCTGGCACAGGGAGCTGCATTAGCCACATAAATCCCCTGTTTCTGGTGTTCTTTTTAAAAAAGTCTTTTTCCCTTCTCCAATCACAAATTCCTTATTCTTTTCCAACACTAAAAATAGGCACCTGTGGGAAAATATAATTAATTGTGCTATCACACAGCAGGAGATTTAAGTTATCCTTTAAATTATACGCAAAACACCAAACATATATTTGGCTCTGGCTTACTTGCCACTATTATTTTGGGCAACTCAACAGGGTTCATATTATTATAGAACTGTCAGATACAATTGTCCTACTTCTGCTAATTGCTCCTCTGTGAATTTTTAGCACCTGAGCAGGGTTTTGCCTAAACCACCACATGCTTTAAGAAAATGATGCATTGCAAAAGGTAAAACATTGTAGCACCTGAATTTGTCATCCAAAGCTGAGCAGACAACATCTTATTTATAATGGTACTGTGTCATCCTTCAAGCCTCGATGGAACCCTTAGCAAGTGAATAGCTATTTTAGGAGATATGTCTCATGCTCCTAGTCTGTGTAAATCTGAATCTTACTTCTAGCTGCATACAAAGCATTTTCATAATATCCTACCCCCACATTGCAAACACTTCTTGATACCTTCTGATACTTCAATCAGCCAAAACCTATGTACGGGACTAAGCTATTTACCCTTCACTGACATTTAGGGTAAAAGGTGGCTTCCCGCATAAGGAAATCTAGCTCAGGTAATAAAATAATTTCATATATTTCAAAAAAAGACCATTGTTTTAATGGGTCAGAATGCCTGTCTGCCTACAGCTACTGGCTGAGCCAGAGTGCACACACACAATAACTGTGGTTGGTGTCCTCCTACTCTTGTACTCAGGCAGGTGAACTACTCTCAGGATGTCCTTTATGGTTTTTGGTCAGTGAAAAACATTAGAATGTTTTTTGCTTTTTGTCAACTGTGCTAGTTGTAGAAGTTGAGTTGAATTAATGCAACATTCCTTTCAAGCAGAGACATGATGGCAGCAAAGCAAGGAAGTACCATCTAGCACTATCCTTGTACTTCTTCCTTTGACGAAATTTGTAATGCACAGCACTGTTTCTTGCTCCTTTCATCACAGGACACAGCCTCACTCTACTAAAGTCAGTCCATGCTCAATTGATCCCAGATGTATTTTGGATCAGGGCATGAGCCCAAACTGATTTTCCATATATCTTTTTATTCTGCAAAGGCAACAGGGATTCCTCTCCGTACTCTCAAAATGATGCCATACAAGTATCTGTTTTGTTAACCAGTGTTAACAAACAGCATTTTACAGTGCAATAAAGACCAAATATGATAAGAAGGCCTTCTTGGACCACTTTGTAATCCATTCAATTTTTGATGCTTTAAGAATTCTCATACCAAGCATACCTTCATTTTCCGACGGCTCAGCTGACTCCTTTTTCACCAAAACCCCTGTAAGGTCAGAGAAACTTCAAGAATACACTTTATATTAAAAACTTTACCACCACCTGTCCCTCACACAAAGCATATAATTTTGACAAACTAGGGGGAACATTAGCTAATTACATTTTAATTTGATAATCCTTGTTTAGTTAAACGGGTGAAATACGCAAATAACCTGCTGAGGCCTAAATTACTTCCTTCAAAGAATAAATAAATGCCCCTATTATTTTCAAATATAATTAAAAATACTTACTGATTAATACCTAAAAATTCATCTCTGGGATGCAAGATCACTTTTATAGAATAAATTCATGTGTGTGGATAAATGTCCAAAGTTTCATAGCATGGAGAAAAATTCAGAAGTTTGGATCATTTTCTGAAAGCAACTTGATGCAACTCAAGTTGAGAGTCTTATGGATTGGAAATCTTATGACAACTGACTTCCCCATAGAATTGCTTACATTTTTTCTTGTTTTCCATCCAGCAATGCTATAAAAACATGATTATAAATCTGCACCCAGGTCTGCCCTTTAAAAGAATTGCTCTCAAGCGAATAAGAATCATGGGTATGACCTTTAAAGGATTGAATATGACCAATTAGGGAGATATTTTCTAATGTTCCCAAGGCTAGGAACAATTGTGCAAAATTGGAGTCTGGAGAGAAAAAAATTGTAACTATAATCTTCAATAGAGTCTGGACAATATTAGAGGAATGGCTATTCAGAGGTGGGGCATGTCAGGATTAATTAAATCTAGGGGTGGACCAGGTAAGATTAATTTTCATTGTTGTTTGAAAAACATCATTAGATTAAAAAGTTTGAGCATACTGAGGGAGGCTGTGGTCAGTGTGAGCAGTATTTAAGATACAACATTTTGAGTGGGAAAACAGAATCATTGCTGGAGGTACTTGGTTAGGGACTAAGCTCCAGCTGGAGTGATTTGATTTGCATATTGACTTAGATTTACAAGCATGATGCATAAAGTAAGTGCAGTGGTATTGGTGCATATAAAAATAAAAAAGTGGAATAAACTATAACAAAGCCAAAAAACATTTCCAAAAACATTTTCCAAAACTCATTTCTAGACCTCCTAACACCTTGTGAAACCAACTGTATATCCTCTGCCAAGCTGTTTTTGACCATTGTATTTAAATAACAATATAAATTATAAAAGAAACTGAGTAAATTTATATTATTTTGATTATGTGAAACTCACAACTCAAATGATGCCAAAGACAATTAATGTAATGCTGCTCCCAAGAAATATAGATTAAAAAGTTTAAAATGTCCTGTGAACATCGTAAGAGTATTTAATTGCACCAATACTGAAACCCAGAGAAAATGATAATTTGTTTTAAGGTACAACTGTCTATAACAAAGTCTCTAAAAGCTTATCTACACATCTAAATATGTTTTATGGGGTCAACAGGTTGAAAAATGTTAGGTTATGTGATTATTCTGGTTTTGAAATCTCTTTTCAAAACACTGAGTACTGCTTTTGCTGACTTCTGTGGAAACTCCTGGGTGCCTGGAATTTTATAAACCAGATCACTGTGAAGATTTAAACAGTTAAATCTATGGGAGTTAGGTTTTATTGGTAATTGTGAAAATATGACCATGCATGACCTCTAATCTTATTATCAACAGCATGCTTTACAGTAACAAGTAATTCAGCTTCTCTTCTGAGGAGAGCTAGTCACTGGGGCAAGCTGTGTCTGGAAATTAAGCACTGATAATATAATTTTCTGTTCTCTAAGGAGCTTACAGTAGACTGGATTGTGGGACTCAATCTCAAGTAAAGAGCCACAGAGTAAGAAAGGAAATGTAATACTTCATAAATCAAATAAAATAACAATAAACAATTATTACTTAAAAAAATGATATCTGATGTGATTTTCTTTTTTTTCATTCTATTGAACAATCAGCAACTTGGCTGTTGTCACATGCATCTGTTAAACCTTATCTTACGGACAGGCTAACCCCACTATCAGCATCCCTGTGTAATGCATAAGATTGCATGTTGGCTCTGGCTGGACAGGCAATATTCTTCCATACCATTAGACCCATTAGAGGTTTATTGTTACAGACAGTTTCCAGGGCATTGCCTTAATTCATAGTTCTGGCCTAATGCTAACGGCATCAGATTCAAGTCAACGTTGATGGGATTCTGGTATGCAAACAACTTCTTCAGTGCTTTTGGCGATAGAGGCAGGAACAAACTTTCATTGCACTCACTGAAGGACCTGACTCAACAAAAGGTATGTTGTGCTGAATGAACTAGGCGTTGCAAAGGATCTGTCAGGGCAGTTGAACACAAAGGAATCCTCAAGAGAGAAGACTGTGCTATTAGAAGATCTCTTCTGGATACAGACATGACCATGGGTGCAGTGTTAGCAGAATATCATAAAGCTTGAGTTATGTGATCCAATAAAATGAAAGATATAAATCTATGATCCTACCTGGGGCATGAATTGTCTGTCTCTACAACTTGCTGCATTAAGGACAACACTGTTCCTTGTGTCAGCACTTCAGACCAAGAGAGAGGAATCTGGAAAATTGTTCAAATCCTCTGCTGAGCCATCAGGGAGGATGTTGCCTCACCAATTCTGTGTGAAGAAATAGCAGTGCCAGCATAGAAGTTTCTTTCCTAGAGATTTCTGAAGATGGTCAGAAAACATCATACCTGACACCACCAACAACCATCGACTGGGAATTTTTAATTTACCCTGTTTTGCCCCAGTTTGCTTTCAGGGTTTTGCTTACAGAACCATGTTGACATGTTAGAACGAAATTCTATAGTCCCTTACTTTCAAATATTTACATGTATAGTCAGTTAGTAATAAGTTAGTCATATTTGACTACACAGGGTGTTATTTAAAAATAAAAATAAAATCACTGATCCAGGACAGTCTCAATATTAATATTTTAAAATACTATAACAGTGTTAAGGAAAAATTTAGCTTTCTTGAGTACATTAAACAACAGATTCTTAGAGGACATAAAGCCTGCTATACCTCTGTAGATCTTGTGACCTGGCACTGATGTTTCTCTTTCAGTCCATTAACCATCTCACTATTTGCATTAGTAGCATTGACAGTTGCAGCATTATAAAAAAAACCCAAAAAAGCTTTCCCACACCCTAACATGACCATTCATTTTGAATTCAGATCCAGCGACACAGATCATAAAATGAGACAGTTATGACTTTTTACATTTTTCATATTTCATTCTTGAAGGGAACACCTTGCTTGGTGTCTTAACATGTACTAATAGGGCAAGGAATAGTGGCTTTAAACTGACAGTAAGCAGGTTTAGATTAGATAATGAAAAATTCTCTACTGTAAGTGTGATAAGACACTGGAACATGTTGTCTAGAGAAGCTGTTGATGCCTCATCCATGGAAGTGCTCAAGGCCAGGTTGGATGGGGCCCTGAGCAACCTGGGCTAGTGGAAGGCGTCTCTGCCAATGGCAGGGATCTTGGAACTAGATGATATTTAAGATGATCTTTTCCTACCCAAATCATTCTATGATTCTATGATTCGCAAACTTTCATCAAGTACCAAGGGTTGACTTTTCCCAAGAGACTGTACAGCCCATCTCCTGATCTTTTTTTCTTGCAAATAATCAATATGAAGTAGGAACACAAGATTAGCCTAATGTATTATACAACATCAAATGGCGTAGCTTCCATTTTTGGCAGTGATCATACACACAGATCTGAGGAAATATCTTCAACTCTCAATAAATAAAACGCATGTTTTCAATGGCTGAGAGAGTTTACAACTGTAGTTTCTTACTGGCCATCATATTTTACTGCCCAAATACCTTCTCAAATAAACCTTTCAGCTCATTGACGTGAATTATGAATGTGTCAGCAGTGTTGATTTTAAAATGCATGTCAACACTTTCGCATCTGAACATCTATGTAAATGCAAGCTTTTAGCAGAATCTGAATTTAACAAATTACAGTTTGGGACTCTAATTTATGAGAACTATGTAAATACCTAAGATTTTTATAGCTGCTTCTGCTTAAATTAATCACAAATTACTAATTATGCCTTTTTCAGCTGCAGGATATGCAAATTTAGTTGAATAAGGAAAGGACGCATTCAAGAATAGATTGATTTCAGAAACATTGTGCAGTATCGTTTTTAAACAGGAGAGTGCAGCCTTTTAACCTGCTGCAGATCTAACTGGTCCACATCTAGTTTTGTTTGTATTGAAATCCAAAATATGAAGAAAAAAAATTATAAACTATATTTTTCCTCAGAAAATAATTCATATCCTCATCACTGTCCACACACAGTCCATGTCTGTACACAACTGCAGAGTAAACACAGGACTGAAGATTAAAAATATTCTAAAGGATGGTCTAGTTGGTTGTACTGCAGCCCCAACACAAGTGGGGAGGAAGTCTGAGAGGCAGCTTACTCACAACAGAAATATTGGTTACAACAGGGTTTCTGCAGCCAAGTGTACTCTGCCCTTCAAGAAAGCAGATCCAGAAAAGGTCTGTTTTGCCAACACTAGAGTGGGAGATGGAAATTGAGACCCTGATGTTTCTTCTTCAGTATTCATTATCTTGTCTCAGCTGTCTCATAACCACAGTGTTGGATTTAAATACTATTTTCTTTTAATAAATCTATTTTGTAATTTATTTATTTTTAGTTTTCGTGTTCCTGATCAAAAAGATAATATTTTTCTTCCTTTAAAGGAAAAAAAGTTGTGGTTTTCTGCAACTGTAAAACCTAAAACTTTAAGCTTCCTTCTTTTTTTAAGGCCATTTGTTTTTGGCTAGTTTTGTGATTCTTCAGTGGATAGCAATTATATTTGTACTATAAGTTACTTCCACTCGGCCATGCTCAGGCTTCATCTCCAGTATTTTCCTTGCTTTTGGGCCCTGTAGCTCAAGGTAGACATAAACACATGGAGAGAATCCAGCAAAAGGCCACCAAGCTGGCCAGAACATGGGTCTAACTTCAGAGCTAGATCCATATTTTAAATGTTTTAATTGGATTTTTTTTTAATCTGGAGGTTTCACTATTTGAAGTATAGTATCTTATTTTTTCTAAATGAAGTTTTAATTTTACTTTTTAATTGTACTGTTTCAGTTTTTAAAGCTAAAATAATCTATGTTTCTAAGTCCAAGGCTTTTTTCATTTATAACCAAGTTCTGCAGACAATATCCAAAACACAGTTAGGAAAAAGTCCTTACCAGACCCAGATTTTGGCAGGTGTTACTTTCTGGAGTCATTTGATGTGATCTTGACTAAAGAATATTGTAGTTAATTGCAAAAGAGCTGGTAATTGAGATTCAGATTAATGATGGGATCCTAATTTGCCACAGAGTTGCAGAGGTAGTGAAATACTTGGCTGAAGTACACAACAAAAAATCAGAATTTGGGACTGTATTAGAAATGCCAGACATAGAGCAGTTTTATTTATTCACTTACTGAAAAAAAGGACACATCAGACACATCAGAAGGGAAAATGTTATTGTTTTGGTTTGACTCTTGGCAAAATGCCAACCACTTCCCAATATGACAGAGTTTCAGTTAAAAGAGGTG
>JAWWEU010000001.1:32529444-32548951 GCA_035583155.1 Acropternis orthonyx | reverse complement strand
CCCCCCCCCCCCCCCCCCCCCCCCCCCCCCCCCCCCCCCCCCCCCCCCCCCCCCCCCCCCCCCCCCCAGAAAAAAAAAATCAAAAGCTAAACCCTGTCTCAAACTGCTCCTTCTTAATTTGCTCTTTTAATTGAAAGTGTTAACAACATGGTAGACAATAACACTGCAAAGGCAGCCCCTCTACAGACAAATTTCAGGATTAAAGGAATTTAGAAATTAAAGCTGGGTCTTTGTGTATACTGGGACAAAGTGGTGGGTAAAGGGATATGAGAATAATAAGTAGCATTTGCAGTAAGTATTGGCTTGAAACTCATAATTTCTCTACCCACTGCCATGATGAAGTAATCTCTAGATATTATGACAGCTTTTAAAAAAGGGTAAATGTGAGGTTAATCACTTGCAAGAAAGTTTTTCCCCATGCCCTGAGATCATTATGGAAAAATATCCAGCAACATTTGTAAGAGGGTTGAGGAAGCAGCTGACCAAGGCTGCTGTCACTGAAACCAACTTGTGTAGATTATTTCATACTTGTTGCAATCACATTCCTATTAATATTAATATAAATATGGATTGGGTTTTATAATGTATATTTAAATAGAAAGTTGGTGGTGAGGATACACCAATCAAATCTAGCAGCATTAGAAAAGAGTTAAATTAAAACCTTGCAAGTGATCACTTTTTACTCCTTGGAAAATGAGAATATTGCCCTAATAAATGTTATTGAATGCCAAAAGGTTATCATGGCCAGATCAAGGATAGCATACTCTGCTTATTGCCACACTGAAAGTCCCCTTCAGGATATGTTGCAGCTCAGCAGTGATTATAAAATATTTTTGCATTTGGAGATTTACAAGTCAAACATCAACAAACATTGAAAATAAGCTATAAAGCTGTTCTTTCTTTCTTTCTCTGAATAAATCAGCAAACTATGCAACTACTTTTTGGCAATTATAAATTTTAACAAGCAGGTATTTATTTTAAGGTCTTGAGGAAAGCTGATGTGAGTGGGTTTTTCTTTTCCCAGTAGTTGGCTTTTGCATATATGATGGATATGATGAAGCTTACCTTGATATCAAGATGTTTTCTTATATCCTTGCCCAGTTTGTATCTTGCAAGCCTGTCATCAAAAGATATCACCTTCACTAAAAGCAAGCACTGTTTGTGATTCCCTGAGTGTTTGCAGTCAGATGGCTGTGCTGTTGACTTGTGAGTCTTATTTCTTTTTGAAAAAGGTTGCATTTTTCTTGCCTTTTTGTGTCATTTTAGGTATGAGGAAATAGGTAAGACACATTTGGGCAATTTGCAGATCCTTCTTGGATTCCTAAGATTTTTTCAATTTGTTGGCTGTCTCTTTTGAAAGTTTTTTAACAGTGCTTTGAAGTATTGCTATTTTTTTTCCTGCAGAGTTTAGATTAGGACAGTTTAAAATTTTTTTTAAAAAGTAAACAGGCAAATATTTCTTAATTGGGAAACGGAGAAAATCACTGCTAGTACTAAATTATTTATATTTGATTGATCATTCTCAACATTCATTTAATATAAAATCCTGTATGTTTAAACACAAAATGTTTTGCACAATACATGCTCAGGTCCTGCTTTCTTCTCTATCAAGTTCAGGCTCCAATCTCTTGTACACTCTTGCTTCATAAATCGGGTTACAAATAGATTATCACAACAAAAAGTTATGCAACATTTCCACATCTCTAACACAAGATGGCACCATTAGTAATGCTTTTCCCATATTATTCTTTACTTGACATAGTAAGGGACAACTTTTGTCATTGCAAAATTGCAATAGTAATGTAGCTTCCATGTGCACATTGCATGTATGGTTAATGCATAGAAACTGGTGTGTGCCTAAAGGACTCTGTAGTATCTCTTCATTTTATTAAAAGGTTGCATATGGTATATTCAGGGTCATACACTTCAAGAATACTCTTGCTTTTCCCAGCATTCATCACATAGATGTGTGTATAACCTTGTGCAAGTTTATTTTAGCCTCTCTGCTCGTATGCTTACACATATATTGTACTCAGTCTCTTTTGAAGAATATGTTTGGTTTGTGTGGAACACTTAACGTTGGGCAAATTTAACTAAATTTTTTAACGCAAAAATAAATATCCCAAACAAAACCCAATTCGCCTTTTTCTAATGTCTTCCTTAGGGCATAAAGGTCTTATGTACTTTTTTTCTGAATTCCTATTGGACAAATATTTATGTTATTTTTATTGTTTTACAAGTTTGTTGGAGGTAAAGCAAAAAACTGTGGACGATGTTGTGAGTTTCCTAATGAAGCAGCCTGACAGAGATGAGGTTGCTGCAGATCTATTCATAGAAAAAATTGAAATCGTAGACAGGCTTTTGTTGGAAGGGACTTGGAGTATCACCTAGTCCCAACCCCTCTGCCATCATGGGCAGGGATGACACCCACTAGACCAGGTTGCTCAGAGCTTCAATCCAACATGGCCTGGAACACTTCCAGGGATGGGACATCTACAACTTCTCTGAGCAACCTGTTCCAGTCTCTCACTACCCTCTAAGTAATGAATTTATTCCCAGATCCAGCCAGGAATAAGGCTCACAGCCAGCCACACACACATGCAGATACACTTATATTCAATACTTTTATACATACCCATATGCTTGGTCACACTTATCAACACAGAAAGAAAAGACAGCACTCACACAAATGCAATGAAGGTAAACAGCTTCATCTTCCATCTCTCCAGGATGAAGGTCTGTTAGAAGGAAACATATATGTGTGGTGTGAATCTCCCCAGCAGCTGGGATCAGACACTCAGTCTGTCCAATAGTGCCCCTAGCTCCCAGTCCACCCAGCTGCTGGTATCTGGACGTGGGAGCCCCTGAGACTACAGTCCCACTCCAGCTGCTGGTAAAAGCCACTTCATTCACACACACAGACAGACACAGGCAACCCTCCTGCCCCACCGCCTCCCCACCCCCACGTGCACTTGGATCCATGATCTCGTCCAGATCTATAGCTGGGACCCTATGACTCAATGTCTAGGACCCCTTGTCCCTCCAGGAGCGAACACACAGCCCTTTGGGTACCTTTTGTATCCAGCACAGATTTATGACCTGATATTTATTCCTAAATCCCTAGTCCTACTTGTTGGCTACTCCAGTTGATGTTTGCTTCAGGTCACCCTGATGCCTAAGGATTTCAGTGTATTTTGTAGACTTTGAAGATTTTTAGAATTATATGGGTTGAATGGATTTTCCTAGGTTAGGTGATGTTTAGAGATCAGTGTACACTTTCTCACACATTTCTGAGTTTTACCAAGGGCAGTGTTTTGAAGAAGCACCTGCAAGATACTTTGAAGACAAAACAGAAGAGAAGGCCCAAAGCCCTTGGAGAGGCTCCAAGGGGCAATTCTGAGCTTTCTGAGAGTGGACACCAGGGGAAATGGGTACTACGGGTTGGTTTTTAGATATCATATATGCTAATTATTGGAAGTTATAAAAATTGTGACATCACTGAACTGCATGTGTGCATACTTTGGTGTGCACCTGGAAGCTTCCAAATAAAGGTATTTCTCTATCTCCACTAATGTTGCTTTGAGCCCTTTTTCCATGAATTCAGGCATCAACCCATTGACACACACACCCACATGATATACAAGTCACCTTAATTTCTGGCACCACTGACAGAGGGAGCACTATGACCCAGGGTCCCAACCCATTTTCTGTTACTGGGAGCCTCATACACATGCACACATGCATGGTCATCCTCCAGTGGTGGGTATACCTCCCTTCATCGGGGCTGTTCTTACACAGATCAGAGGTTTCCCACCACACACCTGAAAACTCTCTTACTCCCCATTAGTGGGGGGGTGCAACCCTGGCCTCAGCAAAGCATCCTGCTGCTTTTGCAAATGGATGATTATTAGAGTCATTATTCTTTAACATTTCAGTCTTTCACATCCCATGGTAAATCTTGTGCAATGCCCAAATTTTGTTCCACTTTATCCCGCAACAGTCTGTAAGGCTCTTTCCCACTGTCCCACGGTGTTGGTGTGATGCCCCTGCCCATGGGACTAAATCTCTTCTGGGACAGGCCAAGGAGGTACCATGTCCAAGGCTCATGTCTCTCTTGGCGTTATTTGGAACCACCCTGTGCCCATCACTATTTCTTTATGTTCTTTTGTGTTCATGGATATGACCCTTTAGTCAAATAACTTGATTGGAAAAATTAACACAAATGCATAAAATTAGAGAAATATCCACAAAATAAAATCTCATCCTTGTAAATTATTTCTCCTTGTAACTGTGTGGGTATTAACATCAGTTTGCAATGTGGATTAAACAGATGTTTGAAAAGGCAATGGGTGTCAGATATTTTGCTCTAAAAAAACAGATTTTAGTTTATCTATATGAAGCCTTAAGTACTTAAAGTTTAACTTAGACAAGTCTCTTGAACACACATCAAACTTAAATTAAGACTTGAATACTTTGCTAATTTGAGGCCTTTGGATTTATCTGTATTCAGCCCTGCACAGAGGTGGGTAAAAGCATGAAGATGTTAAGAACACGCAGAAAAGTATAAGCTAAACTAAAGGACAACACCAGGAGAAGAATGAAAGGATACAAATGGTTCATGGGGGAAAAAATAATTAAAAAAAAGAACAGAAAAATGGAATTTGGGAGGTGACTTCTTTAGAGGAGTTGAATTCTGGAGCAGCTCTCTGGTAGTAATACTTTGGAAAACTGGTTTTATAATACTCAGCTTGATCAGAAAATAGAGAGATAGGAAGAGAACTAATAAAAATACCATTGGGCCAGGAAATTACTTAGCTTTTTCCATCTGTTTTGAGGAGCTGGATTCGGGAAGGTGCTACATTAATCATGGTGCTCTTTGTCACAGAGGATACAAAGCTGGAAAACATAACTGTGAAGTGTGTCTCACACATGAACTTAAATTCTGTGCTTTTCTATGAAATGCACATAGAACTGGAGGTTTGTTGTGTTACTCAGGTTTGTTTAATGCTATTGGACACTGAACAGTGGTTCCCTTGTGCTGCAGAATTAGAGGTAGTGACTTAGAGCTAAGCATATAATGAATATTCTATTCAGTGAATGTTTCTGCTACTTGCAGGTTTTCCCCGAACACATTGCAGTTCCCAGTAAGCCTTATTATTTTGCAAATAACTCCTTTAAAAAAGTCCTGGTCTTTAGATTGCATTTCATTTCCTTGAAAATGCTGGTTGCTTAAAATTCAAACTGTTGTATTTAGGCACATGGCATGTGAAGTGTTTTTGTTCCCTAGAGAATCAGTGGAAGTCTTAAAAAAATCACATTTCTGATGCTGAAAGAGTCATTATTATTCAGGTGAAATTTAGTGGTTTAAGGTAAGAAAAACGGCACAAAGTGCTGGAACAAGGCCAATTATACCAGCTGTATCACAGGTACACCATTAGTATTTTTCATAAAACCTTTCACTTTAGTTATTCCATTCTAATGGGGACAGAAATTTATTTTTATATGCATTATTATGCATCCCTTGAAACATGCTAATGGCAAAGAACACAGGCTAAAAGGTTACTAGATTCCACTGTCATACCTGCTAGTTACAACTTTATGTTTTTGCCGTGTACAATTTATATACACCAACATTTATATGGCTATAACAGAGACTGTTGTTGGGGGTTTTTTTGTTTTTTATTTTTTTTTCCATTTTTGGCATGTAAAAATGAGAAATTTGGAAGGCATGTGACTAATTTTCTATTTTGATTTTTAGAAGATATTAAACTTCATAGAAAATAATGATGTTTCGGAATAGAAAGAACTGCTGAAGTCATACACTGCCAGCGCTCAGAAAGGGAGTCCCTTATTATATTCTCTGTCATACTTTAAATGTCATAATGATGTCTGTATGATTCATGAAATATTGTTGCCCTGCTGAATATATCACTCTCTCAAAATATACCTCCTGACTTGCTAGATATCCACTTCAGAGAAGTGTCTATTGGATGGCTTTGCTAGCCAGTAGCTACTTGGCAATGTAGCTAAAAGCATAAAGACCTTCCAAATTTAGAATGAAAATGACCTCTTGTAGAGTTTAATTCTTCAAACAAACGTCTCTGTTAAATAACTTTTTATTGATTGTAGTGGCAACTTGGACATTTGGACTCATTTGAGCACACCTAAAGTTGTCTATCCCAGGGTGAATTTTACCCTTAATCTGCCTTTCACCCACTGAAGACTCCTCTCAGTTGCTCACACTGAGTACTTGAGTGCTCAGTGACATCTGAACTGCTACAGAATATGAGAGACATGAGTGTAAGTCAGGCAGTTATGGTACAGGATCTGAGGAGACTGTACCATTCTAGACCTGCAACAGAAAGCCAAATAAGATATTTTACAGTATACCAAACAGTTCTAGACATCTGTATCTGAAATGAAACCCAGAACTGATAATAACTACAGAGCATCTGACTTCTTTATCCCAATCTGAAAAGTCAACTGCACTGTAAGCAGTCATGATGCCTTCATGTCTGGTCTTTGCTAGAACTTAAAGCTTACTAAATAGTAGAGGGACTCTGTGCTTCCAGAGTTTCTTTTTAGTGGAAGATAAATGAAGAGAGGTTGCTGCTGAGATGCTGATTATGTGCATGCTTAATTGTAGTGACAACCAAATCAATGCCCTTTTAGAAGCAATGGTGCCTGTATTAACTGCCAGAGGTCCTAAACTGAAAAAAATAGTGCAAGTCACAGCTGAATAACGACAACTCACAGGAGAGAGGGATTGAAAGTTTAGTGGGGCAATAAGAAAATATTGGAATTAAGAATGGTTCTTTAGAAAACGTGCATCCATGGGTTACAAACTAGAATAGGAAAATTCACTTAGGACAAATTAATATGTAGTTAATTGTACTTATCGGCAGGGAGAGTGATGTCTTGAGATAAACTTAATCTAAGAACTGTGAAGCAAAACTAATAGAATCTGGCATCCAACATGCAAATGAGAGTTCCATGTTAAGATTTGCTATAACCATATGTATTAATTTATTATACACCATTGGGGGCTTTGTGTGTTCAAAACTGGGTACAGCTGGCATATTAATTTAGTTTAATTTGAAAAGAGCTATTAAGCTTTATTAAGCAATGCAAAAGAAAAAAAAAGAAAAATAAAATAAAAAAAAAAAAGATTAGCCTGAAAAATTTACTCACATTTTAGAAATGTTCCTGTTTTAAAGTCTGAATGTGGGAAAATGAAATTGGTTATCTTATAAACATATGTTTAATTATTGAAAACCAAGTTGGATACACATACAAAGCATTTTTCTTTTAGGAATAATTCTGCTTTTACCACACCCTTTGTATTCATTTGTGGTTAGAAAGAACAATCTCACTCAAACTGCAGCATGCTAGAGTAGGTGCAGTTGAAAGGGTGCTGTAGGTAGCAGACTGTGGTAGCAAACTGGGATTCCTGTCATGCACACAGACAAAGGGAAACCCCACGGGACTTCCACTAAGTATGCAGATGATATCAATCCTAAACATTTTAACTGCCTGTAGAAAAAAAAGCAGTGCAGCAAAATTGATCAGATTTGTAGCAGGAATTTTTTTTTCATGCCCAGATTGTTATTCTAGAAGGAAGGTTTGTAACCTTTTCTGTTTTACAAGGAAATATCAACATATAACAATAAGTGACCCATGCTTTGGTCCTCAGATGAAAATCACTGGTGAAACTCAGAGCCTCAAGTTAAACCGACATTGTGAAAGGATCTTTGGGAGGGTAACAGATTTTAGGATTTATCTATAACGTTGCTTCAGGTCAGAGGTGTTTGCATTTTTATTGTGGCTGTTCTCATTCAAGTGATACATCTCATCCTTACGCTACTGACAACACTATACCAGCAGACACTTTGAAAAAATTCTTCATGTTCAAAATCCTTTTTAATACACCTTCCAGACATGTATCTCTCTTATCTTGTGGAGAATACAATATGGCGCACATGTTAAATTAGACTAGAAGTGACCAGAAACACTTCTGTTATACACTTAAATTTGTGTTTTAAACAATATAATGTTATAATATAAAATGTAATAATAAATAAGTATATAAAATGACTGTGTGTAATTTGCAGATTCTGTTGTTGTTGTGCATCTTTTTTTTCCCCACATGAAACAAGAATTCACTCCAATGTCTTTTGCCCAAAAGGCTATGTCAGAATCTAGCACTGCAAAAATATTGCTGTTGGCTTTTTAACATCTAATGAAGGTCAACAAATGGAAATTCCAATTCCTGTCTCTGGGAAAGGAATAAACCCAGTACAACCTAGGGGTCAACCATCTGGAAAGCATCTTGGCAGAGAAGGGCCTCGTGGTCCAGGAGGACACCAAGCTGACCTTGAGCAAGGAATGTACAGTCACTGCAAAGGCAGCCAGCAGTTTCCTAGGTTGCATTGCCAGCAGGTTGAGGCAGGAGATCCTTCTCTGATCAGGTCGCATGAGACACATCTGGGATGCTGCATCCAGTGCTGGACCCCCAGTAGGAGATACAGACGTGTCCCCATGGGGCCATGGTGGTGGCTGAGGCACTGAAGTACCCAACATGTGAGGAGAGGCTGAGAGTTCTGACCAATCAGCCTGGAGGGGAGAAAACTCAAGGGGGATTTTATCAAGATGTGTAAATGTACAATAGCAAGGAGTAAAGAAGGTAGAGTCAGGGAAAACCTCCCAGTTAGCAGGACATCTAAAGAGGATGAAGGTCTAAAAGGCATCTTGCTAAAAGACAGTGAGTCACAATCTCATAGGGTTGCTCAGTCATGGGGCAGAGGAATGATATTAATTCATTCTCCTTTGAGTAGGCAATGAAGAATTGTTGGTAACAATACCTACAATTTATATATTTCTTTATTCTTTTTATTTTTTTTTCACTGCTAACTTATTACACTTCACCTATAAAAACCTATGATCTATTACAAAAGACTTCCATAAAGGAGTTTCTACAGTTAATTTGATTCAAATAAATCACCTGGTTGTTTCATATATACACTTTATTGAAAATATAAATAAATAGTTGACCAGCAGATCTTTCACTCATTGAAAATGGGAAACGAGATTAATAAGTTACACAGATGAAAATCAGTATAAACAATAACTCATTTAAAATTTTAATTTTGTTGACAATAACTAAAAGTGTTATTTTGTTAGAAATGAAAGATTATGCATGATGGTATTTGACCCAGAAAAAATCAAGAAGGGGGAAATGAGGAGGGCAGTTGCAGAAATAGAGCAATGAGTGTCAAAAAAGCTAAAATAATGAGACAGAATTCAGCCACATAAGGGCTTGGAATGCTTAAAAAGTCTAATACAGGAGAAAGGCAGTTTTGTGCAGATAAATGTAATGATGACTTTGATGAGTCTTTGTTTCACAGCTCTTTGTGCAACATGAAATAGGGGGAGTGGAGGACAAAAAAATGAAAACAGTCAAAGCCATGTCTGTGAGTGTCATTAATGAGTGATGAGGACTATAAAGACAAAAGACAAAACTCTGAACATTTAATGGGTCTTTATTCCATATATCTGTGTAAATTGCAAAACCTGAGACGTGACTAAGTGGGTGTCCAAAAGAGTAAGAAAAGAGTGGATGTGTCGAGGAAAAACAGTACTCTCAGACTTGGTTTTTTTATTGCAATTCTAACTGCAACATTAATTACAGCATAGGAACAATACATTTAGAGCACAACCAAAAATAATATTTTTTGCTGCACTTTTAATATGTGTGCAATGAGTTTTTGTCCTCACTGGGGATTGAATGCAAATAAGCTACTTCTGCAGCTCTATGGAGAAGAAAAACAGAAAAATAGACCCATTTGTAACTTCAGTGAACCTTTATTGACTCAGCTGTCATGCAAGCAGAAGCATCAGCAAATCCTGGGATAAATTTCTGTTCAAACAAATAAAATGTCCTTAATCACAAATAAAACCTCACATTCATTATTAAGTCATTGTATCTCTTTTGAGACAGCTGGTGGTCAGTCTGCACAGCTAATAACACTCTCTCATAACAGGGTTTTTAGAACCTATGTAGCATAAATATTATTTGTGTCTGTGTGCTGTGTGTAAATCCCTGATTAATTTGCTCTGTTTAAAACATAAACAGATTTGGACAGCTGTTTAATAGAGCACTTTCCAAAAATTTGGGAGAGAAATTGAAGAAAACCACAACTCATTAAGACTTAAGGGAAAAGTCTGGGTAGACTGAAAGTAACCAGAATTTGGTCAAGATTCTGAAAGGAAAAAAAAAAAAAATCCTCAATTTTATAATATAAATAAAATGTGCAAAATAAAATAAGATTTTATTGACCCCATTAGGTTTGGAGATTCAGAGTCATGACTGATCTTATCACTGCATTCTCGGTTACTTTTAACTTCGCACCTTTGTCAGACTTTTAACTCTTATAATATTCAAAAATAATATGGTAATAATTTTCTTATAAATACAAAGCTTTCTTCTTGCTCTGGGTAGAAGCTGAAACCACTAATCCTGCCATCAGAATTGTCATTATGCTGTCACATCTTCTGGGTCTAACTTGTTTGAAAATTAAGCTGCAGTGATGTTCTGTATTTACTATAAAGCTGAGACCTCTGACCAAATCACATCAGTATAAACATATCACTGATTTATCAGTTGCTAGAAGCTATTAGAACACATCTGAATGTTTCCTTTCAGGATTTGGACACACAGTAGAATTTAGCATATAAAAAAATTCTTTATTTATGTGAAGTTTGTTAAAGCACCAGCAGCTGGAGGGTTTCGGATGTACAGGAACAATATGCATGTTAAGGGACAATATTTTCTCCAAGGAATAAAAAGTCCTGGTGCAGATACAAATTTCTCAAGCAGTCTTGTAGGCTGGTCCTGATGATATGCTTTTATGGAAAAATGATTTTCACTGTCAAAAACAAAGCCTTTGCATGAAAAAGAACTTTTATCTTTCTCTTCTCTAGAACATGTGTGGGTAGAAAAATGCAATTAATTCTTTTAGGGACTTCAGAAAGTATCACCTATTGGACCTACAAACTAGCCAAATTGCTTTCATTTGAATACAATTTGGAATCGGCTCAACTAATCACTGTTTGTTAATTGCATTTTGGAGGAAAAAGGAAACCTCAATGAAGTGACTGCTTCTCATTAAAACTTTGCGAACAGCAGAGTGCTTGATGTCTGCTATTGTGCCTGGTAATGGTGGCAACAAGTTACATATATTTTTGCAAGTAGCAGTAATTAAATCTGCTGCAGTATTTAAAAATAATGTACTCGCATTTTATTACATCTAAGCGATAGTGTGTTGTACTAGAGTCTGTAAACAAACAAAACCCCCAAACTGTTCTCTTACACAGAAGTCTGTAAACATTGTTGAGGGACAAAACATAACTTCTGTGCTTTTTCTACAGCCAGTAATCTGTCGGGGTAGTGTAAAAAGAAGATGACAGCAGAGAAGCACAAGAAAATTTTTTCTATGTGGCATCCTACTGGTATTGCCCAAGGAGAGCACCTAATGGAGATCTACAAGACCCCAGTACCTAAAGGGGACCTACAGGAATGCTGTAGAGAGAGAGACTTTTTGCAAGGGCATGGAGTGACAGGACAAGCAGGAATGGTCTTAAAATAAAAGTGAGTAGATTTAGATTAGATAGTAGGAAAAAAATCTTTACTGTGATACTGGTGAGGCACTGGGACATGTTGCCCAGAGAAGTTGTGGCTGCCCCATCCCTGGAAGTGTTCCAGGGCAGGTTCAAGCAAACTGGTCTAGTCAAAGGTGTCTCTTTCCATTGCAGGAGGTTGGAACTAGATGATCTATAAGGTCCCTTCCCACTCAAACCACTCCATGTTTCTATGATTCCATGATAGGCATGGGTGAAACACAAGTCCAACATCTTGCCTGGAGGGAAAAGCCACTGATCTGTGCTAATCTCAGCAGTCAAATTTTCCCAGCAGGGCAGAGTGTGACACGGGTGAAGATGCAGCAGAAGTGGGCAGACTTATTCTGACAGAATGTTTTCCATCGGAAAAATGCCGATTTGTCAAAGTGAAATGTTCCTCGGTAGCATGTCGATTCCAAGAGGAGCAGGGCTGACAGGAAACCTGCCTGTGTTCCTGCCAGCTCACCCACTGATTTTTCTTCCAAGAAACTTTCTGTCTTAATCAAAATACCTCCAGATACTGGTGTGTGTATGCAGAAGGTCAGCAACCAGATTTCAGGTGAGCAGAAGGTGAAACCCTCCAGGAACCCACAGTGGAAAACCACTCACCTGAGCAGGGCTGCCATGAATGTATTTCAGGATACAAAATCTTATTCTTGAAATCATCAAGACATATTATTGAGTTTCATTTCTATATATATTTTCCAAATGATTTCATTCTTTTTAAAAAAACTCTTTTTGCCTCAACTGTGACTTTTTTCACTGAAATGACATTTAGTTCTTGGCTAGCTCTTCCAGTAGGGTTGAGGGGGCTTTTGAGAACTTCAGAAATTGTTCAGTGTATAACTTTGAAAGTTTAGCAAATCTTCTGTTAAAGCATCTTTCTCTCAGGAGGAAAAATGTCTAGTTAAGGGGAATGGAGACCTATGTAGGATCACTAAACCAGGAAGATAAAGATTGTATTATGGTTAAGGTAGGAACTTGGCAGTCAGGGCTCCATAATTCAGCATAACATTATCAAACATTTTGCACAACCTTAAAAACACCTGGTCTCTTCATATCTTTTCTTTTTTTTTTTTCCAGTCATGAAACAAAGTGGGCAAAAGAACCATGTGTTTAGGTGTTTAATGACAGTGGTCTTCTACTATGCATCACGAATGATGTTTAGGGCTCGGTATATTATTAATAACACACAAATATGGAAACACTATTGCAAACACACTTCAAAAGCTTGAACTGGCAAAATAAAATCTCCTGTCTCTTTCTTCCTGCACAAAAATTATGGATGCGAGTTATCACATTATGGATTCATAGCCTGGAAACAGCATGAAAATTTTCTTTGCAAGTGACTTTCCCCCCTCTTTTTTTCTGTAGAAAGAATAAATTCTCCATTTTTTTGCAGCTGCTGATTTCCTCTAGTGCTGTTTTCAGTCTGATGTGAATTGGTACCGCCAGAGTATACCTCTCAATATCCAGCGCTGTGCTGCTGATTAGTTTTCTGAAAGAGGATAGAGTGAAGAAGAACAGCAGGTTATATTGATTTACTTCTAATGATCTGTTTCTGAACTAGAGCTGGGCAAAGTGTTCTCCCAAGGGCACATACAGCTGTGCTCATGGCTGAGCTCTGCATCACTACCAGGATTAAACGCCAGTAATGGATTCTGTCATGTTGCTGTAGTTTTCTGCATTTTCTTTTCAAGCCCCATATGGGTGAGCTGCCAAGGACATATATGACTTTCCCTTACCATCTGTTGAACAGTCTGGTCAGAAAAGCCTGGGGAAGGGCACCCATACTCTGTTACAGAAGCAGTACATCAAAATAGCATAGCACAACCATAGGGTGTTTAGAGGGAAAATGCCACATGTAATACATGCCCATATTTTGTTGTAGAGGGTGTCTCTACATGACTTTGTGTAAGCCTGGGATTTGTGAAGCCATGAATACAACATGTGTAAATGGGCTATACAAAAAAGCACACTTTAGCACTTTGTCAGGGATCCAGCCTACCTCTGAAGGTCTGGGAAGGTTTTTCCTGAAATAACTGGTGCCTTACGAGGGCTGAAACTTGGTATAAAGTTGATAAACGATGCTCAACCATAGATATGTCAGACGCAAATAACTAATTCTTTTGTATCTTCTTTCTCTTTCTCTATAAATTTACTTTCAATATGCCATTTGCTTTCAGTTCTGCCCATCATGGTAGCTGGGAGAAGGAGTGGGTATCATTCAGCATTGTTTGAATAACCAAATGATTACCCAGCTATGTCTATGTGATTCAATGGCAGAAGGGTTCTCATTTTGCTTACTCTTCCAAAAATCTGGTATTAACCAACTCTGAACCTAAATACTATAAGTATGAACAGGGTGTCATGGTGTTTGGAGTACTAAAAATCATGATTAAATAGTTCTTTTTTCAGACCAGGCATATGACCACTCAGCTGGTGTCACCCAGCTCAAAGCTGTCTTCAGGTTTTTGGTCAAGACCTCTAAATAATTTAAATATTGTTACAGCATTTTAAGATGGATGAGATGTTTGTGGCTGACTTGACCTTGTAATTAATAATGCTTCCTTGCTTCACTTGAGTATGGGCAAATACTTTTTAGGGTTTTCTCCAAAATGAAATGGTTTAGGGGAAAATTGTGTATTGCATTTCTTCTAGCAGTTGTTACTGTAATGCTAACTAGGTTTTCTTTGCATTACTTTTCATACAATGCATGAAGAATGCAAGATGGTGCATAAAAGATGGATACTTTCTATGAATCAGCATGCTCTTGTCCCCAAGGAACATTTATACACAGCCTTATTTTCATTATGGTTTATTGATGGGTTGGCACTGCTGCAGTACAGAAAGAGTCTGAGTGCCCTTCTAGGAGTAAAAGCCAATGCACACACAAAGATTCTTTGTTCTCTCTCTGCTGATGGAGAATTAAAATACAGAAAACCATCATTTGCTTTTGGGTTATCAACTTGTAAAACCTGTCTTTTCTCCCCATGCTTTCTTCCTCTCCCTTTTCCCTTGCTTCTGAGGGGGAAAAAAAAAAAGAAAAAAGGAAGAAAATTATTCTCAAGAACTACCTCAAGAAAATAATCTGGCTTCTTGCTATAAGCTCTCTCTCAGTCCCTCAGATTTAAGCTTGATCCTCATTCCCTGCTCATGATACAGGAAATTTTGTCCATCACTTATCTCTAGAAGACCCCTCTTCTCTGACTTCTGTCGTACTAGACCTTAAGCCAGTCTATTCAACCCCTCTGAGGTGGCACAAACTTCTCACCCTAGCAGTGTATGTTAAATAGCTGTACACTTACCAAGATGAACATTAAAATTATTTTTAGGACTAAATATATAGAACCATAGAATCACAGTTTGGGTTGGAAGTCACCTTTAAAGCTCATCTAGTCCATTAATAGATATGGAATGATGTGTTAGGTCATTCAGGTAATTCATATTTGATAAGATTTAAGGCTAAAATAATATGTTTACTTCAGTACATGAATTTGGTTCTGTTAACATTAGTAAAATGATTGATTAGTTATGTTTCAACAATTATTTAAGTATTAAGTTGTAATCATAATCTATATATGATCTTGGCTTTATCAATATTCCAGTTCTTTATCTGTCGTTCTCTTACAGCAAATTCAACCCCTCAACTCACATCGTAGAAAATGGTGTCTTTGCTTAAAATGACTGCTGCTGTTTTCTCTGCGCTCCGTCACTATTCCCCTTATTTCCCAGGGGTGCGAAAGGATGCATGGAAGGGACTCCTCCTCTTAGGGAAACTCTACGCCTTAGATATTCCTTTGTCTGGGATTTCTGTTCTCTGTTGGAGTGATGAAAGCTTTACCTTCTCTCATTCCCTGGGTTCTTTTATTAGTAGAGGTGCCACCAATCTTAATGGCATACTCTATACTTGTCTTCTTGTTTCTATTAGAAATTTAAGAAGACATACTGTAAAACTCCAGATATGGTTTTATAAGAAATTCTCCCACATAGTATTACATTTATAACTACTGATATTCTGTTAACAAAGTAGGAATGTCTTAACTGACCAACACATTGACTTCTGCCTGCAGGCTCTTGAGGTTATGAGATTTCTTCTGCAGGACCTTGTTAAAATCCTATAATCTTTTTCTTGTAGTATCTATAACATTAGTGTGTCATTTCCAAAGCAATTCCCATGGTGTCCAGAGTACATTTCTTTTTTGGTATATGGACCCTGAGACTGCCTTCTGCCAACAGCTTCCCCAAGGCACTTTTTCTAAAAAGCAAGTAGCCTTGCTTGCGTGACTCCTCCTCTGCATGCCATTGCACATGTACACTGTCCCTGTGTTCTCATGATATCCAACATTTGGTTTTGCAGTCTCTTTACTCTGTAGGTCAATAGAAAAAAAACACAAGTTATCATGAGAAAGATCCTACAAGAAATTTTTGGGCTGCATAAAATTGCAGAAGTCATTCTTACAGAGTCACCTGCTGCAGCTCATCATTAAAGATATTGTCATAGTGTCCAATCATTTTTCACTAATATTAACACATATTTCTGTATTTCTATTTGTTGAATTTCTAAATCAATCATAGAAGTATTGAAAACTTGCAGTAAGTTATGAAATTGAAGCTTTCCTCCTGCTCTGTTTTTCGGCACTACACCAGTTCTTGTCACCTCATTCCTCTAGCAACAGTATATTAAGCGATGTGACAGATGTTAGTCACGTGTAGACTCTTTCTCTTTAGTTGCTCACTTTATGTCACTTTCAATCCTCAGGTGGTGTAAATTAGAGCAGCACCACAGATTGATGATGGCTTATGCTAGGGGGAAAAAGTCTTTCTCTTAAATCTGAAGGATAAAAACTCTTCTCAAACAAATTTGAAAAGTCTCCTCCCTTGGCTTTTTATTTGATTTTTATTTTATTTTAGAAGAAAAGATTGCAACTGTTTGCAACACTCCTTCAAATGCTAAGTAGCTCTTTTACATTTCTTCCTAAGCATATATGAACACACAAATTTTAGAACTAAAATAAAAAGATGAAAAAGAAATGGTGAGTAGTCTTGAGCAATTCAATAAACTGTGAAAGGTTATGAGTAATGGAAAAGTAAAATGAAATTATTAGGGACCTAAAAGCCAGGTATATGACACCCACCTTTTAATGTCAAAACTAAATGGACCCATTTATAATCCACAATTACGTTCGATTTTTCTTGAGGCTGGTATTTTCATGAATTGTAAGTCTAAAAATACATACAGATATGTTGAGCTGTTACCATTTCTCACTGATTTTCACACACATTTAATGTGGTTCTAGTCCCATTGTTCTTGATAGTCTGTTGACTTCATTGGCTTCCTGCTGATTTGAGCTGGTGCTAGTAAGACAGGAATCAGGTCCTGCCTCACAGTGATGTCTCTCTTGAGGAATTTTTGAATGCGAACTTCTTGCCATTGTAGCAATGCCATTCAGTCATCTCGGATGGCATTCTGTTGAGCAGTTCTCTCTCCTGAAAACAGCTGAGTGCACTGTGAAATCAGAGAGGATGAAATTGGGGCTGAAGACAATCTAATTTTCTTTCCTTAAACCAGGTTGTTGCCAGCAGAAGCATGCTTTGGTGAACATTCTCATAATCAATGAGATTGGCACAGAGTTGTCCCAGACTCAAACTAATTAACCTTTTGGGGCTCATTTCAGATAATTTTTACATATCTTATCCCTCTCATCACTCTATTCTTTTTTTATTTTTTTTTTTTTTCCTCTTGTTTGTCTGATGCATGAAGGCTGCTGTTGCATATGCATTCACTGGGAGAAACTTGGCCTTGGGCATATATAATTTTGTACTGTAGCTAGTGCTCCAAAGTCAAGTTCTTAAATATTAATATGCAGTGAAAAGGTAGTCATTCCCAAATATATAAGAATTATATTTCTGTCTTATGTGATACCAAAGGAACTGCAGTAATCTCCTTTGAAGCACTTTACCTTTCATGTCTCAGAAGTGAGGATGACCATGATCTGCGCCATCTGTTGCACATAGAATCATAAAGTCATAGAATGGTTTGCCTTAAAGATCATCTAGTTGCAACTCCTCTGCCACAGCCAGGGCCACCTTCCACTAGAGCCAGTTCCTCAAAGTCCCATCCAACCTGGCCTTGAACATACTCAGATGTCATCATTCACACAATGTTATAGTCATGATGGGATGGAATAAAAGGTTTTGTTGCATCTGTGTCACAAACAGTGGATTAATGTGGAAGACACAGAGAAACCCTGGTTTGAATGGAGTTAAAGATCACAGGTGGTCAAAGCACAAATGACATTAATGACAGATTCCCTTTTACTGGTCACACATAAGGGTTTGTACAAGAGACTTGGGACTGCAGTGAGGGAATGGAAGTATCATGTAAAAAATGCATAAACTCTAGGGTCTTGCACTAGTTCTGATAAATAATTCCTTTGCAGCTTGCAGTTCTATTAACATAATTTAAACTGCGGGTTTTATGCAGTAACTCTACTCAGATTGTCTCAGAGGGACTGCTAATGTGCTGTTCCCCTTTTCAAAGCTATTTAGTCTAGAAATGCCCAGCGGGCTGTAAGGAGACTTGAATTGGGGCCTGACAGTATGTAGTGTTGTTTGCCTATGGCCTTCGTTCTAGGAACGCATCAATGTGGCGTTATTGCTTTGTTCTAACTTAGGCTTTGTCTTCCACCATTGCAGCACAGAAAAACAACAATAAAACGTTTCACCATGGGAGGTGAAAATGAATTGCAGTCTAGTTTGTCTCTTCTCACCTAGTTTATCTCTTCCCTGTAGCAAGACAACCACTCATTTATATGACTAAAAAGGGCAATTATACCCTTTTCTAATCTATAGAGTTTATGTTGTTTGTTTATTATTTTAATTGGCAGCAAACATTAGGCGTTTATGTGTACACTGGGGAATAAAAGTAAAAAGACCTTCAATAAAGTCTTCACTGTAGCTCTGACTCCATAAGGGAAAACTACTGGTAGTGTGAGAAAGTGCTACTGACTACACACAGATGGATTGGAAAATGTGCTGGTTTAATGGTGCTAAGGACATTCTGCACCAGGCTTTTCTTGGTAGGATTTTGTTATTCACTGAACTTTACAGAGTTCAGTGCACAAAACTTGAATAATACATATTTAACATACTTGGGACAGAACAGTCAGTTCTGGCTAAGGAAATGTTGGTGGTTTTTTTTTGTTTGTTTGTTTGTTTGGTTGGTTGATTGGTTGGGGTTTTTTTAGATGTAGCGACATAGGTTGTAAAACATTTATAACAGAAACATACAGTATAGATACTTGTGCTAAATATATATGTATAAATAGATATAAAATATATGTGTGTATATGTACATGTATAAATATGTATCTATTAGGTGCAATCACTCAGTATACATGTATTTATGTGGCTAGAGCTGGGGACACACTGTACTGTGAAATTTCATTAAAACAAGGCTTTTCCCATTTCTGAAATATTTTGATTTTTCTGTTCATTTTGTTATGATAGTATGTGTTGTAGTGGAAGATGCCTCTGTCCACAGCAAGACAGAGTTGACTAGATGCCTTTTAAAGGTCCCTCACAACACAAAACATTCTGTGATTCTGTTACTTTACTGGTGCAAACTCAAGGGAGCTGGAAAAATTGGATAGAAGTAGGCCTTTCTACTTTTTTATTCAGAATGGTTCCTTTAGTTCTAGAATGTAACTTTTTTCATTAAGTTTTTTTGGGGGGGCTGTTTGGTTTTTGGTTTTTCATTTGGGTTTTTTTTTCCTAGTACCTGTACAATATAGTTAAAGAATAGACACTTCTTTGTACTGCTGGAATT
>JAWWEU010000001.1:32513201-32524020 GCA_035583155.1 Acropternis orthonyx | reverse complement strand
CCTCCCGTCCTCCCTTCCTCCCTTCCTCCCTTCCTCCCTTCCTCCCTTCCTCCCTTCCTCCCTTCCTTCCTCCCTCCATTTATCCATTCATGCTTGTCATAGTGATTTTGACCATTTTGTAGGTTCCTGTCCCAGATTTTGGGTCACGCTGAAAATTGCTGTGCAGCCTCAGCCTTATGGTTTGGGATTCCAAGGTGAAAACAGAATACAGAAGTGGGGAGGATGATACAGGGCAGAGCTGTGAGGACACAGAGACAAGCTGGCTGCAGAGGACTTCAGAGTCCCAAGAGCATCCCAAAAGTGCACACGTATCTGAAGACAGTTCTTTATCATGCCTCTGGTAAATCCTGCTGCAGAGCTTCTGTTTTTCTTCCCATAAGTATTTGCGAGGCATGACCTTTGTGTATAAATAACACACCTGAAGCCTGAGTTTGATTGGTCAATGTGTAGATTTTCTAAATTGCCCTTATGATAAGCTCACAACTTTCTCATGTCTAACCCCTCCTATGTTCCCTCTCAGTTTTGCAGCCAATAACAGTGGCACAGTACACTGCCAGCAGTTTTATCCCATTTCACACAATTGTTAATATTTAAATCATATGTCAGACTTGGTGTGGAAAGCCACACCAAGGCTTTCCAGCCCCACACACTTCATTTTCATCCTGAAGGAAAGAATATCCATTCATGAAACACTTTCTTGCAATCTGTGTTGAGCCCTTATTTAGGACAAAGGAATTTTCATGCTCCTTTCAAATAAGGAACGTAGTTACATGAAAATAATTTACTGAAGATTAATTCAGTCCAGTCTGACAGTCCAATTAATTCATGTAATCAAAAAATTAAAAAGAGGTCTTATAATCAGTACAGTGTTTCACCTCATAATAGGAAGCGAATAGAAGGAGGGAAGAGTCCTCAAGATTCCTAGACTAAATTTGCCTAATCCTTTGGTTTATCAAATGAGGGGAACAGCCTGATGCATGACAGTGTACAATTTATTTCCACTTGAATGAGTACAGCAAGAGAAAGTGCCCTTTTTAATCAAACAGATTAAATAGGAGCTGTTTCATGGCAAATCAGTGACTTCAGCAATTATAAAAAAAACTGGACGTGAACACAGAACCTGTTCCAATTAGTTTCCATTAATGAGTTCCTTGAAGTACTTTGTGAAGGCAGTAAACAAACAAAACTAAGAACATTTGTAATATGTTTTTCATTATCTGAAATACTTTATTTTCTTGAAGAATCTTAATAGCAGCTCTCTGAGTCCGAAACTAATTTAAATTCTCATATTCATATTATCTACCTTTCCCTCTCACTCCCCCCACTGCTTAACTGATGTTATGACTTGGAACCTCATTCTGCTTTTTTGTTTATGCACAAAACATATCCCTTTCATCTTTACTTAACAAACTGTGCTACATTAGATAATGAACCCTGAGCATTAGATAGAGAGCATTGAAAAGATGAGATACCCATCAAGTCACATTTGTGTATGTGTTTGTGTGTATAGATGTCTCTAGGGATGAGATACTCAGGGAGAGTGAGGATCCAGGAGCACCTATTTATTGGATGGACTGTGTCCAGGACCAGCTCCTGGAGGATCAATACTGAGTGGTGGTGGGACTCTATTGACTTTGTTAGACATCCTCAAATGTTCCTGGCTCAGCCAACCTCAGAACATCCTCAGACGCTGTTTGGCAGACTGGTATTCATCTTGGGATAAATCTTCAGAAACTATATTAATAATCTGGGGGTATGAATTATGGTGGACTATCACATAGATTCTCCTTTTTTGTTTGTTTGTTTTTGATTTGTTTGTTTATTTGTTTGTGGGCTTTTTTGTTTGCTTTTTTTAGGTTGTCAGAGGGCTTTTTTGTTTTGGTTTGGTTTTTTTGTTTTGTTTTTGTTTGTTTGTTTGTTTGTTGGTTTGGTTTGGTTTAGGTATATAGATTTATCCACTGAGGTCCCAAATGGGCACACTCATATACCCATATCCATCATGACTTCACCAGGCAGCCATTCCCTATTAACTTTCAGCTGCGATTGGCTTTTCTGTAATACCAATTGGGTTTGTTGTTACTCTTGGTGTTAGCCCCTAGAGTGTCTTTAGATCCGTGAAAAAATTCTGCATCTCTTCCTACCTGGTTCTTTTATGTCTTTCCATGCTTTTCTTCATGGCAGCACTGTGTGTTTTAAAACACTTCAAGTAAAGGCTGCAGAGATGCTCGTGGTAATCTTCTTATTTTCCAAAATTTAACTAAACTCCTGTTCCTTACATGAGATTCTTTATTAGTTGCTCCCATGTTGTCCCGCGTTCATTGTCCAGAGGGTCCTTTTGCACTGGTAAAAGAGCCAGAGTACTGCTCCTTCTGCTAAATTTCCTTTTGCCACAAAACCTCTTCTTTTACACTGTGTTTCTTTTTTTCATCTTTGATGTTACCAGTTCATAAAAGTGTACTAAGAACTAAATAGTTGTCTCCTATTGTATTTTCCCAACTTTAAGGCAAAAACAAAATGGATGCTTCAAATTTCAGGAATCTTTCCCAGTCTTCTCTCTTCTTCATTTGTCATAAATATTAACAATTTCTTTTTTTATTTTAACCTTTTTTCTCTATAACCTTAAATAACTGGGAAACAAAAGCTGGCTTTTTTTTTTTTTTTTTGCTTGTTTGTTTGCCTGTTTCTTTTTTCTTAAACTCATACTTCAACATAACATGCCTGAAACTGGTTGTGGAAAGAAACTTATAAGGTACAGTAATCCTTTCTTCCCTAAATGCCTAAACCTCACTTGTGGAATAGCTTATTTTGGAAACTCCCACAGAGGACATAGGTGAATTTTTCCCCAGGGGAAATCTCTGGGTGTAGATAGCAGAAGGCAAGGTTAACCTGCCCCAGACCCTATTCTGTGAATGCAGACCTATTTCTCATCCTTCACTGCCAACTTTCTTCCCTTTATGCAAATTTTTATCTCCTTGTATTCCATGCTTTCAGATCTCACACATTCCTAAACAAACTTCAGAGCATGTTGTGAGGTAAGACAACACACAGGTACCCCTGAAATGCCAAGCAGTGTAAGGAGTTCTGGAAAATTTATTCCAAAGTCAAGAACTCTAGACTTACAAGGAAAAAACTTCTAGCAGTGCTGCAAAACCCTCTGCCTCAGAAAAACACCCCTCTTGTTCTCTTCAAGGCGGTTTATCTCCATTGGTGTCCCTGCAGGCTCTCCCTGATGTGGAGGCTGGTAGCCTATACAAGTTTATCCTCTCTCATATCAGAGGGAGAGACAGTAATTCTCCTCTGGAATGCAAGAGGAGAAAACATCAAATTTATCTTTGAGCAAGGTGCTTCTTCTTAAGCAGAAAAGCTTTCCTAAGCAAAACAAGCTCTAATCTCATCATAAATCTTTCGGAAAGGATATCTGCCCTTACATGTGTTTTGTTCATTTCCTGCAGACAGTGAGGTAAATGTTCAATGTGTATAAAATCATGGTTTCAGGCCAGACATAAAAGCCACTCTAGAACCCATAAGGTCCAGCACCACCCCAAGCAAAGGAACCCATCCCCAATGCAAATTAAATTCCCTTTTTTTCAACAGGAGAGAAAGATGCTACAGTAAAAATGAGATGCTCATTGAGGTGCTTTTGTGTACATTATGTCTGAGGTAGTTATATTGAAGAATCTCAGTTAAACATTGATTTATTTAAGTTGCAAAACCAGATGATTTGTCCCAGCATCTCAAATGCATAAAACTGTAAGCATAAATATTTTCAGCCCTTGTCCACTGTGCTCCTGTGCTGTATCAGACTCCAGTTTCCTATGTTAATTTTTTAAACTGCTACTCTGTTTCTGATGCAAGTATAATATTACTTCAGCAAGCTAGTATTATTGCAATTTCATTTTAAGACCCCCTATTTCAGTGACTTGCAACTCTGCTATTCCAGTCTGACCTGGGCTAGCATTTGGCAGGCAACAGATCAATATTGGGTAATCCTCTTTTTATTTGGAGGAGTCTCTTATGATGGGGTAGAGTTAACAAATACGGAAATTGCTGGAAACTAAAGACCTCTTCAGTGGAGTTGCAAAACTGGTAATTCTATTCAAGACCTATTTGTCATGGTTTGATCTGCACAGCATAAAATGTAGCAAGCCAAGCATCTGTTAACAGCAATGTACAGAATGAAAATGCAAAGAGCCCTCCCTCTGACTGGGGAGCTCTAGCTCAGCTCTAGTTGTGTAATCCTGCTCTCACAGTTTGGCAGGAAAGATACAACACTGGAAGGAAAATTTTCTGTGCCTCGGAATCCTCTATCATACAATAAACAGCAATGCAATCAAGGCTTTACTCTTCTACCTCTGAATCCAGAGAGTTGAGGAAAATCATCACATAGTTTTAAAACAAAACCCTGACTGGGGACTTTGAGTCTAGTAATGAATAATATATAAAAGGGTTTAGAAACAAAACTATTAGTAGAGATTTATAGCTGACAATTCTCTCTACAAGAGTGGTGTTAATAATAATAATAATAATAATAATAATAATAATGCTTCTATATTGCTGCATAAAGATCTTTATTTATTCCTATGCTTCTCAAGGTTCCGTTTGATCATGTTGTTCCTGTTTTTGGCAACTTAACAGTGTTCATTCTTTGCACAGGGAATATATATCAAACAAAGGATATGGGAATGCAGATTTAAATGAACCTGTATGCACTGTGTTTGATTTGATGTTGCTGGAGAAACCTCAACACCTGTTGTGCAGACTGCTATGGAAGAATTCAGCCTTTACCCATACAACTTCCACACATGCTTTTTTGTTTGTAATCTTCCTTATTCTAAGGAAATAGTGTCTCTTCAGGAAATGTGCTGATGGCACAAAGCTGGGAGCAGTGGCCAATACCCCAGAGGGCTTTGCAGTCCTTCAGAAGGACCTCGACAGGTTGGAGAGATGAGCAGAGAGGAATTATGTGAAATTCAACAAAGACCAAGGCAGGGTCCTGCATGTGGGGATGAGTAACCTCATGTACCAGTACAGTCTGGGAGCTGTCCTGCTGGAAAGCAGCTCTGTGAAGAAGGACCCGGGGGTACTGGTGGACAATAAGTTGTCCAGGAGCCATCAGTGTGCCCTTGTGGAAAAGAAGACCTATGGTATCCTGGGATGCAGTAGAAAAAGCATTGCCAGCAGGTCAAGTGAGATGATCCTGGTCCTCTACACAGCTCTTGTGAGGCCCTATCTGGAGTGCTGTGTCCAGTTCTGGTCTCCTCAGTAGAAGAGAGACATGGAGCTCCAGGTCCAGCAGAAGGTGGTAAAAATGATTAGGGAACTGGACCATCTGTCTTACAAGGAAAGACAGTTGGGTTTGTTTGGACTCAAGAAGAGACTGAAGGGCAGATGTCAAGATGATGGATCCAGGCTCTTCTCAGCAGTGCCAAGCAATAGGACAAGAGGCAACAGGCAGAAACTGATGCACAGGAAGTTCCACCTGAACATGAGGAAGAAATTTACTGTGTGGGTGATGGAACAGTGGAAGAGATAGTCCAGAGAGGTTGTGGAGTCTCCCTCACTGAATATAAATATATCATTCTAGAACTTTCTATACACAGTCTTGTGCAAGGTTCTTGAGGATGACCCTTCTTGAGCAGGGAGGTTGGACTGCTGTAGTCCTTTCCAGCCTTATCTATACTGTGATTCTTCGAAAAAGCAGATGCACATAGGCAACAATCTTTTAATCTTCAATGTAATCTGAAAAGAAATAGATAGGAGTGTCACGAGTTTGTCACTATCAGTCCATTAATACTTGTATGTGCTGTAAGTGGCAAAAATGCCTACTCAAAAGTAGCCAAAATATTTGACTTTTGTGTACTCTAGCAGGAGGATCTTAGGCCATGCTATGGGACATAGCATCTCAAGAGGACACTGAAACTAGCAATGGTCTCAAAAAAAGGCATCAGTTCTTTGCCTGCTCAGGCTTGTGTACCTTATTTACCCTTGAAAGGAAGCTATTAATGTCACTATACACTACCTGTTCCAAAAAAGTCCTCTATTACACATCACTGAGGTATTGCATAACAACCAGTATCCAGTAATATCACTGGTAATGCTGAAAGGTTCGGGAAAAATGATGCAAAATAAAAATACTTCTGCATTTATGAATATAGATACAGAATTTTATTAATACAAATAGAAACAGTTCACATGGTTAAACCTTTAAAGTGCATTCAAACAGATCATGGAAAGAAGTTGCTAAATTCTCTTTCAGTAGGAACTAGAAGGATTTTTAAAGCCTGGTAAACACACCCAATGTGTAATAGAACAAGGAGAATGACCCAATGTCACAAGTTCATTTAAGATTTCAGGTCAATTGATCTTTCTAGTGAAGTATCGGTCCTCTCATGGACACATGTATTTCTAAGTGATGTTTGCTTCCACTGCCTCATGCAAGCATTAGTTTTTTTGTTTTTTCACATTTACCTCCAAATATTGATGGTTCTGGGGTTAATTGAATGAAGGATCTGCAGCAGAAATGCTAGGGAATGAATTGCTGGCAATCAGCTATATAACTAGTTTTGAAAATGTAGGCATGTACTTCTACCTCAGCAGAGTAACAAAGTGCATAGACATTATAGTATTATTGCCTTTTCTACATCTTGTCAGCAGTTTGTGATATGGCAGTGGTATGTGTTTCTGAATTGTGCAGATAATGCCTGCCATGAATAAATATTTTGGCAGGGTAAGATTGCTTTCTTATGAGCCTTAATTTGCATTTTTTTGTCAGCAAAAGCCATCAGTGTGCATACCTTGTATACAACTTTTTTTTTTTGTTATTACAGAGTACTTAGTAATGCTTAGCCAGTCATATCACTCAAACCACTGGCAGGTGGCTTGTTCTACAGATGGATAAACACTAGCACATGGTAAACTGCAAATATCTAGAAGTGTTTTGTTAAATCTTTGTTGACCATCCAGCCATCTGCCTGATTTTCTTTACAGTATGGCCCATGGTGGTTTGACAGAAAGTGCAAGTGGTGTAGTATTTGTATTAAGGTGTTTAATTATCCCTGTAGCACCCCAGCAAAACCTTACTTGCTGAAATCTAAATTAGATGGGCAGATGTATAGACTGGGAAGTATTCCAGATATTCTTTAAATAAATTTAACCTTTAAAAGGTTCAATACCAGCTATAGTACAGGTGTGATCCTTGACTATATAATCATATCAAGCACTGCCAAGGAGGTACTTTGCATAACCTAGTGATGAGGAATTCAGACACTTGAAGGAAAGGAAAAATCATCATATTCCAGCAGTCAGTCCTATTCCACACTGAGGTACTTAAATCCCAGGAAGATACAGCACTCATACCTACAGCAGTGTTGGCTAGCTCATTCTGGTATCAGGAATATGCATTTCTAAAGTTTACAGAGTCTTTAAAAAAATAACTTCAACTAATTTATTGAGTAAAAAAATTAACCCAGGAATATTAAAGGCACCACCTGGCTCAGCAAAACTATGGTACATGGGAGGTTGGATGACTGTGTGAAGTGATGTATTGGTGTACATCTGTACTAGCTTAGACTTTTTTTCTAGTGTATGTCCTTTATTACTAGTCTTAAGAGGGTATTCATCATATGATCTGATCTGATCCAAATGTTTATTGTTCCAGTTCCACAACTGAGTTACTATACGGCAAAAATCATAGTATTATAAATTATTGCTCTTCTTCCTCCTTCTATTTGGAGTATGAGGTTTCTGGGTCAGGAAGTATCTCCACCTCTGTATTTGTTCAGTGCCTGGCTGAAATGAGTTGCAAACTCAAAGAGTGCTTAGGATAATATGAAAGTATAAATGTTAGCTCCTGTCCCTTCGGTAAAGCTGTATATGGTGTTCTGGGAATGCCTAAGTCAGTTAAGAGAATGAAATATAGTAGTCAAACAGTATTTAGAAAGTTCAGATATTTTTATCTATATTTTTGATTCTTAGGGACATTTCTTTTTTTTTTTTTTTTAATATATTTTTGTCATTGTAAAATGAGGAGTTGGAATTAGGAAGATCAGCTTCCAGCAGAGGAGAACATTGCGTAAGATTTTAAGTTTTGATATGTGATATTTCCAATCATCTTTCATTTTAGCAAAAGAATTATTTACAATTAAAAAAAAAAAAAAAGTATAGGTTAAGTATATAACACTGCTGAATACCCAAGACTTACAGAGGTGTCTGACTCCAAATTTTATATATGTCTAATAGCATAGTTGCAAAAGGATTTTGGAAGCTGAAGAAGAAACCTCTTAGCTCCAGGTTCTCTTTTAATCTCCTTTCTCAGAAAATCTATGTCTAAAACAGCCAGTCATTCACATGAGTAAGTGACAAAACTGTGAGGAATGTTATTTGTAGAGATTTTCTTGTTTCACCAGATACTTGTTTAATAGAAAAAAACTCATACTGTAAATGAAAACATTGGAATCTAAAGACCTGGTTGTATGACACTGTTTTGGCGGTTTATCCAACTTCAATGAAAGTGCGCAAAAGCAGAGAAACAGATTCACTCTGCAAAAGCAGTACAGTTCTACTGAACTGTGCCTACATCCATTTTACAATTATTTTGTTTGAAAACATGTTTTATGTATGATGACTTTGATCTCCACCTCTCTGCAATACACCTGCACTGCAGTGAAAACAAGGCAAAAACCCATTTTCATTCTTAGAAATTAAATAGTTTTGTTTAACAATTCAGCTTTGAATTATTGCAATAAAAATATATTTAGCTTTTCCTCCTGCTTCTGCTAAGGGTCTGTTTCATACACTGGTTCAAGAACTGCAATTCCTTAAATCAAGACTCACCCCATCCATTCTACTGGGGCTCCTTGATCACCAGAGGTGACCAAGCAGTCTCACTTGGAAATGCTTGTAATTTAAAGCAACTAGTCAGCTCTGGACATCATAACTTCAGTTTCTTGATATGTGTAAGGTAACTGCATTTTTTAGATTCTTCATAGACTGGGTCAGTAAGGTTTCAAGTTGTAAGGAAAAGACATTAATTTAATAATTAATGAGCTAAAAAGAATTACTAAGAAGCATTACTGAGCAGGCTAAAGTTTAAAACTTTTAAATTGCTGTCTTAGGTCATTAAGTATATTTTTCTGTGTTCAAAAACTCAGAAGCTATTAAACATGTTTGTGGAAGCAAGAAATTGGGCCATTAAAATCTTTCCCACTAAATTTAAAAGTGGTTTCAAGGCTTGGAGAATTTTTGATGTGATATTTGAGCAGCTTAAAGCTCAAACAAATGTGGGGTCTTTGACATTATTTTAATACTTGAATAACTTTATATATGCAGGTTTTCCCTTTTGAACTTGAGAGCACTACTAGGTGAAGGAGTAATTGGCAAACTTATGGATTTTCTGAACAGAAACTTTACTGCACCTTCTGTTCTTCCTCAAATATAGGATCTGGGTTGTTCCTCAACTGTCCCATCTCCTTCTTCCATGCCCTTCTTCCAGTCCATAATGCACTGATCCCAGTTCATGCAACAGAAAATATTTGATTTAAAAAACAGGGTTGTTTTTTTTTTTTTTTTTTTGGACATGTTCTTAGCTTTTCTTTTCTTTTACTGTGCTAGGGTGGCTGTCCAGACTAATGTGTCAAGGAAACTGAAATTGCAATCCCATTGAAATCACTGGGAACAAGTAAAAGAATCACATCAAAGTTCCGTTCTAGACTTAATATAAAAATGTGTCATTGCTTATGAAATTTATCATTTCCAAAAATTACAAAAATAATTCAAATATCTGTACATGTGAAAAACAAAGAGTTCTTCTTGCAAATGAGATTCACTATAATAATTGGAAGAGGTAGTAAATGGCACTTTTATAACCAGCTCTAAAAGTTAAGAAAAGCAGTAATTACCTTATCTTTTCACTTTTCCCTTTATTATCTCTATTCTAGAGCAGGGAAAATGACACCTGAGAACTTATATTTCTGATCTTATTCACACTCAATTCTTTTTGGAAATGGAGGAGAAATTTAAATAGAAATCTGTTCAACACAATTGGAAATCATGAGGGATGGACATCATAGGGGACTTCTGTAAAAAGACTGATTTTAAAGACTCAGATGACTTATTAGGTGTTTAGAGGTGACAGTTATTAGAAGGATCATGAAATTTTCATGAAATTTTACTGGACTGAGAAAGTCTCATTCTACAACCTTGGTGACTAATTTAAAAAACTGTAAAATTACTTTTCTTCTGCTCAGTTCTTGGATGTCTGAATTGACACTTATAATGGTTCACTGGATGCGTATATAGGTTAAAACTCAAATGTACTATATATATATTCATGGGGGAAGCTGAACATCTTACGATAATCAGCTTTAAAAGTACTGAGACCCTGAAAAAATGACACAACACTAAGTTGTCGACCTTCCAGTCATGTCCATCATCACAGGGTATGCTGGTGTATAACGAAAGTTAGAGCTTTGGCAATGATTTCAGAATTTGCAAAGTGTATTTTATTCCTCTCTAGAAAAAAAAACCAAAACAACAAACCAGCAAACAACCTTACTGATATGTGAAAGTGGCATAATTTTAAATGTAACTTTATAGAAAAATTAGAATAATTCTGTACTTGTTAATTTAACAGTGCCATAGTTCATTTTGTTCTCCTACAAAACTGCACAATGCTGTGCAAAATCACATTTTTGTGATTTTTTTTGTCAGTTCAGTTAGTTCAGTTTGTGTACAGAGTTTCTTTTTTTTTCTCTTTCTTTCTTTCTTTCTTTCTTTCTTTCTTTCTTTCTTTCTTTCTTTCTTTCTTTCTTTCTTTCTTTCT
>JAWWEU010000001.1:32492272-32508713 GCA_035583155.1 Acropternis orthonyx | reverse complement strand
GGTGGGGTGGGGTTGGCATTTTGCCAAGGCCAAACCCACAACAAACCCACAACATACCTCTAAAATGATGTTCCGGTCACTAGTAAACTTCTACACTATTCATCCTAGAAAATATTCCTTATGTCCTCCCCATGCAGATAAGTGCTTCTTAACTGAGTTTTGCATAGGAGAGAAGAAAACCGCTAAATGCAAACCCAAAGAGATACATTTAGTCTACAGCTGTCATGGTGTGATCTGGTTTTGCATTTCAAGACCCTTCAGAGACACTGCATGAAAAGCTGAAAGGAACACTTCATGTCTTTTGACCACACTGAGATTTTAAGTTATTCCATAATGCAGTAGAGAAAAAAATCATGTATCAACACATGACCTAATTTACTGACATCATTGTTACATATCTCTAACAAGCAGTACAGACGGAGTCGTCCCAAAATTATGGACACAGCACTAAAAGAAAAGATAGGGAATGGGCAAGTTTATTAGCATGTAAAGCTGCTACCAGAAGGGTTAGGTGAGCACAGAGGGAGGACAAGCTGTCGTAACAAACTAACCCCACTTAGAAAAACAGAATGAAAGGCATCCCATAAGCTAAGGTAAGATGTCTAACTAAAAACTGATCTCATTATTTTGTCCTCTGCCTTGTTGGGATCCTAATCCGTCATAGTAGCACATGACTACAGCTATGTTGTTACTGCATCTATTGGAATATTAAATCTACCAATGTCTTCAGTCTTTCTTTGGGGCAGGCAGAGATATTGTCAGCCAAAGTTTTGCTTTTGTATATGTGGTGAGTTGACCATTGCTGGATGCCAGATCCCCACCAAAGCCACTCTATCACTCCACCTACTCAGCTGGAAAGGGGAACAAAAGGGGAACAAAAGGCTTGTGGATCAAGATAAGGGCGGGGAGAGATCACTCACTGACTACTGTCACATACAAAACAGACTAGACTTGAGGAGACTAATTTATTGCCACTCAAATGATAGTAAGGCAATGATAGATAAGACCAAATCTTCAAAACATCTGCCTGCCCCACCTCCCTCCTTCCTGGGTTCAACTTCACTCCCAAATTCTTTACTTCCTTCTCTCCAGCAGTGCAGGGAAATAAGAAATGGGGGCTGAGGTTGGTCCCTCATGGGTTGCCTCTGCCACTTCCTCTTCACTTTTCCCTCTTACCCCAGTGTGTCATCCCACCCACAAAAGACAGTCATTCATTACGTTATCCAGCTTGGATCCTTCATCACCATCACTGATGGACTCAGCCTTGGCCAGCATCTGGACTGTCCTGGACCTGGCTGGTATTAGTCCTGTCTAACATAAGGAAAGCTTCAGCAGCTTCTCACAGAAGCCATTCCTGTAATCCCCCCACTGCCAAAACCTTGTCATGCAACCCCGATAGAGTATATCTGTCTGTCAGCACAGTTATTGCGGCTTTATGCTTACTGAATTCTGAATCACCTCTTTCAGTGATATTCCCCAAATATAACAAGGTCATATTCCCATGAGTCCTGCTCTAATTAGTAGATGGAGGGAGATTCCTATGTGAAATGGAATATGTTCAATAGCAGAAGCCTAATTTTGAGTATTGACCTACGGAGATGTTGATCTTTCTCCATTGACCACAATTAAACTAAGGGCTGTTCAGCCTCCTGGAACTAAAGCAAACCTGTGTGACCATCTCCTCATGCCTTTTTTTGTTGGGGTTTTATATTTATGTTAACCTCCATACATCAAGCACGAAAATAAATATCAGATGAATATTTGATTTGTAATGATGACTCTGGCATTGGAAATGGTGACTATACAATGGGGGGAAATCTAGAAGCTTATAACTGCAGTTTCAAACCTGACGTGCCTTTAGGTACCTTTAGGAAGGAGGTGGTTAATCTTGTACATGAGAAAAATTCAGGCATAATACAGTCCTGCAGTTTTACCCTATAAATTTCTCCTAGTAAATTCAGATTTGAGGGATCAAGGACCTATTGCTTTCAGAAGAATTTTGTAGTAGATATTTGGCAGTCTTTGTCCTGTTTTGGCTGAGGACCTTGTGCTCTGGTCTTTGGAGAGGAAACCTTATCAGAAGTTATGGCATATCACAAACCATGCAGCATAATCTGTTTGCTCAAAAGTACATGATTAGCTGCTGGGAAACTGAATGTTTGACCCCTGGACCTGCTGCTGAAATTTTGGCTTTTGGTGATGATTTTTTCTCATGCTTTTAAATCAAATTTAATTTTCTTTGCTCATGTTTCAGAGCTCAGGTTAAGTGTTCTGTGTCCATTCTTGATCCTTTCTCTGCTATGTGAAGACAAGGTCTTGGTAGCGCCATCTGTCCATGAGAAGTAACATCAAGAAAAGAGTGGAGTGGAGATGCAGCATTCCAGTTTTCCAGTATGACTTAATTGGAAAAGGGGACAAATTCAGTTTCCAGTTAGCTTTCTTCAAGCTTTTTGCAACTTCTCTATCTCTCGGAGCTAAAGCAAAGAATGTGGAATTCACCTAGGTTTTTGTTTGTTTGTTTGTTTGTTTTCTGAAAAAAGTAAAATTATGCTGAAATAGAAAAGTACAAATACCTTCCAAGATTTAGACCAAGATGATGAACACAATGTAAAGAAATCAGTATTCTATCAGTTTATAAAGGTTCGTTCTTATTAAAAAATTATGCAGGTTGACATATTTGCTGGGGAAATTCAGACTTGTAGCATGTAAACGATATAATCTTAGAATGGATTTGATTGGAAGTTATCCATGGATGCTATTTGACTGAAAATAAGGTCAATTTTGAATTAAAAGTGGTTTCAAATAGATGGGTGAAGCAAATTGTTTTTATTTTCCTTTTTCTGGTTTTCTGTGTTTGTTGGTTGTGGGGTTTTTTTCCCTGAAATAAAAATTAAAACATGTTCTGTATTTTAAAGATCTGTTTTCTTAAAGATATAATTTAATTTACCAGAATTACTTTAAAATATAGAATTAATTGTGTTCGAGGACCCACTTAGCTGTGAAATCAAAGTTTAGAAATTCTAATGCTCTTCTATGTTGTATTTAGAAATCCTATATCTCGATTTTTCCTATTCAAAAGAAAAAACTACCTAAAACTAGGCATGAATGAGTCACTTGACTCCATTCCAGCTTGCATATGAAAAATGAGCAACAGAGTAAGTACCTGAAATGAACTTGAAGGATTAACAAGTAAAATGTGCAAAGAATAAATGTGTTTATTCTTCAGATTAGCTCATGGCTCTGCTAATGACATGGCAAGCAGAAATCAATCTGTTTCTTTAATGCAAGTAACCTGACATTTTGACAGCTCAAGAAGTCAGCCATCCCTAATGAAGCCACTGATCAAAACTTTTATCTGTAATCAAAGGACATATTTCTAACTAAAAAAATTAATGAAGAGGAAATGCTTATCCTAACGTGATCTAGGACAATACCTTGAAATTTGCCTTGAGAAAACATAGAAAATGACTCCCACTGTGAGTGAACTGAAGGATGTCAGGAAAGTTGCTTTTAACTTTATCATATCGTGTCTGTCTTAAACAGGACATGATGAACAAATCCTGGTGCTCCTCTTTTTCTACATGTGTACCAGCATAGTAATAACTCTTCGTCTTGGCATCATCTTGTTGTTCCTAATATGGAGAGTTCTTATGAGTAGTCACAGATGTGTCATCCTTCTGTGCTCCTTGCCTCTGTGTAGTAATGTGCTAGTGGTTGTGACTGCACTCCTGTTTACTGGTTAGTCACTATGACCACCAACATCTCATGGTACACAAAACTGGAAAAGAATATTGATCCTGAAAGAGTGATGCAAGAAAAATGAAAATTTTCCCTTTAAAGAATTTTTATTACTTACTATTTCTCTAGAAGCCAACAATTCCTAGGTAAACTGTATTTTCACAGTGAGTGGCATGTTAGGAGGTATTTTGGTGCTTTCCTTGGTAAAGGGGTTGTGATGGACAGATTTTTCTAAGAGGTAAGATCTATGCTGGAAGTAATATCCAAAGTACTGTGAATTTTCAAGAACTCAGCATTGATCTTTTGTTTTTAGTCATTCACATTTGACTTGTCAATTTACTCCTGAGGACTGTAGTCATCCCTGTGGGTCAGTGACAAAAAAGAGGTGCAACTGCAGTCAGAATTTTGGATTTGACACTAAATACATATTGTGCTTCTGTGTTGTATGATAGAAAGGAACATTTAGCTGTACTAGTAATTAAATTACCTTTGCAAAATGCAGTGTCTCAACTTCCAACTCATTTCTTATATCAAGGATGGGAAAGATTTTCTTAGCTGTAGATGAAAGAAAACTAATGAGTGTAATTTGTGCAGTCAAACTGTGTATCGATACAGTCAAACCCTTTTAATACCAAATAAACTTGTTGAAACAAAGTACTATGTAATTAAAGAATAGTCTATTTTAACTCAGGTTTTGATCACCTTCTGGGTTTATCCTAGTATATTCTTACATTTTTAACTGTGTTTGTAATTGTCAAGTATCATCTGTAACATTCAAAGTTATAACACATGGAATTTGCAAACTAAAGGCATAGGTTTCTATGTCATCATCACCATAGATCAACAAAATATGAATATATAAAAGGCGACACGAAGTCAGAGTATCCAGTTTATCCAGAAGGACAAGCAGCCCTCTTATTAAGAGATGTTCCCTCAGGAGAAGAGAAGCGTCTTTGATTCAGTGATTACACTTAATATAGTTATAATGAAAAGTCTGGGTTGAAAAGAAGGGGCAGGAATAGCAAAGAGAGAAGCTAAGTGAAGTCAAAGCAAAAGGGAGCAATACTAGAGGTGTTTTTGAAAAGGGGTAGCTTCCCTGGCCAAGACTTATGGTCATTACTTGAGCTTTGTGGATGTTTTTTATTTTTAGAAGGAGACCTTTACAGTTTCACCAATGGATGCTTGACACTCCTAAGGCAACAGATGAAGCCGAATGCCTTAAATCAGATGCAATCAGATGCAGATCCAAGTTATTAAAGACAATATTTGTAAAGGAGGTTAATGTCCATTTTCCTGCAGCTTAATTTTTGAAATAATTTTCATATTGGTGCTATGCTTCCTCACATATTTCTCTTATATGACCATCACACTTCATCCAGTAGCTTATAAATGAATATTAAAATGAGCAAAGGCTAATAAACAAAAAATCTTCCCAGAAGCTGGCATTTATTTAAATGACAGTGGTGTTAATTGGGAGGTCTGGAATTAATCCAGCTTTGAAGAGTGACAAAATTAAATTACTTTTTTTCATTTTCTTTTCTTTTTTGTCTTTTGAGATCTAACAGTACGTAATAGTGACTCATATATCAGGAACACTTCTGCTCTTTTCAAGTAGGTAAAAAAAAAAAAAGAATAAGGAAGGTAGCTTGTGAATACAATTATTGTGAACATTGATAAAGCAAGATGGGTGAGTGCAAACATATGTAACTGACTTATAATTGCATTTGAACACTCTACCCTTTGACTCCACCATTCTACTAAAAATTCTCACACAAGGTCATGCACTGTCACTGGTGATGAGAATGCCCCAAAGGGAGAAAAATGTCAAGCACTAGACAAACTGTAACTTTTTTTTACACGTTCACTTCTCTGATGCAAGTCATGAACAATATTCATTTCAATGTCATCGTCATGTTTTATGTTCTATATTTTCACCCTTACAATGTCACCACTTGGTTTCTGTTTCTTGAATTTGTCAAAGTCAAGGCTACAGCTACTGAAGTAAAGCTGAAACTGCATCTTTCTCCAGCACATATAATCTCCTCTGCTGCTAGGGGGAAAAAAATAAATCTTTGACACTGGAAATTTTAGTTGTTTTCTGTTTCTTGAATTTTTAGTTTTGCTGTGTGGGTTTGCCATATCTCAGTTAAAGTTGTGGTCATGTTCTTGCTTCTTGAATTCTTTCTTCCTCCCTGGAAATGGATTGGTTTGGGGTTTAGGTTGTTTTTTGGTTGGCTATTTTTTTTGTTTTTGGTTTATGAGGACTGACATCATTTTGTATAAAGAGAGAGTGTGTTGTATTCCAGAACAGTACTGAATATGTGACATTACCATAGTCCCTTATTTTTTCTTTGCATTCTTAGATCTAAGATGTTACAGGGGAACCTGATGCATTATCATCTTCATTCTTAAAAGTTCAAAGGAGACATGAGGGAACCAAGAGAGGGATGAAGGACAATACAGAAGTGGATTCACATTTGCCTTCTACCTCACCAAGTTTACATGGGGTCAGGGAAATAAGCATGGAAAGAAATCAGTTGATACGTGAAGGTGATCCTGAAAGTAAATCTCCAGGACACAGAGATTTCCAGTACAGAATATCTGAACTTTAGGTGCTGAGCAGTGAGGGAGGATGAAGGACACTGGGGAGGCACCATGGCACAGTGGGAAGTGGAAGTGATGTCTACTAGCTGATGTGTTCAAGGCCAGGTTGGATGGGGCCCTGAGCAACCTGACCTAATGGAAGGTGCCCTTATCCACAGCAGAGGGCCTGGAACTAGACCATCCTTAAGACCCCTTCCAACCCTTAGGATTCTCTGTTTTCACTTGAAAGAAGAACTGTATTACTCCTATTTGCTCTGACAATTCAGAAAAATCCAGTTAACTCCTCAGGTGACACAAAGTCAAAGCATAGGGACAAATTTTGAAGTCTCTCACTGTTAAAGCCATAACTAATTTTTTCGATTAGATCTACATCTTGCAAATAGCCAACAGGACACAAAGAAATCTGAGAAGAACTTACACAAAGCCCTCTGCTGGCTTATCCTTCTAACACGATTTATCCTTCAATATACAACACTCCTACTATATTGTTTAAATTTCCAGCTAACCTTAGAGTGGGGAGACAGCTTTATGCACCATTCTGAGCTTGGAGCATGTCTCCATATGCCTTAGAAAATAATGAGACTAAATGGTGACTATGCTGTGATCCTGGGTACAGTGAAAGACATTACACATGCAGCAGTGGAGGAACTCTTAAGTTCTGTGCTGAATGGTCAAAGCATCATAGTATCCATGCTAGAAAAAGTGGTGGACTTGACCTTCTTTGCAAACAATCTTGCCCTTTTGTAAGATCATCAGAGAAATGTGCTGAGAAAGAGCAAGTAAAAAAATTACTCTATTATGCCAATCTATGCTGGTAGTTTACTTGTAGTTAGAATGGCTAATAGCAGGATGCTGAGTGACTACATCAGAGCCTTGGTGAGGTATGTCTGCATTAGGTTCTTGTTTGTATTGCATTACCCAAAATATAGCAGGGAAAATAACTGAATTTGTTTACTTTAGTCTCAGTGAGTCACAGTTAGCTGTTTATTTGCTTCATTCTTTAAACATAGTCCTCTGAGACAGAATGAAGGGATTCTAGGAAGAAGCACTTGTATCCAATTTTGTTTTGCATGCTAAAGCAAATTATCCAACTCATCCTTCTCTATGTCATTGAAAAAGAGGATGCAAAGCTGGGATGAGGTTGTAAAATCATAACACAGTTTATGTTTGTGTGCGGGATTATGAAAATGAATACTTTTTTTTCTTCTTGGATGATTTTGCACTGAAAAGTGCTAGATCTAATATGAAATTCTATGTGACACTCACGCAAACTTGAGGTTATTCCAGAGAAGCCATTAGGCTTTGCATAGAGTCTTCTGAGATCATAATTTGGCTTGTCTTCAGTTGTTGGGGTTTTTTTCCTGCTCCAAAATTCATGCAATGAATGTCATTGACTTATACAAGATATCTTGGAATTTCTCCTTTGACATAAAGTAGAACCTCACAGATATTTTTAGTAGAAGACTGGTATAAGAAAACAAGTTCTTAATGAGTTGCTTATGGCTCCCATATCAGATTATGTTTACTAGCAGAAAGCCGAACAGAAAAGCTGCCAAAACTCTTAATGTGATCTCACTATCCTGTTTTATACAGTCAAACTCCATACTAACTATTCTTTCCCCTGCACGAATTCTCCTCCTCAAAAATTTTTACAGCAACTGGTTGCAATCAAAGAAGGTAGATTTATGTCCATACAGGAAGCTGAGTCATATCAACCCCAAATGTGGCTTTAGCAAACTTGTGGATAAATCAGAAATATACACTAGATCCAGTGCCAGGTGTGTTGGGTAGTGTTCAGGCATAAAACAGCACTAGTCAGTTTGGGTAATGTCTGAGACATGTACATGTGCATGCATGATTTCCCTTCCTGGGCCTGGATTTTAATATTTAAAATCTGGTAACCATGCTGAGCAGCTTTGTTTACTGATTATCCCACTTGTTTCCATCTGGAAGACACCCAGGAGAGTAAACAGGACGAAAAAAGCCTGCTTAGAAAGCTGAAAGAAATTATTGATAATGTCCCATCAAGAAATTTTCCACTGTAAATATATTCTCACTTTGGTTTTGTTAGTAAAGCAAACAGTAAGTTTTGATTTTCTTCTGTTTCTTTCTTTGTTTTTGTTTCATTCTTTTTGTTTGTTTTTGTCATAGGAATAAATACACTGAAAAGAAAAAGAAATTTAAGTATTGCATCATTTCTAGCATGTCTAATAACTTGTTCAAAAAGAACAAGAAAGTTACTATGAGGAAAAAAAAAGTTAGTACTGCTGCTCTATGGAAAAAAGATTTGCCTACAGAAATAATACAGCATTTAGGTAAAGTTTCTGATTTATGAACATAAACACATATTGTTGCTTCTAATTTCACCCGTTTATTTCCAATTTGAGCCATAGACCAAGTTTAGTAATTATGCCTAGATTTTGGAGATGAAGTGTCGCAGCTCCACTGAGAACAATTTCTGTTTAATGTTCAGAAATTTAAAGAGTAAATAGCAACATATAGTAATCTCATTTGTTACATAATGTACTAGCTTGTTATTAATATATTTTTAGCATTATTTTTGTTGTTCATCAGTTATGTAATGCTTCTGTGGGAACAGTGAAAATCCAACTGACCAAAATTTTTTCCTCAGTTTCTCCTTGGACTCTTTTACCCATCTTTACCTATGTGTTTGTCTACTGCCTTTTGCTCTGAATAAGCATTGACATCTTTCATATATTTAGTAACATTCACATAACTTTTCCTAGCAGTTCAAATAAATGAGAGGTGGCACCCTCTCTAGAATTTACACTTGATTTTCAGCTATTCCTGCTGTTCTTGTGATAGCAGACTGTGGATAATCTGTATTAAAGAGTCAGATATTTGCAATGTGGAAAGTGAAGAGAGTACACATAAACCTTGAAGGTAAATAGCAATATGCTGGATTTTGGTGTATGCCCACCACTGCTGGCATGAATGCTGTAAAATCTCTGTTGCCATCAAAGTTTTTGATAGAATTATTACTACAGTTATGCAACAGTCTATATGAAAGACAGCAAAATATGAAGGATAATTCATATTTTCTATTTTGTTGTTGAGCATACATTTAATATTTCAGCACTAAACTCTGCTTGAAATAGGCGGATGTAATTTTTGGTATTATAATTTTTATATTGTTATTATTATTTTTGGCAATATACTATCAACCAGTCTGCTTTACAAGAATGTGAGTAGTATCACGATAGCTGAAGTCTACTTCATGTCATTCAGGAATGCAGATCAACTCTGGAACAGACTGTTTAAATGTTTATAGGACAACTGAAAGCTATTAAAGAAATTGCCAGATAAATCTTTTAAAAGTCTGTTTTCATTTATTTACAACATGAGAAAACTTTAATTAATGGGACTATGTTTCTCTTTTGGGAAAAAAAGGGACATCAATAATTGACAAAGAGTGAATACTCATACAGACACTTTCAATCCAAGTGGTTCAGTAAGGTTTTTTTGAAACACAAAATAATTCTACTTTCATAAATGGCAGTGACCTTGTCTTGAGAAATAAAGGCAGCATTTGAAACCCAGATCAACCATTCTTAATTTTATGGTTGCTGAAAATTGATCAAACAAGAAACTTCTGAAAAAAATTAGGCAGAGGCCTAGGATCAGACCAACACTCTTGAATGGGATATAACCTTCCAAAAACCCTTCTATATCTCATCAATGGGTTTATTTCCATATTCCATTTCCATCACAGTAGATCTGGGTTAGACATCATCCATGGGCAGGGGGAGAGGGAGAATGATGCCAATGGTCAACTTATGCTTAGTCTTCACTTGGAGGTGAAGTTCAGAGAACCTGTCGCTTCTCACCTATTCTAATTATAGGTCTTTGAAGTCTGATTGTGAAGATTTTGGAACTAATATAGTTTAGAAAACACAGGACAAAATCTCACAAAAGCATTTTGATAGCAGAGTTTGTTTCCCCATCCTCCTGTCTTATTTTGGAGCTGAACTCCATAACTCTTCCTCATTAGTACTTTTACTTTGACTATTTTTTTTTTTTAAAGCTAACTTTCTAGAAGGAAAGGGATCACATAATATTTCAAAGTCTTTATTGTGACATTAAACCCTTGGACTACCATTGAGGAAATTATTTCCCTAAGGCTAAATATCTGAAAGATTATAAAAAATTTAATTTCTCAAATGGTATCTAGGCTAAAAACTAATAATATCTAAACAGCACTTAAAACCTTGATTGCCTAATCTTATAAATCCTGTTACTCCTTACTTCTAAATTAAGTAGAAATTCCTGTTAAAAATACAGAAACTTAGTTTTCATAACAGGATTTTAGAATAAGCATGATGATGCTAGCTCCTTTATCTTTTATGTTGGTTGAAACTCAGCATTTATTGTATCTATGACTGCTGCATGGAGTGAGTTTTAAAATTCAGTTCTTTTAAAAGAGTTATAAAGAAAGTGTGTTTCACCTTTAGGGCATGAACCTACATAGGAGGCCATGAGTGGAAATAGTTGAATAATTGTGAAGAGGTGGTGTAGGTGTTTCATAAAATCACAGAATGGCTTAGAGTGGAAGGGACCTTAAAGAACTTCTAGTTCCAACTTCCCTGCCATGGGCAGTGACACCTTCCACTGGGTTAGATAATCACAGGTCTAATTTGACAAAACATTCATGTAAGGAGTATAATCTCCCTTGCCTTGCCCCTTAGAGGGTAACTATCCAGTCATTATCTGAAGGATTTTCCTGTTCTCTCTGACATTAAAAGGAAGTCTTAAAAAAGTTCCTAGCTTCTACACTGCTAACTTCTTCAACCCAATGGAGTATTTCCAGCATGCATCACAAATTTCTGTTCCCTAAAACCATACAGCTTTCCAAACATATACTGAAAATCTTCTCTGCTTTCAGCAATTTACTTTTATGGATGTCTCCTTTGGTTTATGGCCTCAGGTTTAGCATGGCTTTCAGGATTTTTTCCTTCTTCAAGGTTATTTCCCTTCTTGTGATTTTCTGTGTTTTAGGGCATTATTCTCAAAACCCTTTTTCACTGCGGAATCATCCATACTCCATTTCTTAATGTGCCACTTACGAGTTGCTTTAAAAAAAAAACAAAACAAAACAAAACAAAAAAAAATACAACAACAAACCCAAATGTGTTGAACCTTCCCAAAAGCAATATACTCATACATCCTGAATGTGTGCCATATCTAACTTCTTTCCTTCTTTCTTCCTAATGTTTTTTTCCTATAATAACTACTATTAAGTGTGCTATACTGTGTACTAAGTGGTTGACATTTCAGAGATAAAGCACCAAAAAAATAAATTAATGAATATGTTCATAGGAATCAAAAAATAAAGAATAAAAAGAATGAATGAATGAAGTTGTTAGAACAGCAAAGCCCACACAGAAATGTATGTGTATAATACAAACAGAAACAATTCCAATGACTGCATACATATGGGTGCATTTCTACTCCAACATTCTTATTTTAAATCTAAATCTAAAATCCAATGATGAACTAAATCCCCACCTGCATGTAATATTATATTATAGATTATGTTATATATATTTTGCCAAAACTGCTGATTCTCCTCTTTTAAAATCATTTTATTATGACTGAGTGGAAATACCTACTATTTGATGCATAGTGTAGCACTTTGTGCATGTTTAGATGTTTTCTTTGTCTGCAATGGGTTTTGCACAATTACTAGTCCAGCAAATTATCAGACTCCATGAAAAGAGACTATATTTGTTCTAGATTCATATTTCATATATTTGGATTATTTTTTTTACACACAAATGTAAGAAAGGAAGATTTTAACAAAACCTTATTGTTAGAAATTTATTTTTCTTTCTCAAGGATTTCATGACTATTCTGAATATTGATGGAAGACAGGCTTAAGGTTTATCACTGTCTGTTAAAGAAATTTAGTGTGATGTTGCTGTAATCTTTGGGTAATCTTAGCAAAGGCCTGAATCTGAATAGTGCCTGTATTCAATTAATTTAGTTGTCTGGAGTCATCCTTAGGGTTTTTTTATTTTATTTTTTTGTATCTCTCTGAGTAGTAATTTTTTACCTGATCCATGTGGCCCAAATAGACTCTGCAAGGAAACTTTAGAAGGATATTATATTTTGCAACTGTGTTACTTTATATAATATTTCCTGTTTGCAAAGACAAAGAGCTGTACAGTGGGTGTGACATCTAAATGTTAAATTAGAATAACTTTGGCTTTTCCAAGTGCTTGATAAGTTACTAGAATTAAATTCTTTTATTATCCTTAAGCATGGCAACTTGTCAGAACAGAAAGGCCAAACATGAAACTACAAGAACACGTTAGACTGACATAATTTTACTTCTGTGGCTTTTCCAATTATTCTGTGTAAATATCACTTTCTTGAGAGACTAGAAGAATGACAGGAAAACCCATGGATCTATCACTCCTGAAACAAAAAAACTCACACAAATAAACACCTCCTGCAGAACACAAGTGTGGTCCCTGAGAGTAATGATTCTTTGTACATTTTGAGATGCTGTCATTTCAAGATTTAAATTCCTTTTATGAACTGATATAATGATTGAGGTTGTGAAGATACTACTTCATACTGCAAAATTAAGCTCCAGAAACTGAAGTTCCTTTAAAACAGTTTTCTGCACTAAAAGTCAATGAGATAACCATGAAAACCATGAGGAAAAAAAAGACTTCAGGGTCAGCATCTTGATGCTTCAAAGGAGCAGATTTGGAAGACACTAAAATATTTTATGAGATACTGTTGCCATGGGGAAAAGTTTGAGAACAGACATCACAAGTGCTAGAAGCTGTTGTATTTTTCTGCTGTGAACATTTTCTTTCTGCAAGTTTGGTCCTGAGTTGTGCCTTCATCACATTTGTCTTGCTGTTACAGAGGTCAGTCTCTCTGAAGCAAAGAGTTGCTTCATTTAACAAATTAGTGTGTATTTACAGTACAGACCTTTGCAGCTGGACTAGATGTTTCAGCCTTCTCCATCATCCATGGAAATATAGTGATGAAGGACGTCTTGATGTCCACTTTCTTTTATTTAGTCTGAGAAGATGCAGGATGACTAGTTCAGAGATATTTACTTTAGAATAGTTAAATTTGTCACAAAACCTTATCATTTTTTCCTCTATCTTGTTGAATTTGAGAGCACTCAGGACATCAGTCAAGCCACCCTTTTTATATGGTCTAGGAAAAAAGCAAAAATATTGTGTGACAGTATGTAACATCCATAAAACCATTTGTGTGACTGATTTCATTATCAATATGGGCTCTTGAAGTTAACATCCCACATTGTTCTGTATGATTGTACTTGAGACTGAATTGAAACTAAATGACCTAATTAATCCTCATTCATATTTTCTTAGATATTGCCACAATACAAGTTAATTTCTGGTCCTCTCAGTTATTTTAGTTTTGCCATGCTACCTGTTAAAATTCAGCAGCACAGATTCAGAGCGTTTTGTTTGTCAAAAATTTATGATTATTCCACTGATATATTTGGATTGATTAATTTAAAAATGTTTAATAACTTCTATTTAATAGATATCCTGATTACTAATGGAAAAGAAGTATTTCTTTTTCAATAAGAAAAATATCCTCTGCTCTTTTTTAAGACTGCATTTAGAAAGCATGTTGACAGACATGTTTTTCCTTAGGTTTGTTTTTTTGGGGATTTTTTTTGTTTGTTTGTTTTTTTGGTTTTTTTTTTAATTATTGACTCTGAAATGTGTATGAAAATTTGAACATTTGTTGTAGGAAGAATAATTTAATATCTGATTAATTTTCTATCAATTGACCTGTTTTAATTAATGTCATTCAGATTAAAATATGAAAATTAGATTAGCATTTCATCACGAAAACTGATTTGGAGTTTACAGAGAACAACAGAAACACTCTTCTTGGAATGTATGAACTTCAAAAAAAAAGTATACGTGTCATAGAGGGGTTATGAAGTCTTTGGAATAATCAGCACCACTTTCAGGTGCAGCAACAGGTGAAGAGATAGAAATAACAAGCAAGAGCAGTAAAACTGCAATCTCTGCGAAACAAGGCTAATTATGTGGCACTTTAATATTTTGTGAAATGTAATTTGATGAGTGGGAAATCACCTGCAATGCATCATTGTTTGCTGAATAGTCTGCCTTATTCTCTGTTCCAACATCTAGGAGAAGTAAAGAAGAAGAGAGGTATGACACCTAAATTTTATCTGCAGAAGCAAAATTTCCCTTATCTTCTTCTCTAATGTGTAAACTATGTTTTAAATAAAAATGAAATTACTTCAGAGACTACAGAAAATACAGAGAAAGATATAATCTGTTTTATTAACTGAAGCACTACAATTAATTACTGAGATTTTTATCTTTTTTTTTAATTTTTTTTTTTTTAACTAAAGCTAATGATATTTATGATCAGTGGTGGTGCTAACAGTATTATCTCCTGAAGCCTAAACAGGAAATCCCAGAAATTAGATAATTTGCTAAAGATCTGAGCCCTTGCTTGCAGGGCTTGGGACTCACAAGGATTATCAAATCCAACTCCCGGCCCTGCACAGGGCCATCCCCAAGGGGCACAGCATTTGCCTGAGAATATCATCCAAATGTTTCTTGGAATATGTCAGATTTGGTGTTGCGACCACTGCTCTGGGGAGCCTGTTCCACTGCTCAACCGCTCTCTGGATGAAAAACCTTTTTCTAATATCCAGCCTGAACTTCCCCTGACACAACTTCAGGCCATTCCCTGGGGTCCTGTCACTGGTCACTACAGAGAAGAGATCAGTGCCTGCCACTCCTCTTCCCCTCACAAAGAAGTTGTAACTGCATTGAGGTCTCCCCTCAGGTTCCTCTTCTCCAGGCTGAACAGATCAAGTGACCTCCGTCACTCCTCACATGACTTCCCCTCAGGGCCCTTCACCATTTTTGTTGCCCTCCTTTGGATGCTTCCTAAGAGCTTAATGTCTTTCTTACATTGTGGTGCCCCAAACTGCCCACAATATTCAAGGTAAGGCCACCCCAGTGTAGAGCAGGGGGGGACAATTCCCTCCCTCACCCAGCTGGCAATGCTGTGCCTGATGCCCCCCCAGGACACGGTTAGCCCTCCTGACTGCCAGGGCACTGCTGACTTATATTCAAGTTGGTGTCAACCAGGACTCCCAAGTCCCTTTCCATGGCACTGCTTTCCAGCATTTCATTCCCCATCATCCCATACATCCAGGGTTGCCCCATCCCATGTCCATAATCTGGCACTTTCCCTTGGTGAACTTCATATGGTTGGTGATTGCCCACTCCTCTAATTTGTCCAGGTCTCTCTTCAGGGCCTCCCTGCCTTCAAGGGAATCAACAGATCCTCCAAATTCTGTGTTATCTGCCAACTATTTCAAAATACTTCAAACTAGACTGAGCAGTGTTTGAAACAAACCCCAGTGGAAACAAGATGATTTATGCAATTATGCTGCTTTATAATTTATGATGTTAAGGAAGTGAGAAGTGGCTCCTCCTAACTGATGTGTCTTTGGCTTTGTTCTGTTAACTAGGGTTAAATTACAGCAGGGTTAAACTAGCAAAAGACATGGGTGAAGCTTCACTGCTGCGCCTCCATTCCTCCAATAAAAACATCATGAAAAGACCATAGGCATGTCCACAGCCCCTCTGTTTTAAAATACTTGGAGGTCTCTTGTTGCAGCCCAAGTAGAGAGAGAAGGGAAGATTTACTTTTTTCAAATTTTTTTGTCATTGAGGCTTCTAGTATTAATACTGAAAGAAATGAACTTTTACAGATTATTAACTTTCTCATACTTACATCTGAAAGCATACTTAGGATGGTGTTGATTTGCTACAGGATAAGAAAATTTAGCTATGAAACCCATCAGTCTTGCTACCTCCTCATTAAGATTGAAAGCCATCAATTTATATCCTCTCAATCATGAGATTATTCTTGGAAGCTTGTGACATCTGATCCTTCTTCTCGTTTTTAGGAAAAAAAAGTTTTGATCTAGACTGTGAACTGATGTATCTTTCCTTTCCTTTCCTTTCCTTTCCTTTCCTTTCCTTTCCTTTCCTTTCCTTTCCTTTCCTTTCCTTTCCTTTCC
>JAWWEU010000001.1:32466468-32490802 GCA_035583155.1 Acropternis orthonyx | reverse complement strand
CCTTTCCTTTCCTTTCCTTTCCTTTCCTTTCCTTTCCTTTCCTTTCCTTTCCTTTCCTTTCCTTTCCTTTCCTCTCCCTCTCCCTCTCCCTCTCCCTCTCCCTCTCCCTCTCCCTTTCTCCCAATTCTCTAAGGTAGGTGAAATGGCTTTCATAGAATGGTGTTTTCATAGTGTATCAGCACCAATAAGGTTGGAACTCAGAAAAGGAAAAAAAACAAGCCATCTAGATCAAAACACCTCAACTACTGAAAAAGCAAAAAGGAGCACGGACAACAACAGGGAGGGCTCCCCAAAACTGCTTTCAAAAAACTTATCCTTTAATTATTAAACTAATACCAGTTGGTTATCTCATTAGAGAGATTACTGAGTGTATCCCAGCTGTTTCTGGATAGAGGAAACAAAAATAAAAAGGATATTTGCAGAAATTAATCATACATGTTATTTAAATTTAAATTGTAGATAAAAGCAGGCTAGCTTTCAGTTTTCTTTTCACAAAGACTATAAAGGAGCAATATAATTTTTCTTCAGCAGGGCAGTATCATGTGCAGGTTTGTCTAAACAGTAACTCTGTCTACACCATGTACAACAAGTGACTGAGCAACTTGACAGACAGTGATAACTCTGGACCCCAGGATCATTCTCAGGCCCCCAAATTCAAACCAGATGTACCATGCCTAGGATTTCTGCAGTTTTCAAAAGAATCATGCAAACAGTTCACAGAGTTTGAAGATGCCATATGCATCATATTTTCCTGTTGCTAAAGCAGAAAAACTTTGGTATATCTTTAAAAACTCAGATTTTTCTGGTTACCCTTAGGAGAAGTAACATGACTTTATCAAGATTGCAAAGGCAGATTTAAACAGAGCATCCTATAAGGTGTCCACACAACTTATTGGTTGACTACCAGGTAGAGTTTTAGAAAAAACAGGGTTACCATATTATGTGCTTTCAGATACAGGTTAAAAATGACTTTCAGTATCTAAGGAGAATGAAAACTGAAACATTAGCCTTATCTTAGGCCCCTATAGTTTTCCATCACCACAGCTTCGCTTTAATCTTGTAGCCAAGTTGTTTAATTAGAAAGTTTGAATTGTAGACCAATTTTTGACTTGCACTCCATTTGAGATGAGAAATCAATAGTCCAAATTTCAGATTAACTCCTGAAACAAATCTACCTATCTCCATTTTGTCTATGGCCACTTAAAGTTTGCCAGACTTAAAGTGTGGTAAAAACCTTTGTGAACTCTGCACTAAAAATGTATGGAAAAATATTCTTCCCTTTGAATGTATATTTAGACACACTGCTTTGATGCCTATAATAAAGCTTGTCATTAAGCAGGCAGAAGAAATCAGGCTCTTGAGATACCTAGTTGATGAAGAGTTTTATCATTTATATGCCATAATTATATGTAAGGTATCATATCAGGGTTTGCCTTGAACTTAGAAGAAGGATCATGATTTTGTAAACGGATAATAAGTCAATAAGCCCTGTAATGTGTTGATTTGTTAGATTAGACTTGTGCATAGAGTGCATACTAAGGATGTTTTAGCATCAAGTGTTCTTACAAGATGGCTATGAAATCAAGCTGTGCTGACACCAAACAATTTTAGCTACTTTCAAGGCCAAGCTCTGATAATGATAATTGGGTGACCCTCAAATGCTCATTAATTTTTAAATGACATAAACATAATTCTTAGCCAGTAGAATATTATATTCTAATATATTCTGTGTATATATATCCATAAATGAATATGTATGGTTTGAAATTGTTATCCTAACAACTTGTTTCTGTCAACCCAAGGGATTTTGAGCATGGCAAATTGTTCAAGGTTTAGTGTTGTTCAAGAAATTCTTGTCTAACTTCAGCAAACAGAAGGGTGAAGTCTTACTTATTTAAGTTTGTTCTGTGAATATGCCACATCTTAAAAAGTATTTACAACAAATTCCATGTAGCTTTTAGAGGGGCAGATTGAAGAAGACTGTTCCATGAATGCACCTTAGCTACAGCTGATTTATGGAATTTCTGCTTGTCACTAAAACATTGGTTTAGGCCCTTGTTTGCAAATATTCTCTCTAATTTTCCAGCTCTTTTCCATATTTCATTTTTGCATCAATTTTTGCTCAATTGGTAACAGCTTCTTATCCCTGCTTCCTCTAAATGTAGACATTCTATTCTTAAATTTCCTTCTGGATGTTTATGCTTTCAGATTAACATCTTCAGCTTTTTCTTACACAGCAGTAAGACCAGAGTTCTTTCTGGGTTTTTGGTGTTTGATTTTATATTTTGAATGTATTTAGAAAGTTGTGTTGCAAACATTCCCTCCTGGAAACTGCATATATTAAAATGCTTCAGATAACATAAACCTCAATACAATAGTAAGAACTAATGACACTTAGATGTCTTAGCCCCTTGTTTTAACCCGATCACAAAATATTTATTTTTCTTTAAAGACCTTTGCCTTGTGTTTTAAATCCTGTGTTCTACCTGCACCTTTTTGTTTTGAGATCAGATAGCCTGTTTGAGACCCAGTTTCAGGACATCCTTGTGTCCTTCTGTTGCATTTAAGGTAAATATATCTCGATGACAGTAAATCAATCAGGTCTCTAAAGTTACATGGGATTAATCCAGTGCCAAAAGTTCACCCCAGGTGAGGAGCTAGGAATAGGAATCATACTGAAGTACAATAACTTTGATTCTGATCAGAACACTGAGACACACAGTACTAATAAGCCATATTGAAGATATTTGTAATGCTTGCAGAATTTACAACCAGCTTGAAATGGTTGCTTATTTGTTATAGTCACTGAAAAAATTCAGATCTGTGTTTCTACTTAATTCCATTGAGCAGATTTACAAGGGGGAAGGCTGTTTCATTTTACAATATTGCTGCAATTCAACATTTTCAACATTTCAATTTGTTATAACTTAAATATAGTTTCTTTTCCAAATTTAACCAGATGAGTATTTTTAATGCAAACATTAAAACACTAAAAGTAAGGCAGCCTGCTTTGTGTTGAGCAAGACCTTTGATTTGACTTAAATGAAATTTGAAATGAAAAATACTGTGAATTATGGCACTAGATTGTTTTTAATTTACATTGTTTCAGTTCAGGGATCAGATTTAAAGCAATATTCAAGTCAGAAGACAATTACCTTGTATTTTCTGTAAGAAAACCTGGACTATACTTACCATAATTATATTTATCTGAGAAAATTGTAACTCCTCAGAAACCTTTCAATAGTTTGTCACAGCATGACAAATTACTTCAGAGAAAGTAGCAACAAAATTATATTGAAGAAAGAGCTTGATCATTCATTCTATCTGGAACTGAAAGCTTTCAAGACATCTGCAGTTGTTCTTGATTATTAATTTTATATCTTTGAAGGCGACCAATGGTATACTCAGCAGTCCTGCCCAATGTTTTTGTGGCTGTGAAGTTTATTGCGTATTCCTTCATATTTATCAAGTCCTACTGTTGGACTGTCATCAGAATTCTATAGTAAACTGTCAGAGGGCACTCAGAGGGCTCTGCCAGAGGGCACTCAGAAATTAAGGCCATCAGAAGAATTCAAGATTAAAGAGAAAATTATTTTGTTATACTTCAAATAACATAATACATATTGGTCTCCTGCAAAGAAATTAAGTGGTCTAACTTTTCCCTTTCCAATTTGCATCAACATTACACAGTTTTATATCTTGAGAAATATCCATGGAAAATAATTCTTGATCATTTCCATGACCAATGGACAATAATAGTCTCAACTTTCACATTTTGTAGCAACTTTAGCTGCTTGTACAGTGCTAATTATCATCTCCTGCTGTGCCTAAGAATAATGAGGTTAGATTACACCTGTATGCCCCAGCAAACTTGTCATTTGCCAACAAGCCTAGTTTCCCAGAAAGACATAGGTAGTTCCAGATTTGGCAAATGTTGGGTAGTCAGTTCTCTGACAGTGTTTCATCTTTTTCAGATGAGATTGCTGTCATAACTGCACCATCAGTTTTTGTATTCTTTTAGAATTCTTTTCCCAGCATTAACTTATATGCTATGCTTGTTAAAGTTTGTAATAGCTCCCTCAAAAAGTCCCACAGCTAAATCAATATCCTTCTCCGTCTGACCTTGACTTTAGAGGTAAATTTCCCTTTGACTGTGCTGTCATATTGAATTGAGCTAAAATAATTAAAACACTAATTTCAATTGGTAATCAAAGGTATTAGTTCCCATATAAATTCATAGTAAGACATATTGGCAACTGTCTGTAGTAATCATGTTCCAATACCAAGGGAGTTTCAGATAATGGAAAGTTTAGTCTCCTTCAATATGTGTCTAGTTTTATGACACATTAGTACAACTGATGTTTTAGCAGCTTGTCATTAGAGTAATGAATTCACAAATTAAACTGATTTCATTTCATGAAAGTTATAAACTTATTACTTTTAACATATTTTCCCTGTCTCATTTCTTTGCTATCTTTCAGTGGACACCTGTCAGATTAGGCATCCTGAAGATGAGATTTCTGCATCAATTTGCTTTTTCATGTCTGCATAATACATTCAGACCCTGATCAAAGTCTGTTGATATTAACACAAAGATTCTGCTGAATCAGTCTGTCAAGGTTCTCACCATACATTTATGTTACGCTCTTTGAACAAGTTCGTGTATTGTTGTCATTGCACACAGAGGAAAACTGTGCAGAAATGACTTGCACACTCAGTCCATCCCCTCCATACCTTCTCCACCTCCTCCTCTGCACTGGTGGGAGAGAAAAGTCAGAGTGAAACACAGACAGCAGCATGCTGCTATTGAGCTGGCCAATAGCTAGTCCCCTGAGTGTGCTCCATAAGAGCTGGGATTGAGAAGGCAATGAAGAGGTAACTGGCTCTCAGCACTCTTCTCTGAGCTATGGCATAATCCAACTCCATGGCTTCATTGTCACATTGCCTTCAGATCTCAGGAAGAGGATGAGGGCTCCTTCTGTCCTGGCAAGTAGGCAGAAACTGAAATCTTGCTTGGCAATCACTTTAGTATGGGATGGCAAAATTCAACTGAGAAGTTGTCAGATAGCTCTGGTAGCTATGTCTATTTCTGTATCTATGTATATCTGTCTGTATCTGTTATCTGTCTACATGCATATTGATACACATAAAAATCCCTAAGAATCTTAAACAATTTGTATGTATTGTAGTCTTTGTAGAAGGTATCCAACATGCTGCATGACATCTTTTCCAAATTTGTATTTCTCATTTGGTTTTTAACTGCATTTAGTTGAAGAGTATTCCTCCCAAACAACAAATTATTTAGTCTTAGATTGAGAACAGCCCTATTTGGGCTCAGTCTAAACTGCCTAATGTGTGTTTTTCTGGTAGTTTTTTAATGGAATGATTCCCCTCCCCCGCCATTTTAAATTATGGTACTTCCAGTTGTTTTTTAAAACTCGTGTTATCCCTTAAATTCTTAGTACTCCAAATATCATGGTCTTTCACCCATCATCTCCTCTCAGCCACTGTTCATCTTGGATGAAGCATGAAAGTTTCCCAAAAACAAAACAGTTTGATGCTCAAGGAAAGTTGTCTCTGTCTGGAGAGATAAAGCATGTTGAGCACTTGCAACACAAGTAGGAAAAAGTACTGGGTTTTTCTAGTAGTTCAAGGACTTCTTCTTCTACCTTGGGGCCCTGTAATCTTTTATGTGCAGTAAACACAAGTTGGAGTTGTTTCTTTGCCTATAACTTTTGAGCCTCACAGGGAATGCTAGCTGATTTCCTACCTTAGCAGGCAGCTTTGCTATTTATTTTTGGAATAATGGAGCAGGGGCAGCAGCTCTCACAGCTGTCATAATTGATTTTTCCTCCCTCTCTAAACAATCATTCATTAGCACTAAATAATAAGCACTCCAGATGATCCATTACTATTTCTGTCATACTGAAAAATAACTGACATACAGTCAGTCCAGTTGGGCTTGCCCATCAAACAATTGCAGAATTTGCTGATAAAACATTTGATTTCATTGATCGAGCTCAGTACAACTTTAACAAGGTCCTGGCTGGTCACTCTCCGTAGGTCTCATCAAATCTTAACATTGAAATACCATTTTTCTTCATTTATTTATTCATTTTTGATGATGTTGACACCATACCTTAACGTCAAATGCTGCAAGCTCTTGAGACTCAGAACAGAAAACACTGTGTTCAAACAGTTGGCAGTTCATTCCCAAATATAACGACATTCTGATTTCCAGGCACTTCTCAATAAAGGTTTTGTGCTAAATAAATTGAGCTGGTTAGACACAGTACAAAGCAACCTACATTAGTCTGAAATTACTTTTTGTAAATCAGCTGCCTCTGAAAGAAATTGGAAACCAGAACTGCAAATACAATGTATCTCGATAGCTCCACAAGCAATTTCATTTGCCAGAATTTGGCAAACACTTGACAAATTAGGTACTATAGTATCCTCTGGGAAACTGATACCAGTTAAACACACACAGAGAAACACACTCAGATCTGCTTAATTTTAGTCCAGGTTGGTTCAAGAACATGTTTTTTTTACACAATGACTTAAGTACTTGTGTCCTCATGAAGTAAGAAAAAAGAATAGGCAGAGAAAGACTACCAGTAAAAGAGAAAAGCCAAACTCACCCCATTCCCCCATCAGAACCAGCTGATGACAGGTGTCATGGAAGTTTAGTGTAGCTATGTATATTTCTTTTAAAAATACTGATAAATTATTTGGACTTGGAACTGAGTCTTCCTGTGTAATAATTGGTCAGTTACGACTCCTTGATTTCTGGGGGGCATGTTGGCTCTGTTACCCAGCAGAGACCCTGCCTTAACAACATCTCTTGTTGCATGCCCTGTTTACACAGCTGACAGTGCTCTTTATTGAGAAACTGGTAATTTCATTGTCTGGGGTCTTTGAGAAGAACAGTCAAGTTGAGACATATAACAAGAGTGGGATTTGGGTATTTAACTGTGTTGATTTTCAGTAAGTTATTCTAAACCCTTTATTCAATGTCTATTGTAGTCATTTGTTTGCTTTGAGACTTTTGTCAGGATGCACTTTTCTTATAGTGGAGTTTTATTCCTTGCTATCCTTATTAAAAAAGAACCTATTGCAGTCACTTCATATACCTTAGCATTTTCTTTTTAAGTCAGTCCTATAAGCTCAATAAGCAGAAAAAGACAAACTTAGGGAACAAGACTTCTCCAGCAGAAAGTGTGAAAAATTGTGAGTTATAATTTAGTCCTTGAAGCAGATTTTGTGGGTGATTTAGTTTTTGAAGAATTTTTTTTAATTGAGTAATTTTGGAGAGATCTATGAAGAAACTATGGTGAGGGTCAGCTCAATGTCAGTATTTTAAACCCGTAGGAATAATACAAATTTGTTCTCATACATTTTTTGAAGCTATACTATTTCATAAGTAGTTTTTCAGTAGTCTAATAATTTTCTAGTCTTAAAAAAATTTCTATGATATTACATGAAAATTTTAACACAGGTGATTATACAGGTATATAGAATACTTTCTGTAAGAAACTATTCAAATAATTATCTTGTCCTCCAGCAACCACCAACACAGGCAATATGAATCCATTCCTTGGTTGTGTCAGGTGATCACATCAAGAAATCTTTGTCAAAGTTTATGAGGTTTGCTTCTCTACTCATGGAATATTGGAAAGATTTCCAAAAAAAATTTCCCATGATGGGCTGAAGCGTTCTACTACTTTCCATCATAAATTTATTTAGACTGTTTATATCCATCTTCTTCCATGCCAAATCTTGGTTTTGGCTTTTACGGATAATATTTTTTTTTACCTCTCTAGTGTTTATTCCCCTGGCACATTTGTTTGTGTGACAAAGCATTGTGTATTCTCAGAACCATCTATTTTGTGACTCTTTTATCCATGTTACACATTTTCATCTCTTCCCTATCTATTCTGTAGTCTCTTCCTGTGTTTATTCTGGATTGGTTTAACAGTTCCTAAATGTGAGCAATCACAATACTACATTATATTCAGGATCTCAGTTTTCCCTCAGCATTGTGTCTGCTACTTCATTTTCTATTCAAAAGCATGACCTTGTTTTCTATACTGTTAAATTTCATCCCATTTCTCTTACTCCAGGCTTTGCAATTCAGTTCATCTTGCACAATGCTCCCCCTTCTCTGTATTGATGATGCCTTCCTGCTTTGCATCTTTTGTGAATATGACTAATAAACTACTTTAGGTCATGCCATGATTACAAATATTAAATTAGGTTATTTCCAGACTGGTCCTTGAGGTATTCCAATAAGTTTTTTCTGGTCCAGTAGTTTCCATTTTCCCTTTTATTTTTTAATTTATCCTCCATGTTATAACATTTCTGTTAATTCCAATTTTTGCATTTTTGTTTCAGAAGTTGTCATAAATTCTAGGCAGATGAAATATTACTCGTTTCCTTTAACCTGGAAAAATAGCAAAGCACTGTATACAAATAAGGTGCAAGATCAGTCTGGCTTAATAGACCTTTAGTAAATCCAAATCTATCTGACCAAAATGTTACAACATTTGTAAGGGGAAAAAAATACTTGAAACACATCTGCTTATAAAGATTCATTTTTGGATGTCATAACATAAAGTAGCACCTTTTGCAACTCTGTTAAATTTTGTAATCTCTCCTGAAAGGGTTGATGAAAATACAGTAAAAACCATCTCCTTAGAACATTTTGCATCAGAGATATTGAGTTTCTGTGTCAACCTTAATTTGCTTCCTCTTTCATATCTTTACTCTATATACTAAGCATTCATTAATTCACCCAGATAACTATTATAACATTGTTTTTTAAGGAAATTTAATTTACTAGGTATTACTCAATTAACCCACATGAAGGAGAACCACTGCTTTGCATGTACCAACTCAGAAATTTCCAGAAGTAAAATGGACATAAGGAAAACCCAGAGGCAATTTATGCTACACAGCTCTGCTCAGCCGATATTTTTATACTTGGGAGAAGCTCTAAACAAGAGGATTTGACTGAAGTTCTTTTATAGAAGAATCAATGTTTCCCCATTTCTTATATTTGTGGTCCAAAACTATTCACTGGCTAAAAAATAAATGTCAGTGGCTACTAAAATTTAGGTTAATCTCTTCTCCTTAGTTGTGGTTTGAGATAATAAATAAAGTCACACTCCTAAAAGTAGGAAATGAGTTATTAATTTACTATTACATGAGTCTCATAAAAAAATTTCACTTGCTCTGCTCACCTCTGTATAGAGAGTAGTCTCTGATGAAATACTGTTCACATGTTTAGATGTAAGTAGTATATTTAGGATATAAAAGTACATGCCTCTGTAGGAAAAAAAAAAAGAGGAAAAAAAAAAGGAGAGGAAAAGAGGAAAGGGAAAAGAATAAAAAGAAAAAAAGAAAATAAACAGGAAAAGGAAAAAGGGAAAAAAGGGGCAAATTTGGAACAAAGAGAAAAATCGGAAAAAACAGGGAAATGAGGAAATAAAATTATAAAGAATAAGAAAAAGAAATTAGCGTTAGGGATACATTTGTTGCCTCTCATGTCTGACATGAATGGTGATCCTAACTCCAGAAAGACTTCAGAGGTGCTTGCCTTGTATAAGAAGAGTCAGCCCATTTCTTGAAACTAGACTTTTTCTCTTTGTCTGTTTTGTTTAATGCATTTTGGAATACCATTTTGAAACAGTCGCACACAGAAAGCCAGAGACTTCCAAGTCAAAATTTGAAAATGGTAGGAAAATGCTCTTCTTTGTGTACACACACACACACACATGCACATGCACACACACACACACACACACAGAGTCAGTGGTGAACCCAGAAAGGCTGTAAGATTTTGTTGCTATATGCAACATTTCACAATGTCCAGTATATTCCAAAACATATATTATCATGTTAATACAAAGAGCATTTTCTTTCAGCTGTAGCCTGCCATTTTGTCATTTACTATTAATTTCACTAATAGTGAAATTAAGAAATTAAGAAAGGTTTACTTTTAATTACATGACTACATCAACTACATTTTTAAACAACAAATAAAAGCCAGTATATTAGAATGAAAAACTGTAATTGCAATTTCATGCAGTAAGCAACAAATTTTGAAGAAATATTAGTGTTTTGTAGTTTCTCTGGCCCTTTTTTCCATTCAATTCTCCCACAAATACCATTTTGTTTTGTTTTGTTTTGATTTGTGTGTGTGTGTGATTATTAATACCATAGTGCAGACAACTTAATGCATTGGAAATACACTTCCTGCCCTGTATAGTGTTGTTATTATTAGTTTACACTGACTTAAAAATAAATGTGGACTGTTATCCCTGGTTGCCTATGGTGTGGGAAGAAGGAGGGAAGACAACAAAACTCTGAAAAAATGAGGTATGTATCTTGAAACGACTGATGCAAATGTCCCTCTTGACCCTTTTTTTATTAGGCTCCTTATTGGTCCTCCTAAAGTGGAACACAGAACTTGAAATCCTAAAATGCATAATTTGCCACGCAGCTGTGCTTTCACTCCAAAACAAAGGCGCACCCATGTCTTTAAAATGTGTCAGCTAACAAAAGCAGCTTGGTTAATTGCTGCTCTTCCACAGAATAGCAGATGTTTTTGCAACATCTCTAAATATGATTTTAATTGCTATGAGATTATTTATTTAAATTGTCTTAGCATTTTATGAAATAGCACAGTGTAAATCTAGTATGCAACTAAAACTCAAGCTTTTGGAATTCAGAATTAGTATTTTATTCTGAAAGCGAGCTTAAAATACCTTCTATAAAGAAACTTCCAACAACAATATTAAATATCTGATTACATCAGAAACCTCAGTATTGGTTTCATCTTCATAAATATTTTTTACAAAAGTGAAACATTCTATCATGGGGCTTTAATTATTTGTAAGGAGATAACTTTACTTCTTTATTACCACTGGATTCTTCTTGAGGGCTGGATATTTTAAATGTTATCTAAATACAACAAGCATTAATACTACATTAAGTCAAGTTGACGTTACAATAAGAAGCTTCTAAAGACCTGAAGATATGTTAAGAATATAGTGCCCTTTTTTCCCCCAGCTTTATATATTTATCTACGCGATCAACTCATTTATTGTAGTTTTCCTACAAAACCAGAGCACCCTGAGAGCCAATCCTGATGATTTTTTGCTTATTTCAAACATAGCCTGGTTCCTCTTCATTCCTGCCCACACATCCCAACATCTCCAGTGGCTCCTACAATTCACACCCCTCATGTAAGGACATTAACCATAATGCTGAATTAACTTTTTGCATGAGGCAGTTGTGGTTTTATTTCAATACCAGTGGTGGAGTAATATCTACTACAAAGAATTACTCAACCCAAATATGTCCTTCAAAATTTCTGAAATCTCCTCTTCTCTTTAAGGGCAGTCATTCTAAATGTGATTCTAAGAAAGGTAGGTTCTCTCTTCTGTCACCATCACTCCTTTATTTCTGCTATCATTTGCTGGTGAGGCAGCCTCAGGCAAAAACGGGATCCCTGATACCATATCAAAGCTAACATTTTTCCTGGTGTCAGAAACTTTGCTTTATTCTTTCTGAAAGAACAACAAGAAAATGAAAAATTAGTGCAAAACATTGCAATACTTTGTATCACCAGTTTTATGACATGAAAGTCCTTAATGTTGAGTGGGATTTATGGATTAAAAATAATACAAAAAATGTGTCATCTTATTTTGAACTTTGAGTTAGTTTTTTACCCAAAGACTTAAAAACATTATTTAACTATGATTTTTAATTTAACTCTGAATTGCCATTCAAAACTTTATATCATCATATGATATAAATCTTACATTGGTGATACAAAGTGTCCTTTTAATTGATGATAATAATGATATACTAAGCTTTCCTTTCAAAAATCCTGTGCATTAATATCCTCCTAATCACCTAACCATCTTCTCTTTTTCTCTCTAACAACTTAATAAATAAATAAATAGCCCAGATTCTGCATGGGATAATGTTGCATTTCATCAAGGACACAGATGAATAGATATATAATGAAGTACTATTTTTTCTCTCAGAAAATGATGAAAATCCAGTGAATGGAAAATCGGGGTTACTGTCTGTTGCATTGCAAAGTAATAGTTATTGGAGTATTGAATCTGCCAAAAGGGAAATTTGAAAATGATGAAGAGCATTCAGACAAGAAAGTAGAAAGCTGGGAGAGGTGAAAAGGGGAAGCTGGAAGCCTTGTGCTATGCTGATAGCAAGTGTAATAGCAAAAATGATTGTTTTGTTTCCTAGGATAGGGAGGATGGGCTGGAGACATTGCTGCTCTGTGTCTCACGTGAGGAAAAAACCCTCATTTCCCCTTAGCAGAGACAGTGTTGCTCCAAAGGTGATTAACCTTGAGAAGAGCAAACCGTTCAGCGGTGGTTCACCTGGAAATGTTGTGGGAGAAACAAAGCTGAAACATGGCTGGAATCAAGTAAACAATTTAAAATCTGATATATCCTCAAGATATATCCATTTAGGCAGAGAACTGCTCTGGGTTTGGTGAATCATACACTGAGCTGTTTTGTCCATCTCCAATGACAGTGCTGTTATACCCTGGGTCTGAATTTAGTTGATATTTGTTCATGTGTGTCGGCCAAAGAACACAGATAGAGTATAAGGAGCTATTAATAATTTGCATTGTGTGTATAGCCAATGATTACAGTACATTTTTGAGTCTGAAATAAGCAAGTGGATTATGTCTCCGTAACTTAGAAGTTACAGTAGAAAACTAAACAACTGTGATTGCTTCAAGGAATACATATGTGTTTTTTGCATTAAATGACTAATGGATTAAGTCCTTAAGCATTCTTAAATAAAGGTCTAGTTTTATTCTGTTTCTCTGAAGTGACCACAAAACAAACAAACAAAAAAATAATATATTAAGCTGTTTTCCTCTTTCTCAGTGAATCTATAAATCCCCTTCACATTCTGAAAGGGAAAAAAATATATAAAAGAACCAAATATTTTAGAGTAAAGAAAATTTTTTTTCAAGCCTGGACAGAATACAGAAGAATTTATCCTGCAACACTGAGTCAGACTCTTGTCCTCTAGGAAGAAGAACAAAAGACATTTCTTTAGAGTAATTAGGTAAAATCATCAAGCCAGAATATTGTCAGAGAGATGTGTTTTGTGGGTTTTTTTAATTATTTTTTTTTAATTTATTTCAAACACATAGAAGTAATTTGGGAGAAATATCTAGAGTAACTGCTTATTTAAATTAGCCACCCTCTCTTTCTCCTTTGAGCAATGTGGTATATAAATAGAAAGCACTTCTAGGTATTCTTTTTAAATTGCTAAATATACACTATTTGATTTTGTATAATAACAAATATACCTATTATTAAGCACAGCATGCTGCCATGTACTAGAAATTCCCACTTGAATCAAGAGAAATTAACCCCTGTAGTGGGTGAGTCACTCCTGTCATGTAGAACATCTGTCTCTTGATGGGACAAATCGCTCCCTGAAAGGGCCTGCAATGCCTATACCATTAAGGATAAAAGGTTTTCACATGAAAAAATTGGACTAGAGGATTTAACTCTTAGACAGGCAAAATCAGGTAAGTTTACTATCTCATTAATATATTAAATTTCAGCAAAAATTTAGCACTAATCAGTATATAGAAGTCTAGTTGAAACTTTTATAGGAACATGAGCACCATTTGCCTGCACTGTGTCTTCAAGATGCCTTTACAAATTCATCTGGTATTTTGCCTAAAGTCTATCCAGGGGCACAAGTACCTTCATATCTTTACTGGGTACAACCAAGAGATTATCTTCTGCAAATGCAGGTTTGCAATGTTAAAAGCACACACTATCTGTTTAGCAAGATAATATAATCTTTCTGATTCAGAAACCTTAAGCAAGAAGGAACATTTCCCTGGCCCCATCTATTGAGGTAGAATCAGGACATTTTGTGATTTACCTTGACCTGTCTAGAACTCTTTATATTATTTACATGCCCTCACCATTAAATGCAAAACAATTTAATGCTGTCAGTCAAATTTCAGTGATAATTATGCCCCTGTTCATTACTAAGTCAGGAAGTTAAACAAAGTCTGGGTACAAAACCCATGTAGGTCATTGAAGACAGTCCTTGGTGCAAAATGAATTTTTATTTGGATCAAACAAGAAGAGGCAGATTAACACAATCCCTGATATTATGCACTGACACACAAACTTTGAAATAATAATGCCATTTTATCATTATCTGTAATTTGCCTTTTTCCAGTCTTCAGTCCATGTAATGCACTGTTCACATCTGAGACCATTTGAATTAATTTTTCATTTTCAATCATTTTCATTGCCAAGGATGTTTTTATTCATCTTAAATATTTTAAGGCCAATTAAGCTGCAGCTTTAATGAAAAGTATGACAGTTCTGTAGAGCTCTAAGAAACACAACAGTTAAGGGAATAATTAATGCAATAACATGGCAGGGAAATTGTTATTTAAAATTTAATGAAATAAATTATCCCCCCAAAATACCTGAACATGAATTCTGTAGATTTTTGTTATTCTTCAAATTGAACAGCTGTCATTTTATAAATAATGAAACCAGTGTTTGTGAGGCAGTATCCTGGTGATGGTTAAAATAACGTAGAATTTGGTAGACTTTCTGCAGCCTTTCATTTTCAAATTTTCTAGTTTCATTCTAACTGTTTAAACTGTGTAATAAAAAAGACAGAGTACTGAATTATTTCAGAGGATTTGTTGGTCTATCTCAGAATTGTCATTGAATAATTTTAGCACTTCTAGAAAGAAAGTGGTTTAGATGGAACAAATACGTTCTGGTTAATCTCTAGTCTGCCTCTACCACAAAATTTGGAGCAAATAATCTTTCAAAGTCACTCCCAACCTTGACTGTTCTATGATTAAAAATGTAGTTTCTAACAGTAAAAGTCATTCAAAAAATTATTCTTTACCAATAATGTTTACCTTTAGTCTCACACATTATCTCCTGCTGTCCGAGTTGTTACACTTTAATTTTTACTGAAAACTCTTGAGGACTGGGATTATCTGTCTTTCTGTTTATATAGGGACAATTGAATTGGTTTGCATAGGGACAATAATAAGGGCATACTGAATCCATACACATAAAAACCATATGTGTGTAAGTGTCAAAAGACTCAAAGAACTCGTCAATATTTGCAAGTTTTGTATAGTTTTAAAAGCCATGGAGAGAAGTGCTGAGACACAGACTATTCCTACAAAGACTACTCAACTGTACTATTCCAAGAAATTTAGCTTGAATAACACCCAATATTGTAAAACACATGCTTTGTTGAGTCCTGATTGGAAGAAAATGTGAAAATTCAACATGTTTGAGGCTTTGCCCAATTTCTCACAAACAGGAGAAAATCAAGAATCCTGAGGTTTACATCAGTCTTCATCACAAAAAAATTTAATGAAAAGAGAGTAGTCCTATGAAATTATTTATTTTTGAAATAACTTTATATTCACTTGCTAGTTATTTTCCATTGATTTTTTTACTGAATTCCAATTTCCACTTTTATAGAGAAATTATAATATTTAAAATTTTGTTTTCTTAATAGTCTTTCTTTTTTTTTTTTTTTTAGCAAAACATACACATCTTAAACATACACATGTATAACTCCATAAAAACAATTTAATATCTAAGGGTCAGGAAACAATCCTCGATTAAAAAAAAATAAATAAAAAATTACCAAATTGTGTCTTCCTAAACTCTTTTTTTCAAAAGGATATGTTTTGTTCCCTTTGCCTCTTGGCCAAACCATAAAGAGATGAAAAGAAATAAAATACAACACTGGCTTACAAAATACCATGAGTAGGTTCAGGAAATACACTGTCATTTGGAATAACCCTTGGATCTTTCCCAGTGAGCTGAGGATACTAAACAGTGGAGAGTTTCAAAAGTAAATTAAACAGATTCAGAGGATCCCTGCAGAAGTACAATATTTAGAGGCAAATATTCCCTTTCAAATCAGATCAGAAGGTTGCAGATCTTCAAACTGCTCCTGGAAAGGCAGTTCTTAGGGTTAGGTTTGTTATAGAAATACTGAAACTGGACCCTACTGAACTGCTCTGTTGTTTATTACTGGTGAAAGTTGGTTTCCCCAAGCTGTGTTTGAGTACTTACTTCCCACCAAGCCAGACTGCAGGGGTCTCTGAAAACCCTTCTATGGACCAAACCTCAGAAGAACAAGAACACAACGAAAAGTAAGGCAGACTGTTGGGAGTTACTGAATCCAACATCTATACAGAGGGGACACTGCCACAGCTCCATGTCCTCAGGTTTAGCCAGGAGCAAGGCTGAGTGTGATCATCTCTGTTTAAAATATCGTTAACTTCTACATCAGTGTGCTTCCTCTTCTTCAGCTTAGCAAACTAGTTACAGCTCAAGAAAGTAAAGCACAAAGAACATTTAGTAGTTAGTTTGTTTTTTAAGAGTTAGTCCTTCCATGCATCATTTTTGAGAATTTATCTGTTATTATTATCATTATTAACTCACTTGAGACAAGTTCGTGGCACTTTAATTATTATCCATAATCCTGGTCAAAAAAAGTCACACAAAATCTTGTTTCATATTTCAGCATAATTTGAAGATTTTGCCCATGGTAAAGCATAATAAGTTTAAAAACCTGACATGAAAAACCTCTGCCTTTGAATGGAAATAAGCCACAAATATGTATGGTGCCAAGTGCTATATGCTGCTATTAGTGGGATGTAGATTTCATAAAGAGGAATAAAGAGTTGGTTATTAAATATTTTTTTATTATGAAATACATAATTATTAGGGGAGAAAATTGAAAGTAAAATGAGAACAAAATGTCTCTGCTTTGGAATAGTTTGACTTTTTACAGAGATTTGGAAGGTGCATTCAGATTATATAATTGGTGTATTTTGAGAACAAAGTAGCTCAAAGTATTCTAAGTTGCCTTCTCTGTTCTCTCTCATATGTTCACACTCCTTTGCTGTGATAGAAAGAAGTTAAAAAATTGTGCCTGTATGTAGCGTTACATTCAGCTACTTCTGCTTGTAAATCTACTAGAGGACAGGCAAGATTTTTTTTGTAACTGAAACAAATACCTGATTTTTAAAGAGATTACTTACTTTTGCATTGACATGATAAGAAGGAAATAAACTTCATTAGCAATTTCTCTTTTGTTTGCTAAATATAAGGTGATTAAATCAGAACATAAAAGAAAATTTAGCCAAAATCTTTGTTTTTCTGCAGTGAAAGCAAAATAAATATCTGCACAATTAAAGCAGCAAGAGCAGTAGAGCTGCAAGACACTGGCAAGGTAAGCATTACTTATCAGAGAAACATGTTGGCTTTAGCAGAGCAAATCTCCTATTTCCCCCCAGGGAAATGGGGAAGAAAAGTAAGGCTGATCAGAGGGTTGATAGATGAGGATATATTTCATCTCCCCCAGAAGGACGTTCTGTCTCTACTAAACTTTTCCTATCTCCTTGTTCTTTTTGTTTTCTCTTTTTGGCTTTTTTTTTTTTTATTCTCAAAGATTTCTGAGAACAGTTTCATGCTGTGTTTTGTGTTGTGATTTTCCTTCAGCATATACAAATGTAGGGCTGTTTTCTCTGAGAAACGCCTCTGGATTTCTTAAAGAAAAAAAAGACAATTTTGCAAAGCCTGAGTAATTAAGAAAAGGGGGAAAATAGCCTACAGAAATTGCCTGTCAACATTCAAGATCACAGCTGATAGCAGTTGTGAAAACTACCACCTGCCATCCCCAAGCACTCTTCAAAATACCTCGTCCCCTTAGGGCCTCTGAACAGTTATGAATACAAAGATTAATTAGATTTTTGAACTCAGAAGTCCAATTTCTTAGATTGGATTTAGGTTTTCCATTAAATTTTTTGATGTGTGAAGAATACCTAGATATTTGTGTACTTAGACTTCCCTCACTGTGCTCTAATTTGAAGCATCTCTTGCGTAAGGTTCCTGCCATGCACCCTGTTTTACAAATGGAGACTGGAACCAGTTTAACTCATTACAAGTCTAGAAATACAGGACACACAGAGAACTGGATAAAGATACCTTTTCTTGTTTTTTTTTTTTGTTTTTTTTTTTTTTTTTTAAGACCAACATCATTAACTCAAGCTTTTTAAAAATTGGAATTTCTGCTTTAGTGGAACAAAAGAATTTATTTAATTTCACATGATATCAGGACCAAAATTACTATAATGGTGTGATAAAAACTTGTAATAAGAGCAACTGAAACTCTTAGTTTTTCACAGCTCTCCTCTTAAAATGTATTAAAAATAGACATAGCCTTCAAAATTTCTATAAAGTTTTCAATCCATTCCAGTTTGGCTGTTCCTTCCTACAAAAAAAGCGCCATTTTTTGGACCCACCTAACTTATTTTAATGATGAAGTAGCAGAATTATCTCTATCTTTTCCTTAATCTATCTCATTGCAGACTCAGGTAGATAAATTAAATTTTCTATTAAGTATTCATCAAACCAAACAACCTGCAAATATAAAAGCCTTAACTTAACAGCAAAACAGGCTACAGCAGACATTGCTCACCACTCCGATTAATTAGAAAAATTCATCTAAAGCTGGTCGTTTTGGTTCCAAGAGCTTTCCAGGACCAGATAAGATAGTTGAAATTACTGTCAACTCTTTATCAAGACAATACTGCCTAGAAATCAGTATTAGCTGTGCCAGATACCTGTGCATCCTATATTGCAGCAAAATATATTAGAAGCTTTTCTATGGGTTTCCCTATGTTCAAAGTATTCTTTGTGCTTTACAAACATATAAAAGCCCCAAAGAAACACAGCCCTTGACCCAAAAATTGTAACTTGATTTGAAGTCTTACACCTGAAAATATTAAGAACTTTCTATTTAAAAGACAGGGAAAAAAAGCATGGCTTTGTAGTATTTTTTGGTGGTTTTGTTTTTGGTTTTTTTTTTCATTTATGGATTCTCCTTAGAATATTAAATACCTGCATTTTTAATTAGTCACAGTTTTATGGAAAAACCCAAAATTAATGCAGTAAACAAAGTTGTTTGGCTTCAATGGGAGTACCACATGATTTTCAAGAAAAATTAACATTCCACGGAAAAAAAGGAGCTACTGAAATCTAGGTATTGCCACTTCCATATTTGTATATTTGTTATCAGATTATTAAATCTATCTCAAGTCATATTGAGGAAAGGAAAGAAATACAAGCTGCCAAATTCAGAATATCACAGAAAATAATTCCAAGTGTAGGTTCAAGACATTTAAGTTTAGAACATCTATCACCTGTAGGATTGAATGAGTGTCTTGTTCAGTAGCTACTGAATTAAATAACTAACCATGGCAATTTTGTAAATTAGATGGAAAGGGTTATTTAGCTGGATGGTCAGGTTTATTATTTTTTACACAATTCTATAATGACCCATCCATCAAATTCTGTTTGAATGAACTCAGATCTAGCTCAACATTTTTTTTAATGAATGATTTCTTGAAAATGTCTCCTTTTCTCAACCAAATAAAACTTCTTCTAAGTTCTAGGAAGAAGGTAGTATTGTACAGTAGAAGCAGGATACTGTGGTTCTGGGCAATGTATCATCACAAAACACAAATAAAATATTCAGCCACTAAATAACTATGGACCAACAATTCCAGACTTGTTATCAAAGAATCATTTATCATTAAAAAAAAAAAAAATGGTGAAAAAAATCAAAGACTCACTCTGGGATTTTACTGCCAAGAAATCTTGTGCAAATGCAGTGCCAATCCAAATGCCTTCTGTGTATTTTTTTTTCATTTAGATTTTAACTGAGCTGTATAGCTTTGTACTCAGAACACTAAAATGATCTTCAACATAAAACAAAATTAAAAAAAAAAAGCCACAAAGCCACCAAACAACTACCTAACTAGTTTCAAAAACTACTGCTCTATTTCCTCAAAATTTCTTCCAAAGCCTTTGAACATCTGTGAGATCAATCACAATAGACTTTTTGTAGAATTCAATGACTCTGGGAGGTTCCTGTCATGATGTTTGTACAAAGGATCAAGTTTTTAAATCTCTGGTACATGAACATTCCCCTTACATGTATCAGCTGAAATTTGTGGCTTTGTTGAGCAACAATGTAATAACAGTCATCTGGATACACACTCAGGATTTATATTTATTCAACCAGGCCTTGAATTCCAGGAGAGTAAAATCCCACTGATTTTTAGCCACTGGGAGCATCGCCAAACCAGTCCTTTCTGTGTCCTGAGAAACCTGTATTGCTAAACGGATACAAACTCAACAGTTTTAAAAATAACACATAATTTTAAGTCATGAGGATCTACTGAAACGCAGAGTGTGTTTGGCCAGCGTTAAAACCCAGTGTTTGGTTTTGCAAGGGAAAAGCAGCACACAATTCATCACCATCCTTTCTGCTTTCCAAACCTCCCTGATTCTTGTTTCAGTCTGTGACTTATTTAGTTTTTTAGTTTGTTTTCCACAGACAATGTATTTAGATGCATATGTATTTCACTGGAGTGCCACTGAGCTATGATTGTTCTAACACACAGAAATGAAATTAAAATGTACACATTATTCCAGCATTATTTTCCTATCCCAAGGGGATTTGTATTTCCACAAACTGAGTGCCTGAAAGAACTAAAATATGTATCTGATGGATGATTTGGAACTGAGGGTGGAAATTCTAAATGGCATAGTTAAAATATCTAAATAATTCACCCACTTATGTGTATCCTGCACTTACTCCCCTGGTAGATAATGTTTTCAGGACCAGGTTGTATCAAAAGCACTGTAGCCCAGGAAGAGCTGAGCACATGGAACTCATTGTGATCCAGCTGAAGTTGACAAACTTTGCTAAGGGCAATTCAGGGCTTTTCTCAGAGGTTTAGTTTTCCCTTCATCCAAGCCACTAAGACTCTTTAAGGACATATTGATAATTTGAAGTTGTAAAGATATAAAAACCTAAAGGAAATACAATCCAAACACTATTTTCACATCCTTTTTATTTTAGGAATACAGTAAAAAATGTAGACCATATAAACTGTAGCCACAGTAACAAGCAAATGAGCTGCCTGATCATGCAAGCATTAAGTGGTTAACACTTTATGCTGAGCTTGGTGGAAAGGAAATATGGTGACTGATACTTCAGTTTCACGCTATTGTGAAATATATGGATGACCAGTGTGTTCCTACAAACCAAGTAATCACAGCCTTCTTTAGTGCCATTTCAACTTTTTTAACATTTGCTCTTACTCTTGTATGTACGTAATCTGCTGAAATAATAAAAGTGAGTCTAGAATTTGTCCTTTAGGTTCATCTCAGATTAAGTAAGGAAAAAAACCCAAACATTGAACACACTAATTTGAGAGATAAACTGAGTGACCTAGAGAAGTTCTTTCTGGTTTAAATGCTTTTATGTTTGTCATGGTAAATGGATGGAAGTAGTTAAAACATAGAAGAAAAATCAAAGGAGGTTTTACAGATCATCCTAGAATGCATTTCCTAGTTACCCTATGGATATCTTCATTATCCAGTAATTACACTGTGTGTACTTTAAAGATACATTGCAGGAGAAATAACTAACTTTTAATACATTAATACATGAATGAATACTGCATTTTTAAAATTACATAAAAATATGCCTTTGTGCATATTTTTATTAAAAGAACAGTAAATTTAGATTGTCTCATTTCATTTCATGGTAGCTTTATCTACCAATACCAACTCATCTAAACAGACTTTTGAGCTTTGTGTTGATAAATACTCACTCTTCTCACAATTTGTATTCACAAAGACCACATTTATAATGCTCTGTTTGCTTATAATGCAGCATGCCTGAGCTTTAAAAAACTGACAATGCCCTGAAAGAGCTTTGGTAATTATGTAAAAGTACTGAAATAAAATAACAGTGCAGGGAAGCATTTGTATTATTAATAATTTAATATATACATGCTTGGGGAACAGAGAGTAGTTGATTTTTAACATGACACTTCTAAACCCTAGCAGATACAGTGGACATACAAATTACACATGTATTCCTTAGCTCTTTTGGCTTTAAACCTGGCTACAATAACCATGCATGACTGACAGTTTTCATTCAGTGTGAGTTGGGAACAGCTTCTGAAATTCCAGATTACTTCAATATTACTGAGTATTTGCAGTAGTTAAACATGCACACTGCTTTAGTAGCAAAAGGTTTAGAAATGAGCATCAGCTAAAACTCAGGACTGTTTAGCTTTGCAAGTATCAACGATCTGGCTAGTAAAATACCACTTTGACCTGCAAGCAAACATGCTGAGCAAGCTCAGTCCACCTCTAAATTGGAAATTGTATGGGATGATACATTGCAAAACTCCCATCTATCTGTTTTCTACCTTTAATAATCCAAAAGCGTCTGGGGGACCATATGTCAGAGAAGATGGCTAAAACCTGGTAGAAAATGTGATGCAATTGAAGTGCTAAAGCACTAGTTTGTGAAGAAAAAATAATATTTAAGGATTGTTGTTGATTATTTTATCATACAGACACACAGTGCGGGTTCTGGAGAAGATGTAGAGCCCTTCTGCTCATCCATTACTAGTGCCTCCCCATTAATTTTGTGCTCTCCAGCCCTGGTGTTGCATTGCGTGGTGCCTCACTGATGTCTTTGTTCGTAGTGTTGTTTAGGCAGTGCTCACACTGGTCACAGAGTGCTCAGGTCCCCTGAGTGTAGCATTGCAGCATAAACCTGGATCATGGTGAGGGCAATGAGTTGACCTCTGAAGTGGCCTGTAGTAATTGATTTGACAGGGTTGCAAAAAGCTGCTCATATTCTGACCTTGTCATGTAAGACCATGCTGACATCGTTTTAATGTTGTGTGTCACTGTTAATTCATTTATCAGCAAGAACATTTTACTGGTCTGTCACAGCAATCATACCAGTCAGGGTTTCTTTCATAGAAGTTTAAAAGGCATCCTTTTTCCACAAAATTTGTTCACATCACAAATGACCTTTTTATTGTAGATTTGAGCTTTGGCAGGGGGGTGACCCTGACAGTTTCAGTTTACTTTTCTCTCTCTCTTTTACAACATTTCTTATAATTGAAAGGTTTTGCTTTATTAGGAGTGAGAGTGAATATCTCTTTGTGGCTTTGCTATTACTTTTTCTAGATGCAAGACTTTTGTAAGGCAAAACAGAATAGCCAGGAAAATACTATACATAACATTGCAATTAAAGCCAGAACAAAAAAAGTATTGAAATTACGATGACCATCTTACTGTGCAGGACATGCTGCAAACAGTGACACTCAAAACTGAAAATACCACTGAACAAAAATACTGAAATAAAATGTTTTGATTAAATAAAAGTTGTGTGGTCTTTTTAATTGAAAACTGGTCTGAAAATTTTTCAGCAACTTCTATCTCAAAGTTTTAAATAGTTCTCAGAAAAAACCAAACCAACCAACCAACCAAAAAAAATATACAAACACCCTTAAAATCCCAACCCTCTGAAAAATGTAAATTGTCCTTATTGAAAAATAAAACCTGATTTCCATACACCTAGATCAAACTCTTCCATACTTTCATTTATAAAGCAATAATTTGCTCAGCTGAAATCTTTAATAAATAAAATAGAGCAATACTTGCAGTATAATTTACTAGTCTTTGTGGAAAAGGAAGACACAAGATGGTTCTGTGAGAGTAGTAAATGCAGTGAAGAAAAGAAAATAAAATACTTTTAATTTACTTCATAAAAATACAAACTAACATGCTGTTAAAGACAGCATATACAAATGGAGCAGATTTAACAATATGACATTCTGTTTTAAGAGGTAAATAAGAAAAACCAATAGAGAAGAGCAATACACCCATTACTTGTAGCTAAGTTATAAATGAACCACTCTCATGTGTTTTCACTGCTGTGAATTTACAGTTTAATTATTTCATTCTAAAATGCTGTGCCTTGAGAAAAGATCACAGTGGCTGAAGAAATGTTATTGAATACGTGTAAAGCATTAACACGAGACACAATTTTGGGTCTGGCCTCACATAACTATAGAACTGACGGATTTTCAGCATTCTGTGGTCTAAGTCTACAATGAAATTAAAATAGAAGTGAGATGCAGAAATAATCATAGAGTCATAGAATCATAGAAATGATTGGGTTGGAAAAGACCTCAGAGATCATCAAGTCCAACCCTTCATCCAACTCCCATCTGTTACTAGATCATGGCACTCAGTGCGACGTCCAATCTCAGTTTAAAAACCTCCAGAGATGGTGAATCCACCACCTCTCTGGGCAGGCCATTCCAATGCCTGATTACTCTCTCTGTAAAGAATTTCTTTCTAAT
>JAWWEU010000001.1:32401441-32466368 GCA_035583155.1 Acropternis orthonyx | reverse complement strand
TCTGTGTAGACACACTCCTTCTATTAACAGCAGCAACAGCTTTCATTTTTTTTGGAAACTATTACTGGCTGTAGTTAAGTTGAAAACAGAGGGAAAAAAAACCCCAAAAAACAAACAAACAAACAAAAAACACACACCACCACCCAACACCAATGAACTCACCTACAGGAGCTCTTTGTGCCCTGTCTCCCTGCCCTACCACGCCCCTATTTGCCCACTCCTGTTGGGTACACGAGCAACCCTCACTCACGCTCCTTTGGAGGCTCTTATATAGCCTCCTGCAGCACCTGCTAACGAGACTGACACACCCCTCACTCACCTGAATCACTTCCGAGGAGAAGCCAAGCCCAGGCAGGAAAAATGATAGCTGATTGCCATCAAATGTTTTATCTAAGTGAATACTTTTGTGTGGAGATGCCTCTACTAAGAACTTTAAGCCAGTTGAGCATCCTCACAGTGGTTGCGCAGAGGCATCTGAAAGCATAGCAGAGCACTCCTAGCACATGTGATCTTTTCAGTGTATGCAATGGGATAGATAAACTGGTCAGAAATCAATCAGGAAACATTCATTCCTGAAGCTCTTTCTTATATTTCAATTCATATGTTCCATTTACTTTGGGAAAAAAAAAAAAGAAAATTGGTCATAGACTCATACAATCACTAAGGCTGGAAATGACCTCTAAGATCAAGTCCAACCTTTGACCGAACACCATCATACCAACTAAACCATGGCGCTGAATGCCATGGCCAGTGGTTTCTTGAACACTTTCAGGAACTGTGCCTCCACTACCTCCCTGGGCAGCCTGTTTCAAGGCTTAAATATCCTTTCAGTGAAAAAATCTACAAGCTCTTTTCAGGTAGTTGTAGAGAGTGATAAGGTCACCCCTAAGACTCCATTTCTCCAGGCTAAACATCCTCAGCTCCCTCAGTCACTCCTCACCAGACTTGTGCTCCAGACTCTCCCTGGTTCTGTTTTCCTTCTTTGGACATGCTCCAGCACATCAGTGTCTTGTAGTGAGGGGCCCAAAACTGAACACAGGATTTGAAATGCAGCCTCACCAGTGCCAAGTACAGGGGGCCAATGGTCCTGCAGGCCACACTATTGCTTATACAGGCCAGGGTGTCATTGGCCTTCTTGGCCACCTGGGCACACTGCTGGATCATGGTCAGCCACTATTGATGAGCACCTCCAGGTGCTTTTCCCTAGGCAGCTCTCCAGCCACTCTGCCCCCAGCCTGTAGCACTGCCTGGTGTTGTTGTGACCAAAGTGCAGAACCTGGCATTTGGCTTTATTGAATCTCATACCATTAGCCTCAGCCCATCAATGCAGCCTGTCCAGATCCCTCTGCAGAGCCTTCCTACCCTCCAGCAGATCAACATTCCCACCCAATTTAGTGTCATCTGCAAACTAACTGAGGGTGCACTTGATCACCTTGTCCAAGTCATTGATAAAGATACTAAACAAAACTGTCCCCAATACTGAGTCTTGGCTGCCCCATTCACCACCATTCTCTGGGCCTGACAATCCAGCCGTTTTTTAACCCAGCATAGTGTGCACCTGTCCAAGCCATTGGCTGCCAGCTTCTCCAGGAGAATGCTGTGGGAGACAGTATCAAAGGCTTTGTTGAAGTCCAGGCAGACTATATATACCTCATGCACTAGACAGGTTACCTGGTCATAAAAGATCACACTGATCAAACAGGCTCTGCCTTTCCTAAATTCATGCTGGCTGTCTGATTCCCTGGTTGTCCTGTACATGCTGTGTGTTGGCAGTCAGGATGCTCTGCTCCATAACTTTCCTCAGCATCAAGGTCAGGCTGACAGGCTTTAGGTCCCTGTATCCTCCTTTTGCCCCTGATTTCAGATGGGTGTCACACTGGCCAGCTTCCAGTCATCCATGAGCTCCCCAGTGAGCCAGGACTGGTGATCAATGATAGAGAGTGGCTTGGCCAGCTCCTTCACCATCTCCTTTGGTACCTGCAGGTGGATCCCATCCAGCCCCTTGGATTTGTGTGTACCCATGTGGCACAGCAGGTCACTAACTACTTCCTCCTGGATTACATGGGGTCTATTCTGCTTCCTGTTCCTGTCTACCAGCCCAGGGGGCCAGCTGCCCTGAGGAAAACTGGCCTTTCTGTTGAAGGCTGAGGCAAAGATATCATTTAGTACCTTGACCTTTTCCTCTTCCTTGGTTATAATGTTCTCCTTTGCATTCAGTCAAGGATGAAGATTTTCCTTGGCCCTTTTTTTTTTTTTCCTTGGTTGTGTCTGGGTAATTTGCAAAGGACTCCTTCAAACTCTTCTGCATTTGCAAACCCACTTTTCAGTATCCTCCTCCTCTGTCACTCTGCCTAGTTTGCCTTTTATTGACTCTGTGAACATTTGTTTCCATTCTGCATCTCCAGAGAAGATGGCTGAGGTCTGAAATAGCATATTTTGCAGTCTACAAAATAGATTTCTCCTAATTTCTCCAGAAGATGAATCATACATACAATTCAATGGGTGTTAAATATATTGTTCTTAATAGCTACAAAGCTTTATCAAATCTTGCAAAACAAGATTTCAAATATCACTGTGATTAACATAGATTAAAATATCTGGTTTTGAAAATCCTTCACAGAGTTTTTTGTGTGGAATGGATCGTATTTTTTCTTATGTTTTTAAATGTTAACAAGTTCAGTAGTTCCCAGCATGACTGGCTAACTTGATTTAAATGTTTTGTTAATTTCAGTTATCTGTTTTTCATTACAAGAGCCCAGAATGCATCATGAATGCATGAATGCATCATTTGATATGAGCTAAATACGGTGTTTTTTAAGAAATATTCTTTAGTTCCTCCTGACATGCTAACACAAACAATTTGAAAGGTAAAAAGTGAATTGGGTTGTGGTAATACCAAATATACTAGGGAAGCCATGATGTGGTGCAGTAAACAGTAGAAGTATTAAGTATCTTGATGATACGGTTTTCTCATTATGAAATGTGAATAAAATTCCTCTAACAAATCCACAGATATTTAAATGCCAAATAATGGTGCAATATATAAAACAGGGGAAAATCCAGTGTTCTAGAAACTTTTGTAGGTAAGCATATGAGCCTACTTTCTTCGTATTAAAGAAGGTCTTCTAAAATGGGTGTTGCTCGCTTTGTGTTTCTTTTTTTTTTTCTTTTCCTTCCTAGACTTAACACTTGAGAACTAATGAACATTAACAAACTGGAGCAGCTCCTAAGGTAGCTAACATCCTGTGATCAGCACAAGCTCTTTTCTTGACAGCCTGAGCCAAGAAATCAGGATAAATGCTAATTCTGTGATTTTCATATTTTAGTAACTTGGCTCTTATCAGTTTCCATTAAGCACACTTTCTCATGAAAATGGACAGAAAATGGCAGATAAGAGCTAGAGCTTCTTTAATGTCCTGACTGCCTTTTAAGAGGCATGAGTAAGTTTCTTCTCTATTAAAAAATTACTTGACTGTACCACCAATGAACAAGATATCATTGTGACTATAAAGAGAGGTACAAATTGTCCTTCTATTTTGCCAGTCCAATGTCCTTTGGTCTGACATCAGAAGCTGCTAGTACCCCATTTCATCCTCAGCTCTGTCAAGCTAGTTGGTATAGAAACTATATTTTGTGGGTTTTTTTTCACACCCCATCCTCTTTTTAATTTCCTTGTTATTTTTATTTCTCTTTCTGTCCTTTAGAACATGAACTTCACAGGGAGCCTTATCAAATAATGATAAAGGGGTTTGGATTGGAAGGATCTTAAAGATCATCTAGTTCTGACTCCCCTGCTCTAGCCTCAAATTTTAGAAAATTGCTGAATAAATGGAAATAACCATTATCTTTATTAAATATAATAAAGAGTTTACTAAAGAAATGTAACTGAATGGAGAAGAATGTCCTTTTATTTTCCATATGTGTCTAAAATACAAACCTATCTGACAATTTGAAAAGAGTTAGAAGAGCAGGTTGGTGCTGCAGGATGGTTATTATAAGGTGTTTTAGTCTATAGAGCTCTATCAAATGTAGGTAAAAAGAAAAAAGAAGAATGGGGCTCTGGTTACAGGTTGATTGTATATGCCTGATCTCTCTTCATGCTGTCTGTCCAGCTACTCTGCTTCTTATTTTGGGCTCCCACCAAGCCAACTCCTTATGCAAACTTTCAATGTACAAAAGGGGAAGCCTTACACCCACCAGAGTCCTTCTGCAGTATAAACAAGTATTTTACCTATGTTGTATTCTAATGTCTTGGTTTCCATCACTATAGTAAGGGTATTTTCCTGTGAGAAATCACTGTACCAAGAAGTTAATGGTGTAATGGCTTCTAAGACTATCTTTCTCGGGGAAGTTCATTAAAAATAGGAGATTCAGAACAAAAAGAACATGTTCCTCATTCTAGAGATAATTTTGTAATAACTATTAATAAATAACATAAGTTTTAAGAATAAAGGAGACTGTCCACTTTCAGTGTTCATGGAACACCTCTGAATCTCACAGAAGCTATAGAAAAAGCAGCCTTTTCATTGTTACATATTTATATTTTATTTTAACCTTCAACAAAGCTGACAGTATCTCTGAGAATTTCATAGACAGACCTCTGCAAGCTGTTCAGAATTGCAAATATATACAGCCAGCTTTCCAAAGCAATAATATACTAATCCAGTGACTAGTCCTGCTGTTATCAGAGCGTAGGTTGCAAAAGAAGAGTAAGTTTTTTTCCAATAAATAAATAGATGAATTAATGCCCAAAACCCCCAAACTTCTCATTTTCTCAATTGTTTAGCTATCAAGCAGAGCCTAATATCATCAGCTGTTTTTTGTAAACAATCAGTATTTCTGCTAGAGGTTATGAATGCTTTTCTTGCTTGCCTGATGTCATTATTGCCTTAGTACACAGTGAAGGATAAAAGCCAAATCTCAGTTTCTTGAGTCTATGGAATAGCGGTGATCACCACTGACCAACCTGTTAGACCTCTGGATCCCAGAATAGTGTCTGATGACTGGGTAATGCATACCACAGTTATTTAGCTTACGGTCAAATGTAAGCCAGATGTGAGCTGAAAGCTACATATGCACATCAGTGCACCTACGCACCTTTCTTTTTTAAAGGCTTCAGAGGCACTGAAGCTCTGCTTCAGTGATGGGTTATTTCCAGACCTGCTGGCACATGTCCATGACTATCAGGGACAGGTATTAAACCTGCAACTGTCTGGTGCAGTTCTAGAAGACAAGCCAAAACATGCTGAACTCTGATTATCAAAATGAACTGGACTGAAATTTAAAGACTAGGATTTTCTTGTAAAACATTTAGCAAACTCCTCCGCACCCTGTATATATTTGTGCCTGCTGTTGGTGAGCTGCCAAGGATACCTGTAAGCTAATATGTACAGTATTTTCAGAAATACAGACCCATGGTATAATATACTAATGGGAAAGCCTTGATCATGTGTTTCAGGGTTAATTATCCCAAGGGCTGAGAATAAAGATAGCACCCTCCAATCAATCACAGCTTTCCTGGATGTGAACAAACCAGAGAACATATCTGTAATGAAAGAGCAGCAGATTGAAGCAATTTAAATAAAAAGAGTATATTTTTTTCTCTACTTAAAAATAGTTCAATATCTAAAAAAAGGGGGCAAAGATATAATAAATTTAAAAAAAAATCTTAAGCAAATGTAATGCCAGAGTTTTCAGTAGGACGATAAATAATCAAATGTATTTTCTCTTTACTAAATGTTCTGCAAGTTATCCTGTTTTTACATTTTAAAATAAATGTCTGAGATTTTGTGCAATTAGGTAAGGAAAATACAATGAAACAATATTGTCCTTATTTATTGGATTCATTATGCCAAAATGCTTATCTACAAATGCTGAGAGTGAATTTGTGCTATTTGTGCCCACAGGTGTGACAATATTTGAAATCTGAGAAGCCAATATGCAAGTTTTTGTGGAATAATAATAAATAATGATGGAAAATACATCTATACTGTAAATCAGACCAATATAAACTTCTAGTTAAGGCTGTTATCTGATACACCACAGAGCAGGCTGCATCCTTTCTATACTGATTTGAGCCTCTTGCATCTGAGCTAAGTGTTTTCAAGGGTTCTGAGTGAATATTCATGGACCTTCATTAATGTGACCAGGCTCACTTGGGACCCCCACCCAGGTACCAATTACTCAGGAGTCCCATTTCAGCTCAACCCTAGGATCTGACTCTGTTATAGATGTACTTGTGTTCAGTCCTGGCCTTTGTCGTCCTTGGCTTGCTGACCTGACTTCAGGCATGACTTGCCACTTCCCATCTGTGTGTCGACAGTTATGATGTCAGTGGAACCTGCCCCTAGGCAGCTCTGCAGTGCCAGATCATCTTGCACAGATGTGCTAGGAAGGCATCCTTGGTGGTCAAGTTGTCATCTCTTCCTGAGCTGTGGTCAGTGACTGTTTACACCTTGTCTTTCCTTGTGTAAGTATCCCAGTCTTGAAGTTCTGGACTGTATTAACAACTTTCCTATTGAAATTAGGATTACTGCATACTTAGAAGTAACTGATGAAGGAAAAGTTTTCCAGCTTTCAGAATCTCACTGAACTCTAACAGAGTCAACTTGTACTAGGATCTTATTGGTTCAGCATGAGCAATGGCATTATGATGCACAATCATTTATTAGGAAATAATCATAGAATCAATATATAGGGCTTGTTTCTGAGAGCTCTAAAGTGCTAAACATGTAGCAGTGAACACTATAAAGGCAGTTATTATTAAACACTTAAATGTGCCTGAAAACAGACCTAAAAGAACTCCTCCCCCTGTATATACTTGAATTCAGGAAGGTATAATAAAATATAAACCTGTTTACAGTATTTATTAACTTGGCTTACACAGTTCCTTTGTGGGTTTGAGAATGCTTCAGCACATAAAAAAGTCAAGCTGTTATTCCTTCATAATAGGTCATTTTATGGATTTCAAATATTTGCCATTATATTTTTTTGGCTATGTGTTGAGTTTCATCTCCTTCCAGATATTCATGATTGCAGTGAAGTCTCAGGATAGTTTCTTGTAAAGGAGAGATGCAATGGGAGGGTATTTCCTTCCATGAGGCAAAGTCTTATGAGGGTGCCCTATGAACTTTTTCCACTTCTGTTCAGCAGCTTTAGAAACTGTCAGTTCCAGGTGAACTTGGTAGTTTCTTCAGGGATGGAAGGATGTTGCAGGGAATAGTAGAGGCAATAGAGGGATCAGAGTTTGCCTGCTAGTTGGAGACCACCTGCACTAATTGTTCTGGATATTAATAAAAGGACTTGAATCTGTCCTGGTGTTGTGAATATGTAATGATATGTTATGAATATACATATACCATAACAGAGAGCCTGTGACCAAAAAGTCATATAATTTTAGGGTGAGAGCTTCACCATATTGCACATGTAAAGCACCCGCAGTCTGCACAATGGTGCATGTAGGTCACTGCTCTCCCAGAGATGGCAGGAGACATTACACAGATACCATCTTCCTTCAATACCCAGCATCACAGTTGTGCCATTATGGGTGACAATTCTTAATCCCTATTGTACATGTAATAGTCTAATTATTTATTCAACCTAGTTATATCATCTGCCTCCAAGGAGTTTGTTTGCGTCTTTGTTTTGTTACTATGTGGAATGACAAGATCATCTCATACCATCCCATGTATACCAGGGAGCATAGAATCATAGAATAGTTTGGTTGGAAAAGACGATCAAAGGTCTTTTGGTCCAACCTCATTTTTCACTACTTTCAATCGATCAAATTCCTCAAAGCCCCTTCCAGGGAGGGGACAGTCACAACTTCTCTCGACAATATATGTCAATGTGTTCGCAACCTCATCATAAAAAAAAAAACACAATCTTCATTATGTCCACTCTAAACCTACTCACAGTTTAAAACTATTGCCCCTTTTCCTGTCATTATGTGCTTTGGTAAAAGGTTTCTCCCCAACTCTTTTGCAGACGTTTTTAGTTACAGGAAAGTTATCTAGGGTCTCCCCTGAGCCTTTTCTTCTTCAGGCTGAACAACTCCAACTCTCTCAACCTGTTTTAATAGGAGAGATATTCCATCTCTTGTGAAAAGGACAAGAGAAGAGACAAATGAGACACACCTGGCATTTGTGGCAAGGTTACTTAAGTGGCTTGTCCAAAATTAAATATCAATTACAATCCAAGTGCCGTCATTTCCCATCTTGAGAAGAAAAGGCCAATGTCACTTTGTCTGTCTAGTTTTGTTTTGCATCACACTATTAAACCATTCTGAGACATTAATTTAGATTTTTAGTAGCCAAATTGATTGGGGGTTTTTCTGGATTTTGTTTTTGTTTTGTTCATAATATCTCCTTAAGCCTCTTATTCGCCTGTCCAGGAGATTTTTAACAGCATATATAGATCAATTTTTTTGTCACATATATAGAGAAGATCCTCTTAAATTATGGGTCATAAAATGCTTTCCACATGAAGGTAGGAATCCAGCATAAATGAACACTTTATTGTTTCATTGCTCAAAAGTAGAGAGTGATGGAATGCCTTAAATGTAGCATTCAAAAAGATTCCTCCTCTCCCCACAAACCAGCAGTTCTCATAATTTTGTTTAGAACAAATTATCTTAGAAATTAAAGGAAGCCTCTAAATTTGTTGGTTTGTTTGGGTTTTTTTTATATAGTCCAAATGTAGAAATTCTTGAGAGTAAATAAATTGGTTTTTGAACACAAATTTTAAAAAAAGGAAACAAACAAAAAAAACCAAAAAAAAACCCAAACAAAAAAGCCAACCCAAACTCAAATTTTTGTTATTATAATTAATTATTTTCTGTACTCTGTAAGCAACTATAACTATTTAATAAAAAAAAAAAAAAAGACATTTTTTAATATTGATTCCCTTTTTGATTTCCAACATTCCAGGCAAGAATTTGTCATGTTGACATACTGGTCAATAAGATAGTGTGATAATTCAAGAGATCCAGAAGGGAAATTTCCATGTCTGACCACTGTTTGATGCTGAATTTTCCCTCTTCTAAAGTAAAAGTCCCTGATTTTAATCAAGACTTGAAGTTTCAGTAACAAACTGGTTTACCTAGTCTTACAGCATCAGAACTAAATGTTGAAATTCATGACAAGGAAGGAACACCACATTTTTGAAAGGGGACACTTTTCACCTGCTGTGTCTAGATGTCCTGGGGTCAAGGTGTGAGAAAAAATGAAAGCCCTGAAGTGCTCTGACAGCTTCTCCAGTGGGGCTGACAGAATGTGGGACACTGGGGAAGACCACTGAATTTACCAGCCAAGCTCTCTAAACATAGCCTAAGTATGCTTATCTTCCTTATATATATGGCTGTTTTATGAGCTGTAACTGATACAGTGCTTTCCCACAACATATGTGTACTAAGTGCCATAATCTCCAGCTAAAGTGATATTTTTTTTTCCATTGTAAAAAAATTGCAATTTTTGAAACAAACATGCTTTTTAAAATTGTTATTTATTTACTTATTTTATTGCAGAATGGTATTGTTTTGATTTTTCTGTATCCTACCTGGGCATTCATAAGCCTCAATTTGAAGTGAAGCTCAAATGTACCAGGGAATTCATAGGCTGACCATCTGACTTCAGAGACACACAGTTCTCAAAGTCGGTACTTCTCTCCTCAATACCCTTCACTAAATAATGTCAGCTAACAGAAGCTGCAGAGTGGTCTGGCCAGAAGACCTTGTAGTGGAGAGTGAAACTGGTACCAGATACAGATATATGTACTTTTTTACACATTTTCAACAAGATTTTCTGTGCCTACTTTGAATGTAGCAGTCTTTTAGTGGAACCCTTTGAAGAGAGGTTGTACCAACAGAAGACATTAAAATTAATGCTGACATGATGTTATTTTCAGTTAAGTAAGACTCTTATTCCCAAGAGCATATGAGTGTAAGAATATGTTAGACAAGACCGTTTGGTGTGCACATGATAATATGAGAAGAAAGCTAGACAATGAAAAGAAAAAGCCTTCTTAAAGGGTAATTACATTCTTCTGCCTAGTATTGCTGCCTGCCAGAAAGAAAAAATCCCCCCCTTCTTTATCCCCAGCTGTTTGTTCATTATCCAAAACTGACAGGGAAGTGACAAATGCAAGCACCTCCTTTTCCTCATTAGGGAGTAAACAGCATTTTTCTCTAGATAGTTCAATATTTCTTGTGCCTTTGGTAACTGGCTCAGAATTTGTGATTTAGGATACAATTTTCCACAATATGTGACAAACTGCAAATCATTTGAAGCAAGCAAATTATCAATTTTCATTTTACTGGCAATTTGCTTTGTTAGGGGTTTACATTAAGTGCCTCAAGAATTGTCAATTTGTGTGGGGTTCTCCTCTCTGAGTTTAATTTTCTTAATCTTGAATAATTTACTTTCTCACACTTGTCTATGTACTACTTCAATATGTTTAAAAGCTTCAGCTTTTACTCCTTTTTCACATTAAGACAATTTAATTACCTGACCTTTCTACTTTCCTTTAAGACAACAGTATTAAGGGTTGCAATTATTTAGGTTTTTCAAACATTTTCACAACCACATATTGATTCCAATTAATGTTTCTTTCTATCAAATAAAGAATTCTATCAAATTGACCTCTATGCTTAAGTTCTTTTGTCCATTTACCTGCAAAGGTCATTCTATGATTCTATAATTTATTTTGGTTTATTATTGCTTTTTATCCTGTGTGAATCACCTTCTTTTGAATAAATTGTCAGTAGGAAACTGCCTTGCTGACTTCAGTGTGTTGGAACTACTCTTTGGGGGGGAAAACCTGGATTGTTTTATTCTTGAACTGAAGATTTCTGGGAAATCTCAGATTAATTAATTGATTATTGGCTAGTTTTACTAGTTTCTTGATCTCCATTCTTCTATTCTTTATTATTTTGTTTTGCACTAGCAGCTGGAGGCTTCATCGAATTGAGGGCCTCATTGTGTTAAGAATTTTGGAAATGAAGCACAAACTATGTCCTTGAACCAATGTCTATGATGTTAAAGGATGCATCCATAAAATAATTAACATACCTAATGTGGATTATCATTAAAGTGGATTGCTACTCTCTAAGAGCCTGTCACTACTACGTTGAGTACTTCATAATATTATCTGCAGTTTAACATATAACTTCAATAATGTGGATACTGAGGAATTTCAACTACAAACTTTATATGTTTAGTTGTCTAAAAGACTTTATTCTGGACAATCCAGCACAAAATCATTGAAGCAATCTGCATCAAAAGGGAACTGAATCTCAACCAGAACTTCAAGCTATTGAAATTATCTGTAGAACTTCCTGTGTGCTACTCAATTCTCAAAAATTTTGTTGGGTAAAATTCAGTAGATAGAACTATTTTTTTCTCCAGAATTGCAATTTTTAATCTTATAATAAACAAAAAAATGCTTGCCAAGTTTTTGACTGGCCTTTTCCTGTTCCAATGGACAAGTCATTTGGGATCCTTTTCTACAATGACCAAACTGAAATGAATTTTGTATAAAAAGAACATTTTTTAAAAGAAATATTTGGTTAAATTCTGAACACATATAAATCTAAAAAAAGTACCCATTAAAGCTGGTAATTAATCTAGTGTTTTCTGGAACTTAGAAGGATGAATATTGCATCCTTACTTTATTTCTGAGATCTAAGTAAATTGTCACCCTTCACAGAAAAGATGGCTGCTTCATCTATCATTTAATTCTAATGATAAAAATGTTATCTATTCCACAATAAATGGTAAGAGTGTTGTGGTGAGTGTTGAGGAACATGCTAAATCAGGAGGCCTATATATAAGCTGGTGGGAGAGAATGTGTGTTTGGATGAGAAGCATTGAAAAAGTATATTTGATAAGAGACTGCTGCACCAGCTTCTTAATAACAATCAAGCACAGCAAGTCCAACTGAAAATGAAAAAAGGTTCAGGAGTTAGAATGAAAACTTTTAAGAGGTGAAGTCTTTTCTTACCCTGACTGGGACAGATTCCCAGGTTACTAAACATCTCGTCAGAGCATGTTGGAGTACAGGGTGAGTGTGGCATATCAGTAACATTTTAAGGACACAGAATCCTGTTGTTTCTGACAGGGATGCTCAGCTTCCTGCAATGATTGCACTTGGTCATGCTTGAGAGAGTAAAGGGAAAGCTGAATACCTTCTGGTTCAGACTTTGATTGAAAGGATCTGAGGACCGTATGACTCAGGATGAAATGATGTTTAGCACTGGGGTCATCCTTGGGCAACTTTAAAGGAGTGCTTAGTAGATGCCTCAAGGGGACAGGGAATGAAAGAACAGATTGAAGGAAAATAAATTGCACAAAGAGCTCTAAGGTGGGAACGGTTTTTAAATATAGAGTGTGGGAGATGTAGAATTATTACTGGTGTCAATATATTCTTTGCTTGCCTGTGACATTAGTTGCAATAGAAAAAAACCAATAGGATTATTTTCATCCAGAAAATGATGTAGATGGTGTATCAGAGATGATTTCCCTTGGAGAGGCTGGGAAACAAAGGAATTAACCTGTAGGGTCAGAAAAAATTTGTCTTCTCTGTTAAAACACCTGTACAGTAAAGTGCAGGGATAGGAGAAAGGACTCTGCAGTGATCTGTATGTGAGAAATGGATGGTTTAACACTGTGCTGTTGTGTGGTAATACAGGAAGAAATTTTGACTGAGAAGTTGTGTTTCAATATTGATTTTGATATTATAACTGCTGATATAGATATATAAGTACTTATTGTCATGGAAATGTAACACTAGCCCACACCTTCGTTATGTTGTTGCATTTAAGACACACAGATAAAATTAAAAGATGCTTTAGTTCTTTGATATGCTCTAATATTTATATATAATTCTTTACTGGTGACAATTATCCTCTCTCTGAGAGGGAGCAGGACAACAGGCTGCCTGTATGCAGGATAAGGTAAAATGCATATTGCATGGTATTTTCTTAATATTGCAGAAAGAGAACCTTGGAAAATGAGAGGCAAAGACTCTTGACACTCAAATTTGAGAGACAGTTTTTTCACTTCCCCTTTGAACAGCTGTTTTAAATGAGGTAACAGCAGGACTGATGTGAGTGCAAAGGTGTTTTCATTACAGATGCATGCATCTTCCACATTATGACTGAGGTAAGGTTGGCTAAGCCCTAACCTAAATTAGCATGTTTGGTCATGTTTTATAAAAAGAGTTTTTGTTACTTGTCCTTTCTGAGGTGCTTTTGAGTGTATGTGGCTTTTTTATGCTTACTTGGAGTAGCATTGCTGACCTATCCATATGAAGCTGAGACACAGAAATGCTGTATGACTTTCCCAAGATCATACCACAAGGAAATATGAAGGATAGGAAAATAGTTCAACCAGCATGACTTTCCAAGTTCCTCTCTAAATACCAAACCCTTTTTAAATACTGTGAACATTTTTAAGGGCTGTTGTAAAACTGATACAGTCTTAACCCTCTGACAAAGTCTCCTCTGCGTGCTTTTTGTTTTATCCTGTCAAGGTTGTTATTATAGGCTTCCTTTATATTTATATTCCTTTATATATTCCTTTGTATTGAGGGGTGGGGGGGTGTTAAAAAAAACAAAAAAACAACCCACAACCTAAAATGTACTGCTTCCAAAAACAGTAGGGGTGGGTTTTTTGACAAATGAATCCTGTCCACATGTTGATCAGAGAAATTATCTTAAATGCAGAGACAAGAAAGAACTTGTCAAAGAAGACATCTATACAAAAACACCTGAATCAGTCAGCTGTATAATGATTGTAAGGGAAAGCAGTTTAACACTCTGTTAGACAAATATCTTACTGACCACAGCCACAGCTGCTGTTATTATTGCTGATCGTCACAAAGGCTGGAGTCGCTGGAGCTTTCCTCAATGTTTGAAGAATCCTGATGCTCTGATTCTTCCAACCTTTATGAATATATATATTGAAGAAGTGTGTCCTTGCTCACATAAGGTGAAGTAGTTTTATAAGAGTTCTCTCCCTGGCAGACTTCCAGTTTGAAGCACCTGCAGCAAATAAAGCAGATGTCCCAAATACTTACCAGTGCATTGAATTGTTTTAATGCCCCTGAATAACTTTTTGGCTAAAGTTTGATTGATTTTAGAATAGTCTGCAAGTTAACTCCTAAGGTTCAGTGTACAAGACAACTCCTACATTGCCAGGCAATGCTGAAAACAGATCAAAGGACTGAGGTATAAATGAGTAAGTAATTTGAATGTTCTGCCTTATCTAACAGAACCTTTATTCCCTTCAACAGTAGAAAATATCATTTAAGGTAATCTAAATCATTAGTGCTTGAACGATGATTCCTAAGCAGGGCAAATGGAGAATCATGAACAAAGAAAAAGGGGCATGAAACCAGAATAAAATACCAAAGATATTTGTGTGTTCATTAAAGTCTCCTCTTAAAGGATGTGAACTCCTCACACAGCGAATGAACCACACTTTGAATGTAGTAGAAAATAGTACCAAACCTTTTAACTATGGGGATATAAAATAATTTCAATTCCTAAACCAGATATAGAAGCAACTTCTCACAAGTATTGTTCTCTTCTAATGTGAGTTTGCCAGCTCTTTGGAGCAAGCAAAAACTCCTCAGATTGCTGTTGTTTCAAGGGACATTTGCAGCTGAGAGTATGCTATTGTAAGAAATGGCAGTGCTTAATGCAATAATTTGTGCTCAAAATGTTAATGTATCAGTCCTTGGTGTAGGGGCATATTAGTAGTTTTGCTAAAAACCATGAGGATGTGACCATCAGGCCTCTCCTCTGTGAAGTCTTACATTTCTGAAAGCAGCACTTAACATGACCATTATATGACATAACAAAATTAAAGGATATGGAAATATTCTTCCATCCAAGACTGCTAGAAGAGGGTTTCCAGCCATGGGAATCAGAGGGCTACACCACTGCTGCCTCAAGCTGCTGTTTAGAGTAGTTTTTTTTCTACGAATTGTACTGGGAGATGATGGAACTTGTTTAGGAAGTTTCCATATCATTGTTATTTTAAATTCAGGTACAGCAGTAAGTGAATGTAGATCCAATAAATTATGCTACCACTGTGTATGAACTTCCATCATGTCCATTTCCATGGACCAAGGATGGCTAAATTCTCCAGGACAGAAAGGGAAAAATGTATCACTGCCTAATAAAAGAAGAAGGGTTGAAACCAATTTATGCTGTTGACTGGTATGGGCCATAATTTGTTTTTCTGTCAAAGAGTCAGCATGCCAGTCTTTGGAAATGATGAGCAATCTCAAAACTGATTGTAAATTGCATCTGCCTGATTGGCAATGTAATCAGCTGAAGCAGAGGATATCAACACTGGGCGTGCAGGGCACTTTCTCCTGCCATCAGGTCATGCAGCTGCAGCAAGTTCAACAAAATGGCAGATCTTTCAGTGCACAAAAGAGCACAAACTTGACAGTCCAACCCCATGCAAGCACTTCACTTAAGTATCATTGGGTGTTTTATTTCCCCTGTGACTTGCTCTTGGCTAGTATCCATCCACTCAGAGCCTCTTGAAATGCCTGCTTGTGCACTTTACACAGCAACTTGGTTTTATTGGACATTCATTACAGTGGCCAGCTTCTGTGTAAAACTGTTATGCACTTTTTAGGAGAGATGTTGGCACTTGAATTACTCTTTTCTTCTCAAGGCATTTTCCTGCTTTTTCCCTTGTCCATTGAGGGATCATTAATGTGGATAAAACCTGTGGGCTCCAGGGAAATTATCAGAAAAGAGTTCCCTGCCAGACTATTGATTTCACTGTGTTGTTTTAGTTTCTTGCGCATAGTTTATTAAACATGAGTAGACTGAACAACAGAATCATATTGGTAAGTTAAGTTCTGTGTGGTCAGCATACATGGATAAAAAATGTAATGTCTACTTTATATAAAATACATATTTATAACACACACTTAAGCATTTTGTGGAGTGCCTTCCTAGACAATATGAATCTTTTATAATAATCAGTAGGTTAAAATTTGTTGAAGCTTAGTGTGCAGAGTTGCTGAAATGTTAGTTGTGCCAGCTAACAGGAAAATCTTCCCTGCTCCCCAGATTGGAAAATAAGGAAAATTATTAATCCCTTAGAATCAGATCACTCAGATATTTAGATTTTTTTTTTTTCTTTGTGGATGTGCAGGCTTTGTTTAATGTTGCTGCAACTATATAAGTAGGAAGTTGCAGACAAAAAGTTCAAGAAGGTAGAAAACACTGGCAGTGATAAAGGGATCTGCAACTGAGCTATTCAGACCATGGTGTAGAACTGCAAACTCTGTCCATACTGCTCCTTTTGGAGCACAAACTGTGTACTCACACACTAGAGCACATGGCATGGATCTCCTTCAGGTCCTGGTAAGTGCACTTGGAGGACATATTTTTATACTTTTTTCAGCTCAAAATGCTCTCCAGAAAGGCTAAGCCCTCTGCTATAACTCGCTAGAAGTGCCAGACTTGGCAAAAGCCAAACGTACATATTGTATGCTTTTTATTGGCAACAGATGAAGAGGTCTGTTGAGAGGTAAAAGAATTATGGAACACTCCTTAGGAGTGTGAGATGGGAAAAGGACCATCTGAAACACTTCTCTTGACTTTATCTTCAGAGGGAACTAACTTGTTCCTTCAAAAGCTAATCCTGAGAGTTAATCAATATGCAGTGAGTCATGTCCAGGGCCTTAGACCATTTGCCAGGCTTTGCTTTCATTAGCACAGCAAAAGTAGATCAAATAGATTGAAGCAGGTGATGCCAAAAATTTAATGTTTGTGCTTCAGACGTTTTAGGTGTTTTACCTTAGATTAGCTCCAGTCTGGTCTGTGGGCAAAATATCCCCAATAAACAGGTAGCCTTAAGCTGCCAAAAATAAAACTATGCCATGAATATCTTCTCTCAGAATATGAGACCTTTCAGAAGATCATCCTTAGAAGTACCATGCTGCATTTTCATCTGTTTTACAGGAGATTATGGCAGGAGTTTGGGTGTTGTTTCTTTTTTTTTTTTCTTTTTTTTTTTTTTTTTTTTATGGTGTCAATGCCTTTAGAAGTTGGAATCAAGTTTAATTTCTTCTCTTGACTAAAGTCAGGATTTATTTCTGTTTCATGGCCTATCTGTCCTGTCCTCCCTGCTTCATGAGCAGTACCATGGGACTGTCACCCATTTCTGCTCTCATTCCAAGCTCCCGGTTGAGTCACTGGACATAGGCATGTCCAGCAGGGAGGGGTAACTTGTATGTCTACAGAATATACTTTGGAGGAAACTCTTGATGACCTGTTACCAATGTTTTTAGACTTAGAGTTCATATTCTTACACCTGTTTAATAGCACTGCTCTGTCCCAGTCTGGGGAAATTTATGAATGTAGGAGGTGAACTTAGGTTCGTGGAAATGTAGTTTCCTCTTCGCAGAACTGAAAGGTGGACAGAGGCAGAGCTGAGGTCTCCTGCTCTACGCTGTACCCACACTTTGCAATAGCTGAACAGATTTTTGGAAGCCCATACCTAATCTAAAGAAGATGATTTACAGAGATTCCCAAACTGCAGTTTCTGACACCTACTGGTCAATAATTAACTAGTTTGAGCTGTGGGGCAGGTTTTCTGTGGTCAAGATGGTGGAGGTTTCCTTAGACATTGTCCAAACACTGTCTCTTTGATTGCTATCATCCACCTCCCTCTTATACAAAGTCATCTAGCCTTTTCTTTGTGTCCGTTCTGGTATACTATGAGCACTGCTTGGCATGATCTTCAGTACAATACAGTGTAGTTGTGACTTCATTTTCAGCACAAGCCTTGTGTCCTGGTTTAACCACAGCCAGCAACCAAACCCCACACAACCACTCACTCACTTCCCCACTAGTGGGGTCGGGGAGATAATCAGAAAGGTAAAAGCCAGAAAACTCGTGGGCTGACTTAAGGACAGTTTAACAAGGAAAGCAAATGCCACACACACAAGCAAAGCTAAACAAGGAATTAATTCACTGCTTCCCATGGGCAGACAGGTGTTCAGCCATCCCTAGGAGAGCAGGGCCCCATCAAGTGTAATGGTTATTTGGGAAGACAAACACCATCACTCCAAATGCTCCTCCCTCTTTCTTCCCCCTCCCTTTTCATACTGAGCATGATGTCATATGGTATGGAATATCCCTTTGATCATTTGGTGCCACCCATCCCAGCTGCGTCTCCTCCCAAGCTCCCATGCATCCCCAGCCTCCTACCCATTGTGGCAGTATGAAAAACAGAAAAGGCCTTGGCTCTGTGAAAGCACTGCTCAGCAAAACTTCTCTATATGTCAACCCTGTGTTCAGCACAAATCCAAAACATAGCCCCATACTAGCCACTGTGAAGAAAGTTAAGTCTCCCACAGCCAAAACCAGCACACCTTGGAGAAACACTTAGGCAGGCTTAGAGATATCTAGGGAGGTTTTGCAGGAGAACATGCACTGCCTGATTCCTCTCATTTCCAGCCTGAAGTGACTACTTGTTTCCATGCCAGGACAGAGCCTTTTATGGCTTTTGTGTACCTTTTTGTATTGCCAGAAATGTTGCTTATCCTTGTGCTGCTGGGTAATGCTATCATATCTGATCAACACAGGAGTGCATACACATTTTTTGTATGCCTTTTTTGGATGCCATGAGGAAATACGTAGCTGAAAAGGTTGCTGCACTGGGTGGTTAGTCACAAATGCCCTCTGAGTAGAGGATGCATGGTGGCTGTGCCCTGCGAAATGTCTATGAGATTTCAGGGGTTTTTTTCATCCCAGTTGGAACAGTGAGAACCGAGATCTTCCACAACTGAATGAACTGTCCTCATCACAGTTTCCAAATATTGCCAGGTAGTATCCATGTCATCTTTGCCTTCAAAGCAGATTGAAATACACCAGGCTTGGCACTGAGTAGCAAGAAGGAGTCCTGGTAGGATGGAAGATGACACCGAAGGAGTAAAAAGCAATAGTATGTGTGTTTATCTTTTTAACTTTCCCTTACCCTTTAGAGGGGCTCAATCCATAAAGTCTATTTGGAAAGTGTGTTTATGCAGAACATGTCTTCGCCTCCTGTTTGTGCCCTTTTTGATCTTGCTAAGTGCTGCTGGGCTACATTTCCTGCTTCAGTGCCTCTCGGAATATCTCACCAGTTGAACAATGTATTAGAGAGAAATGTAGCTTGTAGGCTGCAATGGAGAGTTTTGTGGGTTAGAGGGGGCAGAAGGGGAGATGTGCTAACTTGTCTCTCCTTCAGGTGACGGTGTGGTTAGCAGGGGCTATGGGTGAGTGGAAGATTGATAACTCCTGTCTTAGTTGCTGACAGAGCTCACTGTGAGGTTGGATAAAGGCTAGGGAGGTAGTGGTGCTTAATTAGGTCCCACAGGACAAAATCCAGCTTCCTCCACTTTGTCCAAGGAAACTTTTTCTTTCCACTTCCACAGTCAAAGAGGAACTTGAGTTCCACAGTCTCTCACCACAACCACTTTGTCTCTTCAGCCCTGATAAAAAAATCTGCCCTGACCGAATGCCTAGGTTTTGACTGAAACACACAATCCAAGTCCTGCTGCTTTATGACCCCAAGTTCCCTGCCACAGAGAGACTTTGTAGGCCGCCTGTTTTAAGTGTGTGCATACACTTGTGGATCTGTCTATTTTGACAAATGCTTTTGTGAAAAGGGTGTACTTCTGGAAAAGAATGAGCAGTATGGAAAAGTGTATAGACAAAAAATTATATTCAGAACTAAGGATGAAAAAAGCTTATCAAACTTGGTATGTTCACAGAAAATTGTGCTTTTACAACACATTTCACTGTGTCAGTCAAGTTAAATGTTTTTCAGGCATGATAGAGGCTTTTGCATTATTAAGATGCTTCTACAATGTGTAGGTCTGGTGAGAGCTTGTTACAGATTATAAACTTGATGCTTTTTCCTCACTACTACTTAGTTTTTATCTTCATTTAGTTTAATAATCTGGGGGGGAAATGCAGACTTTTCACAAATCTTCAATGTTTATGCTGCAGCACATTTTTATTTGAGACATGGGAAACACTTTTCACTATGATGAGAGAATTTGGGTGCTTAAGCCTGGAGAAGAGAAGGCTTCAGCAACAGCTTAGAGCATTTTCCAGCACCTAAAGGGACTGCAAGAGAGTAGGACAAGGTGGAATGGCTTCAAACTGAGAGATAGCATGTTTACTTCATATATTAGGAAGAAATTATTTAACTGCGAGGGTGGTGAGACACTGGCATAGGTTGCCCAGAGAAGCTGTGGATACCCCAATAGATGCAGGTGTTCAAGGCCAGGTTGGATAGGGCTTTGAGCAACCTGCTCTAGTGAAAGTTGTCCCTGCCCTTGGCACTGGAATTGGAACTAGATGATCCCTAAAGTCCCTTCCAACCCAAACCATTCTGTGATCCTTGAAATCTCATCTTTGCTGACTACCTAGACATGCCATGAAAAAAAGAACCACTATTTTTTTCTTTTGATCTTTCTGATACAGGTGTGTTTTAGGGTAGCCTAGAGTACTACTTGTTCATACCTGCCATGAGCATTTTTATCCATGAGTAGAGAGATACTTTTGTCCTTTAAACAGTGTTAAATGCTATAAGCATGACAAAAAAAAATTATAATCCATACAAAATTAATATATTTATAATACATATCTCAAAAAATAATTTTGCATAGAAGAGATAGAGAATAAAATATTGGTAATATTTAAGCAAGTATAATGCCTTAAATGATTTTTCTGTGTCTTCGTTATATTTGATAAATAAATTTTTTTTCTAGTTGTTTGCTATGGGAATTGTTTGTTATAATAGCAAATCTTTCCATGGAAGGAAGATCCCATGATTTTTTGAACCATTTTCTTGTAGACCATGTTGATTTCCAGGCAGTATCTAAAACTGCTCTGGTAGCTAATTATTAATGGTTTGAAAATCAGTGAAGTAAATATTAGGGTCACATTTATAACATAAAAATTCTAAATCTGGAACATAACTTGAGATTGTATATCTAGTGGTATTACTACTTGTATTACAATAACACCCAGAAATGCCCACCGAAATCAAGTTTTCATTTATAGTCCATTATAAAATCTTTGTTTGTTCAGTCTGGAGAAGGGGTGACTGAGGGGAGTCATAGCTGGTTGCAGCTTCCTCACAAGTAGAAGCAGAGGGGTAGATACTGTGTTTACTAACAGGTGACAGGACCCAAAGGAATGGCTTGAAGCTGTGTCAGGGGAGGTTTAGGCTGGATATTGAGAAAAGTTTCTTCACCCAGAGAGTGGTTACGTGCCAGAACAGACTCACCAGAGAAGTAGTCACAGCACCAAGCGTGGCAGAATTCGAGAAACATTTGGACAATGCTCTCAGGCACATGGTGTGTTTCTTGGAGCTGTGCAGGGCCAGGAGTTGGACTCAATGATCATTGTGGGTCCCTTCAATTCTGTGATTCTAAGTCTTTCTCCATGACAAGGCTGCTTTAAGGAATAAGGCCAAAGTCCAGCATTCTGGGTTACTCAAGGAGAAGATTACTGTGAAAGCTTGCCAGCTGATTAAGTCCACAGGAGTGACGATCAGTGAACTACTACACAGTTAAAGGCAGCATGATATACAGGCCTGCCAATTCAGGAACTGCTTCCCTCTCCAAAAGTCCTACCACCAGTCCTCAGGGATATAGATTTCTCTATTGCTTTTGGCCAAGCAGTGGCATCATGGTAGTTGCCTAACAAGTGCATGGCTCATTAATTGTAATGTTTATCTCTAAAATGGCAAAACTTCAGCTCTGCATCTCCTGGATGCTTTCGGACTTATGAATTTCTATTGAACAAGAGTTCCAGAAACAGAAGTATTTTGGAAAGGCTACACTAGGAAATTAATTTGTATGTGAAACATAGTTCCTGGAACTGCTGGACTGTGGAAATATCAGCAACAACAGGAAAAGTAGCAGAGTTTATTAAGACTGTGCTCAGCTTGCTCACATTAACTGTCCATGCAGTCTGTCTAAGAAGTACTTGCAGTACCGAAAGTTGTCTTTTTCTGAACAACGTCAGCCAGCAAATCAGAAGCTGACTGCATGGCCTGGAGGTCAGATCAGGACAGATTTACTGTCAGCCAGCTGAGCGATGTACAAGTGTCAGCCCATTAAGCTGAAAGAGGACGACTGTGGAAATTTTTAAGGCTTGGTTTCTGTATCTCTAGCACCTGAAGTCCCCGTTAGTTATAAAATTTATGACAGAAAATGCTACTTCTGAAGATATTCATGTCTCTGATGCTAGATGAGCAGCTTAAAGTTTGAGTGTGAGACTTAGTAGGAGATTATTAGGTTCTGAATAATTCTTCCAGAACCAAATCATTTTATACCTTGTTCCCAGGGCAATATATTTGCAATGAACAGTACCCAAAATTAGAAGTCAATCACATACTGTGGTGAAATATGCCATAGCATTTCATGAGAGTGTAGTTCAAGGCATAAGATATCAAACTCATGGTTCATCTCATCTTCTATTGTCTTCAATAGTAGCTGCAGAGAAATAGGAAAAAAGTGTAGAAAAAGGTTAAAAAAACCTGTTTAATTCCAAAAGACTTGCTATTAATAGCTAAAAGACACTGGTTTAAATTATGGGGGTTTATGTCCCCACCCAAAACTTGTATCGTTAAGTCAGTAGTGTTGCTAGTCATATAACTGTCCAGTCTCCCTTTGTATTATGCAGCTGTGTATTGCACAGCCTAATTATTCATTGTCTAGAAATAATCACCAATTGTCCCTTCTTGTTTGATTGAAAGCCTCCTTTGTGCCAGAGGGGAATGGTAGTCCCCAGTCCTCCTGCCACACAACATTTGTTTTTTAACAATTTATTATTTCCCCTCTTGCTTGTTTAATTTCTGCAGGAAATCACATTATTCTTTGCAATCACTATTCATGGAGGAGGGATTCATTTCATCTCCTAATCATTCTCATTATCATTCTTGTAGAAACCCCACCTCTGTTTCTCCATGTCCTTCAATTATACTGACTTCCCTTTTAGTTATTCTGCATAAACACATTACTTTTGACATCAGATGCTCAGTTCTCAATGCACAGCAATATCCACTTCATTCACTCAAAACATTTATCAGATATTATGACCATCTGGCTCACTGGCCAGGCCATGCACAAGAGGAAAAATGGCTCTAAGAAGCAGCAAAAAGTTGCAAAGACAGGAACACCATCACCATCCAACCTCTTTAGGCATGCTCTCCCATTAAGACTGAAGTGACTGACTGGAGGCTGCTGAGCAGTGTCTGACACAGTATTTCAAGTGCAGCTCCCTTGTTTGTGCTGCTCAGTATTGGCTGTAAGGAAGGCTGTGGGAGTACTGAGGGCTTTCAAATAACTCCAATTATTGTGTGTAGATGAACTGAGACACCCAGGGCAATCAAACCTGACAGTTGCTGGACAATTCCTTACACCTGGAGATACCCAATCCTCTTGCTAGCTAAATCTGGGAAGATATATTGTTGTTTACCTGTGTGGATATTTTGATGGGCCGAAGTTTGACTGTTATCACAAAACAGGCACAGGAAAAGGAGAATGGGCATATTTTGTCATTTCCCAGGTTTCCACACCAATGTGTGGGTTTTCCACACTAATTCTATAGTCTTCTTGAGCCCAATTAATAGTTGTAGTAAGAAAAGTTGAAATAAGAAAAGCACTTTTTCTGCATGAAGACAGTGACTGCATTGAGGGTTATTCCCTATAATCTCTTACAGAAGTTTGAATAACAGAATATGAAGAAAAAAAATAGATAAAGTTACAAGAATTAAGTGATTCTTTTTTACCAACTTCTTGAGACAACCAATATGAATGAAAAAGATTATGAAAATAATTTTAAAAATCTTTTGTTTTACCAGTTCTCTGACATTTTCTATTAGGCAATACAGTAAAAAAGTTGAAACTGTTTTTAATTGTTTTTCTGTGGCTCAAATAATATGTCAAAACATATTTAAAATACAAATGTATTAAATAACGTACAAAAGACTATGAAAAAAAGGAATTTTTTTTGCAGAATGATTTTCAATTTTTTTAACATATTCATTTTATATATATATATATATATGTATATATATATAGATATATATATATATATGTATATATATTTAATTTTTTCATGGTTAACAAAATTAGTGGGAACCATGTACAGGAATTTGTTGATTTTCCATACATTTCCACAAAATGTAGATTTTGATGGAATTTTTGCAGTGAAGTGCTGAATTCCGACTGGCTATGACTTAATATTATTTTGTTATTTATAGGCTAATATCTCCCTGTGCTCTTCTGTCTATGATCTCAGAAACCAGCTGATTTCTCACAGAAAGTAATATAACATAACTGTATAAATTTTACAATTCACCAATCATCAATCTTTCTGATTTTAAACATACCAAGTCTTTCATGTGTTATAAGTCAAAATTTAGTTGCAAAGAATTCGATCCAAGCAAATTTTAAATCTTTGAATGTTTCCATGACCATGTACTTCCCTAGACAGTTCTATCTTCATAACAAATACTTCTGACCTTCAAAAAGCCAAGTACCACAGCAAAAATCCTTATTTTATATATTGCCTTCTGAAATTAAAACCTGTTAAAATACTCTTTATAAATTTAAACACTCTTTAGTAGTATACAAAGGATTTTTGAATCTTTCCTCTGTAAAATCAAATCACATCCTATTTTATATCACTAAATACATCCATTTTCTCTCAATCATTATGCAGGTTTTTTTCATAGTATCACATATGAAAAGGACCTTTCTGCACCATTTTGTGAAAGTTTGAATATAATTTCCTTCTAATTGTTATTCTTAGAATTTGGCTTTGTGTGATGCTCTCAAAATGTTTTAGCAGTACTAAATATCACAGTGCAAAGCACTTAATCATTTGTGATTTCATTTTTTTGAATCATGATAACTTCAACTCTCTTGCACCCATATTCTCTTCTCCCCTGTCTTTACCTAATGATGGTGTAATTAATATCCTCTAATCACTACAATGCTACACAGACAGAGGAGTCTTCATAATTTACAGTTAATGCTGGGTCCAGCGCACTAAACAATGTCCTTCAATAAATGTAATACATTCAGTCAGAGTAGTCTGTTCACTTACTTAGTGATTTTAGTCTGAAAGTTCTTCATGGACATATCCGTGAGAAAGGGATCTAATTTGATCTAAGTTTGATCTCAAGACTCTTAAGTGACAGAGAAGGCACCACCTCTCAGACTAAATTATTTTGCTCATTAATTATCATTAGTTTTCCAGTACTGCTATATATTCCTCATGTGAACATGTTTAGCTGCTAAATCTCAATTTTTAATATTTCTATTATTTTGGGGGCAAATATGCATGTTAATAATTTATAACTGTTTCTTTATAATTTTCATAAATATTTTCCCTACATAGTGATTCACATAACTTGCCAGATACTATGAAGTACCTCATGGAGGGACCAGGTTTCCACCTTTTCCTTAGATGAGCAGTTGAGTCCCAAGGGATTCAGTTGTCCACATGTTATCCCAATATTATTTATGATTGTTATAGTGCGTGGGAAAAAATATTTTTCTGGAAAAATAAATAAATTAAACAATCCTATTAAATCTTATGAATCTGAAAAGAACACAGAGAGCAGCTAAAATAATTTTTCATTTTAGAAATTGATTAATAGAAAATAAGCTATATAATAATGTTTATGAACTCAGAGAATAACAGCACCAAACCTCTAGCATACCTTTTACTGTAAATTTTGAATCATAGAATTAAGAACCATTTAGATTGGAAAATATTGTTAAGGTGATCAAATCCAGTCATTAACCCAGCACTGCCAAGGCCACATATACCAACTGGCTGCAACTCCATTCAACACCACTCTCTCAGCCTGGACAGAGAGGTTTTTACCCAGCAAAGAGTGCACCTGTGTAGTTTCTCCATCAGTGAACAACTATCTTGTCCAGGAGAATGCTGTATGAAGTGGTGTCAAAGGTTTTAATAAAGTTCAGACACAGAATATCCACGCCCTTTCCCTCTGTTATCTAATTCAGTCTGTCTGTTCTTGACTTTTTGTATAGTCTGGGTTCCAGTTTAAGTCTATTTTAACGGAACTAGGCCAGCATAAGGATGATCAGGTGACCATTAATACTGACAGAATATTGTCCTGTCACGGCAAAGGTACATATTTTTTATTTCTGAAGGCCCATAATGCAGATGAATCATATTTCTGAGCTCTTTGGTAAACATGAACTCCACATCATCATTGCTTCTTCCTCGCTATTATAAAGTGAATGGAAGGAGCTCGTTTTACTCAGAACTTTAAGCTGAAAAGGGTTTGGAATTGAGAGTGACAGTGTCACAGGGGCTCTCAAATCTGGTACAAGGGAAGAAATAGTCAGTGTTTAAACCTTTCCAAACATTTGATTTAGTTGAGCTAGTTGTTGGGATTTCATTTTTTTTGGCCTTTAATTTCCTCCATGTGCAGTTGCAGGGGCTATTGCAGACAAACTAAGGGCTAAGAATGTAATGTTTGATCCAGAGTTTAAAACTTAGTATGATGGTCCTCAGTGGCACCACATAAATTTTGTGGACCAATTACCATGTGACGTAGAAATGCAGTTTCAGAAAACTGCAGTTTCAAAAAGAAATTGAGAAACAACTAACAACTTCTGCTATCTTGCCTTCTTGCATATTACCTGGCAGATTTGAGTTACAGAATAATAGCAAGATCTCAAACCACTTAGTTGGGTTTTTTTATTTTTTACCTTGTATGTATAAATCACTCTTTTTCTACCTTCATTCCCACTGGTTGTTGTTACTATGGGACCCCCAGTCCATGTTCCTTTCTCTTTTATTGAGGCATTTGAAATAATTATGGTTTCAGAGAAGGAGAGAGCTGTGTTTTGTATCAGACATTTTGCTGAAAGAAAGGCTCTTTCTCATACAAGATTCACTAATCATAAGAAACCAGGTTTTGTCACGTGTATCTATAAATATAATCATATGGCATATAAATAGAATTGTTTTTAAATAGAATAGCTGTCAAGATCTTCAGTCAGGCTTCAGCAGCAGCTCTTTAAGAGAAAAGGCTGATTGAAAAGGGAAGTCAGTCAACAGCAATTTAGTATGAGGGCTAATAATCAACACTTCAGTTTCATTCCTGTTAAGCAAAAGGAAGTCATTTGACATAGATGTCACTAGGAAGGGTACAACATAAATAATGATGTTTTGTAGACCTCACAGGAACAGAAAAAGAAGGTACATGTATATTAAAATGTTGGTGCATAATATATTATCCATGTGGTTACCCAGGGGATATTTATATTTCAAAGAAAAGAAAATTTGTTCTCTTTCAAACCCTCTCCCCAAATAAATTGAAAGAAATAAGAAAACCATACAAAAAAATTATATTTTCAAAATTTGAAAACATAGAAAATTATTTTTATGGTGCAGTTGTATAGTAATGTGTGCATATTCAATATATTGATATTAAAAACTTTGTGTAATGCAGATTCTGGTGAAGACTCATTGATGTGTATAAGGTAATCAGCAGCTCCTAGTAGCAGTTTCAAAGGTTAATCTGCCTTCATTTATACCTCTTAGATGATTTATCATTTGCAGGGTTAAATTAGAAGCAATATAAAACAGAAGTGCTGTGTTAAGTGTCAGTTTCTGAAGACTTCTGCTTGCAGAAGCACTGATTGAGCCCTGTTCAAAGAACAGAATGGAAGGACCTGGGCAACACTAGAGCCACAAAGGCTGCTGGAGGGGTCTTCAGCATTTATATTCTATAGATGTTGAGAAACTCCAGATCTTCTGCTATGGCTCAGAAATAAAATCCGCTCTGATGTTACATCATAGGGTGAGGTACTAGTGGGGGTTGACTCCTGAATTTTTTAGTGTAAAGACTTTGAGGGACAATTTCCATCACCAAATGCATTGGCTCTTCCATCCCAATGTTCTGAAAATTACCAGGAGATTTTCTTCTGCCTACCAGAGGGAAATAAATTGTCACTTAGCCTTTGAAAAGAAGATGCTTGTGATCCAAAGATTAATCTGGCACTCAAATTTGGAAGAAAAGACATCTAAAGATGTGGAGTTTAAAAGAAAATAAACAGAGCTTTTTTATATTTCATAGCAAGAAATCTACCAATATTTCAGGAGCTGTTCTTTTTCCTTCCATATGACAGCATCAATTGTGAAAAAAGGTCATGCTGTGCTTAGATAAAGAGCCTTTTCCATTGACTTTAAAGTAAAACTATTGGAAAAACTTCCTTGTTCTTAGCATTTGATATGTTTATTTGCATAAAATTTTAATTTGCTACAATAATAACCTTCAATTTTTACTTTCTTATTAGAAAATACATTATCCCACATGAGCATATGGCTGTAAATATTAAAGTGATGACAATAAAAAGCTTTCATACCTAGCAAGGTAGCTATTTATTTTAGTTTATCACTGTATCTGCCTAACAATAGCATTTCAACAGGCACCAGTAAATTTATAAAACAAAAAAAAGTTTGATCAAAACCCATCAATTTCATCAGCTCTAGAAGTTCCTACTAAATATCTTGAACTTGACAAAATCTTGACTGAATTGCAGGCTGAGTTCCACTGAAAGGTTGCCCACTTTCCTGTCAGGATACTGAAGTGATTTGGTTTTAAATAGTCTCTCTAAACTTAGATCTAGGCACCCAGACCTTCCAAACTCTACACTTTCAGAAGGCCTGTTTTTATGTCTTTGCCAAAATGCTGTGTGACGTGCCTGGCAACTGTGGGAACTTTGGAGACATGCCACCTGCCAGAGTCCTCTATTTTCACACTTTTTGAGTGCAATAATGCTTGTTGTCCTGGTATCCACAAATAGCCACAGGACAAAGAGCCTGTAACCTCTTAAAGCAAACTAATATGTCCTCCTGATAACTATAAAAACCTGAACATTCATGAGGTAATGAAAGCAATTACTATTCTTGAGAATTTCCACAGTAAGCATAACAAGAACCTGAAATTAACTTAATTCATTTAGAAGACACTGTGCAGCTGAGAAAGCACATCTACAGAATTTTCATAGTTTCTCAAACATTTTATGTTGATTGTTACAGAATTTCATGTGTTTTTAAATTAGAATAGTGGAAAAAACACCACCAAAACAGTAAACTGAAAATAATTAATTACAGTGCTGAGGGAATTTCCTTCTAGCTTGCAATGACCTGTTTTCTTATTTGATTTCTTTATTTCTTTTTCCCCTAAGAATAGGATGAGGATTATTAATTTTCTTCACTCTCCATTTGAAACTATCTTTTCTTTCTTGATCTTAGTTTTACACTATGTAGTTTTGTAAATGTTTGGGAGAGAAAGAAAATACACTGTTTTCTTTCTTTCTCATTAATTGCATCATCTTTATACTGCTTTCACTCCTTCCCAAAGAACAAGGAAAAGAGTGAACTTCTTTGCAAATGTACTCTACATCATTGCTAGGCTGCTAACAACAGGAAAAAATTAAATTAGTCAAACAAGGATGATGCTTAGCAAGTCAGAACCCAAGAAAAAAGTGGTTGTAGTGAGAGAATAATTCTGGACCATTATTGGCTTATAACAGGTTTGAATTATACTCTTCCTTGGTAACTGTATCTGCTGATCATGTGCTAGATGCTGGACATTTGAAATACTATCCCAGTGTCCATTATCTTTTATGGATTCTTATTACATGGCAGATGCAGTCCCCTGAATGTTGGGTGTTCCATCAGGGTTTACTTGCCTTTGGTTTTTAGGGGTTTCTACTGATTTTTTTCTGGATGCCATTCAAACACCAAAACAGACATCACCGGTAAGTGGAACCACAAGCTGATACTTTTATTTAGTTTGACACAGTTGCACAGCGTGCACCACTTTAAACAGGTGGTTAAACCATACATAGGCCTATTTTCCAAATAGGAACACCTATAGCTAGCTTTTCATTTCAGTGATTTTGATGCTTTTCATAAATTGGGTATTATATATGTAGTGTGGTGACTGTCTTTGTCATTATTTAAGGTGTTATTCATGTGATGAAATTCAGACAGCTACTATGTATGCTAATCACTCTCTATTCCGTTTTAAGTGAAAAAAGCTATTCATGTGAATGACTACAGCAAGTCAGTCCCGCTCAGTGTTTGATTGTCCCACATGTAGGTGTCTGTAATGTTGGTGCTTAGAACTAGACAAGGTAAATCCCAGCTTGTATTTCTGTGGTAGGAAAAAGATTTACAAAATGAAGTGGAAGCAGCATCCACCAGAACACAGACACAAGAATCATCCCAAACAAAGACATATAGGTATTTACATGTAATTTTGAGCTTCCTACCTCTGGCTTTCCCCTTAATACATATCCTAAGCAACCTGCAGTTATAATGAGGAAAGTTCATCTTCCTGTGTATCTCCAATATAATTTTAATCTTCTCTAACATAATTCAAGGCTGTTCACATTCTCCTTCCAAGATATCATCCAGATTTTGTTTACTTTTATATTCAAAGGAATTTCTACTTCCCTATAAAATATAAAAAGAAAATGCTAGGGATGCTGGCATAATCTTTAAAATATTATCAGATAATCATAGAATTGTTTAGGTTGAGAAAGCCCTCTAGGATCATTGAGTCCAACTGTTAACTCTGCACTGCCAAGTCCATCACTAAACCATGTTCCTGAGAACAACATATACATGTTCTTCAAATGCCTTTAGGGATGGTGACTCCACCACTGCCTGGCCAGCCTGTTCCTGCACTTGCCAGCTCTTTCAGTGAAGAATTGTTTCCTAATATCCAGTCTAAACCTCTCCTGGCACAACTTGAGGCCTCAGCTGCTCCTCAACAGAATTTATGCTGCAGACCCTTCACCAGTTCCACTGCCCTTCTCTGGATTTGCTCCAGCACCTCAATGTCTTTCTCGTAGTGAGGGGCCCAAAACTGAACACAGGATTTGAGATGCAGCCTCACCAGTGCCAAGTAGAGGTGGATGATCACTGCTCTGATCCTGCTGCCACACTATTGCTGACACAGGCCAGGAAGCCTTTGGCCTTCTTGGCCACTTGGGCACACTGCTGAATCACGTTCAGCTGGTCCTTTTCCCCCAGGTCCTTGTCCTCTGGGCAGCTTTACAACCACTCTGGCCCCAGCCTGTAGCACTGCCTGGGATTGTTGTGGCCCAAATGCAGGATCCAGCACTTCACCTTGTTGACCCTCATATAATTGGTCTCTGCCTGTTGATCATAACTACCCTGCAGTCATAGCAACAAAAAATTTATCTCTCCACTTGTTTTCAGTACAATTTTCTTTCTTGTGGTTCAGGTAACACTTTTTCCTTCAAGACTGAGCCACTTTTGTTCTGTACTTCAATAGACAAGAATTAGGGCATAAATAGAAATAAATAGTTTTACTCATCTATCTTTTTTTTTTTTTTTTTTTTTTTTCAGGAAATCCCCTGCTTAATGTGAAAAGGCAGATAGGGTTTAAACATTCAGAGAAGCTAACTGTGAAGGTTACATCATTTCTGACTGCCCATTCTATAATGAATTAAGGTCTGTTTTGTTAGGTAGAAGACACTGTACAGATTGACAAAGTATTTAGTGAGGTAAAGGTTACAGGGAAACATAATATATTTCTGTACATCATATCTGGGAAAAAATGAAATGAGCTTTCAGGTAGAGAAGCCCCCCTTTAGGTTTGAAATACACCTAACAACTTCTGAAGCTCTATATAGAATTATTTACCTCTATTGAAATTTTCTGTATTATTCTAAAGTCTGTTCTTCTTTCCTTGACCATTCTGCTGCTGCACATACTTCTGTGTTCAGTTCCCTTTCATTTGCTTTTATTATGACCCCTACAGGTTCTCTTTGATTTTGTTGTCTTCTTTGGCTTAGTGTATGGTTTGCAGTAGACATTTCTTCACTTCAAATACCAGATCATGCTGTCAGTATGTTTAGCTTTCAGGGAGAATTGTGATACTGTTTTAGTCAAGTGGGACCGAATTTATATTACTTGATTTTACATACTTATGATTCTTCTTGTCTTATGATAGTTCCCCAAGCTGGACAGATGATTCGTACCCTAAAAGTCATTGTCCCTATCTATTAACTGTAAAGTGATATAAAATTTGGTGCCTCAAATATAAACATCTAGTGTAGGATTAAATTCCAGACACTCTCTTCATGTAAGTGTCAACTCCAAAATGCAAAATGACCAAATTAATTGCCTTAGGGTGTCCAGGAAATTTGTATGGAGCTATCAGAAACAACAGAGACCAAGAGAGATCTAGACTTCACAGAGTGGAAGCTACATGCTGGATGGAAGCCCCTAAGGCAACCTAGTTAGCACCAGATATACATTTAGTCAACCACTTGAAATATAGTCAGTGGCACCAGGAGGATAATGCAGCTCACTTTACAGAAGATATCTGAGGTGAAAATCACATCCTAAACATAGGTGTCTAATATCTTTGAGATTCATAATGACTAAGTCTTGTCATTCCTGTGCTGGTTTCTTGTGGATGTGTGATACCCTAGGGCACTATAAGCCCACTTACATGTGTGTAACTAAGCCATATGCTGGACTATCACTAGGTTTAGATATTTTAAATGAATCCCAACCCTAAAAGTAGGTGAACTAGTCTTGCATTCTAATCTCTTTCCTCATTCCCTTTTCTGTAAAATGGACAAAATGATGGCAAGGACAGTGACATCAGAATGGTTTCTTAAACATGTTATAATGCTGTTATAACTTCATTAAAATAATTTCATGAGATCTGTGTATAAAAGAAGTTTGTACTAGCTGAGGAACCAATCCACTAGCTGTAAAGTGCTTTGAAACTGTTCAGTAATGAACACTATAAAACTGCACAGTAATATCTTCTAACAGATTTTTCTTAATTAGCCACTAAAACTGTAGAGTTAGATCTTTCCCCCCCTCCCTGAAAAAAAATTTCATGCAAAGTTAAACATTTTAACTGGCTTTGCCATTTAAACATAAAATATACTGTGTTCTCTCAGTCAAGAAAAAGTCCCTAGTCCATTGAATTTGCTTTGTCTCTGCATTCCAACAATAATCAGTACAACAGTTATTGTGCAATGGAGTCTGAAGATATTCCTGAGACAATAAATCAAAACAGAGCAGTATGTTCAACTTACACTTAATGAACATGATGACACATCTAGATGCAGGGAATGATACATTATGGGTAAGCTGCATGAGAAGTTTAAAACCTTCATCAGAGCTATATTACACAAGCAAGGGAAAAATAAATACTAGAAATTCCAGAGCACTACATATTATGCATGAAAAGCAAAATACTTTGAAATATGTCACAGACCAATAGCACAGGAGTATTTCCTTTAGAAGCTGATGAGTACCCTTTAACCAGAGCTCAGTTAACGACTTCTGTCATTGTGCAAATGCATGAAGCCTCTACAGTGGTTCATTTTATTTATTTTCCCTTTTAAACATAAACAAGTATAATGGTATTCTTTAATTAAACCAATTTTAATTATATTTTGCATGCTTAAATAGAATATTTTTGTACTATGATGTACAGCCCTAGACACACAAACCATACTTAATAGTAGAAGAAACATCATGTTCCTTCCTTGGCTCCTTTTAGCAGTCTGCCAGTGAAAGCTGTTTCATTTGCCTATGCTCATGAACACCTTCTAAAGGTAAGGTCCTTCAGGTCAGCAGTGAACTTTCATTTCAACAGAAAAGTAATTGATGGGAATAGTGACCCAAGGACAAATTACCTCTTTCCAAGACCTAATTTATTTCTGTGCAAGGGAGTGAGGCATTATAGATGTAATACTACCTATATAATGAATCCCAGGCACTTGGCCTAAAATTGTATGGAAACCCAAGTAGCTGAAACAGCAAGATCTTAATTCTAAAGTACTTTCTTAGCAGCATATCAGAACATACAGGACACTATGTGAGCATCTTCACCAAATGCCATGCAGCATCAGACATAATAATTTCTTCTTTATGTTCACTTACAACCATTTATTATATTTTTAAGCAAACTGTGCATTCCTTAATGGAAGTAGCTTTTTTTTTTTTTTAACTGTAGTCTCAAAATCAGCCCTCCTTATGTTAACTTTTAGAGCAATATTATCACAACAAAAAAAAAAAATTCTAGTCTTTCATTTATTATCAACATATGAGGGTCTGCATATTAATTTTCTCTTCATTTTCATTGATTTTTTATAAATAAATCTGTTGGAATGTTGGAAGGAATATCAGCCTTTTTCTAATGACTATTTATTGTATTACCTTCCTGAGGAAATGTTAAATGACCACATGTGATCTTACTTCAGATAACTAGTTCTCACACTTCTTACTCTCTCTGCCACATATAGTGATACACTCCTTAGCTGTGAAAAACAGCTGTCTTCAAGTTTTGTTTCAAAGCCATCTACCATTACTGGCTTTATTTTTCTTTTCATAGACTTTTTCACTCTACCCTTCATAAATTTATTGTGAATACTGCAAGTGAGCTTGCTGTGTAAAATAAAATAATAATAATAATTAAAAAAATCCCTGCTCCTCCCCACAAAAAACAAAGAAAGAAAACTCCCACTAGTTCATTTTGCCCACTGTCTTCTACCTACTGTTTATGTATTATGTTACCTGTTTTACTGCATTTATCAGATTTTCAAATCTTATGTATATCTGATATTCTCTAATCTTGAGAGATGCTAATCATCATGTTATCATGGGCCACTGCTGCCTGCTAAGCTCCAGAAGTAGAACCTACAAAGGGCGTGACATATTTCCAAACCTGAAAGCTTTGTAAAAGTTTTGTAAAAGACTTTAGCAAGGCCACAAGATACAGACCAGATGGCAGAATCATCAGAGGAAACATTAGGCTTCTACGTATATTAACTACTTGAGTTCACCACTTTTAAGCATACTGGATATTTAGGGTTTTTTCCTTTCTTTTCTGTGTTTTCCATCCAAATTCTTAGTGATTTTCAAATTAAACAGCTTGAGATACACGGCATGTTAACTGCTCAATGCATAAATAATGATTGTTGATATAAAATGGTAATTACATTGAAACAGAGAGAAAGGACTTCAGTGTCAATTTTGCATTCAATTTTGGTTTGAATTTTGACTTTGGTTTAAGTATGAGAATTAATTTTATATTCATGCTGAACATGACTTGAGTTTTTCACTTACAACTACCATGTTTCCACTGGCTTATAATGCATCTCCTCTGGCCTGACCTCTCCCTGTGCCACAAATTATTTCAGTTTGTAAAAGCATTCTGGGGAAAGATGATTACATGTTTATCCTATTTTTCCCATTCTTCACTACATCTTCACTTTTCATTATAGTTTGAAACAGGATACCCAACTAGGTAGACTTTTGATCTTACCTAGAAAAGCCATTTATTGGAAATCAAAAGACTATTTCATTTCCCTGAAGTTAAATTAATTCTCAAATTGTTTTAAGGGTATTATTAACTGTGAGCATTGTGGTACTAACTGTCCTGCAGTTCTCTATATGTCACATTAACAAAATGTGACCTCTTCTGACAGCACTGTGGAGTGTTCATCTATTCACTCGTGGAAAAGAATATTGCTACCTAGAGTTACATCCTCAATCTGTGCAAATTATCATACCTCAGTTGGAAATTAGTGCAACTATAGTAATTTATACCTGCTGAGCAGCTGGTCCCTAGAGAGTGCTGGGGAAAAATATTCTAAAATAAAAAAGTTAAAAATCTTTACTGATGTCTCACATCTAATTTAGATTCTCATTTAAACCTTCTTGGCCAGCTTCTCTTTCAGTGCTAGTTTCCTGAAATTAATGGAGTTAGGTCAACAGGGAGGTTGACATGTTATTTTTGGATCAGAGGTTCGTATTTTCCAAGAGAACAAAACATACTCTTCACATGGAAACAATACTGGAAGATTTTTGAATTTATGGTAATTTCCAGGCTGAACAAAATAACTTGGTGATAAAGGCATGACTGCTTATTGTTCAAACCTAATTATAATGCAGACCAATTGCTCAAAATTCTTATTTCATGCTGGAAGCAACATGTTTCAGACATGGAAAACTTCCAAGTTGGCTCCTTGACCACCCAGAAGATTTTACCAGAGGTTTAATTCTAATTCTGAGAACAAAATAAAATAAAGCATGTCAGAAGCCAGCTGCCTCTAGCATTGCTCCACACATTACTGCTACTGTTCTCTTGTGATATTTGTCAGGGTTTCCCCAGAAATACAAGCATTTATTTAATTTGCTGAGCAGAAGTTCTATACAGATAGTGTTGACTGCATGAAACAAGCCTGCAAAAGCAAAGTCAGGCATCAACACTGGTCATCAAAGGAGAAGACATATTAGGTGCCAGTGAGACAAGTTATAGACATGCTCTGAAGTTTCTTAGAAGTTCGCAGTGAGATGTCAGAGGGACCATACACAAGGAAAGTGATATTTAAATGGAGTTTTACGACTTTTAAATCAAGAGAGAAGACTTTTGTTCATTTATTCTCAACATTTTGATGGTAACTTATTTGACATCTTGGATTCAACTGCATTTTATTAATCATAACTTATGTTGATGGTACAGGAGTTTCCTGATGTTTTCTTAATACAGTTATCGCCTTCTTCTGGACCCTAATGTCCAGTTAAATTTGTTTAGGTGCTAGATCCACAATACTCCTGGATAGCTGTGATAGAGGGATTTTAATATTTTATTTAGACAGTCCATGACAGGGTCTGTATTGTTGTGATATGCTGATTCCTTTTACCCTTTCAATGAAAACTTAATTTTAGACAATTACTAATGTGCACATGAAAAGTGTTTCCACCCCTCACAGAAGTAATTTAAAAGTAATTTTCCATTCAAAAATTTTTAAGAATGAGAGGAATGCCTCACTTCCTTGTCTGTTCCTCACTTTCTGTTGTGGAAAAGTTCCATTGAACAAGAGTAGAAGGCAAAACTACTGCAGTTGAATGAAAAATGTCTACAAGGCAGAAACTTGTCTATTTTGCAAAAATACCCTTCTGTAGCTTTCTTTCTACAAGTCTAGAAGAAATTATTAATTCAGAGGTGCAGCTTGTTGTGACTCAGCACACCAGTCAGCTGATAAGTTCTGATGCTTTTCTTTGAGAATCTTTTTTCTGTTGTTGATAAATAATTTTAGTCACTTTTGATTTGTGAAATATTTTCAAGATTGAGGAAATCTGGAAACACTATTTATTTCAGACCAGTTATTTGCCTCCAAGTATTTTTCCAATACATCCATGTTTCATGAGCTTTTTATCCTATTTGCACCAATTTCAGCATCATATCTCAAGTCTGAGAGCTATCAGATCCTCCTGAGCAGCACCTGAAAGGTTCAGGGCATGGATGATGGTTCTCTGGGTTTCTGTCAGTCCCCTGAGTGTCTCTTTTAGTAGTATTGGATGAAAAAAAATTAATATAATGAAAGATATTGAAATGTCAGTAAGGAATGCATATTCACTATTTCATTTAGAATACTATTAAGATTTAAGGATAAGGTTTCAAACTAAATGAAGTTATTTGTTGTATGCTGCATAATTAAATTATGCAACAGGATATTGAGAAAATCAGGAACATGAATAAGTTCCAGATGAATTAGAAAATTTATGGAAGATAGGTCCAACAATGACTATTAAATATGATGATCTAAGTACAAACTCTGTCACAGAAACTCACAAACTGCTGCAGGCTGGAGAAATATGCCAAAAAAATAATTTGTCTGCTTCTGTTTTCCTGTTCTTTTTATGGGAACATTACTACTCACTGCTGTTGATCACCACATTCATAGAACTATTTATTTTATTTTTAGGTAAAAAAATCAAGATGTAGTCTGAGTCAAACACTACAAGCATATATTTAAAAAAGCAAGTGCGAAAAAAAAGAAAATTATGCTGAATATTGTTACACTACAAAAAATATTGGTAAGGGTGGACAAATTTTCAGTTAGTCTTTTAGTGATTCATGATAAAATCTTAATGTGAATTTGAATTTCAGATGCACAAGCAGGTCTTCTGTTTAAGATACCTAAACCTTAAGAACTTTAAAAAATTATTTTATGCCAAGCTTTTTTCCTAATTAAGTTGTTAATTGTTGAAAACAACATTGCTTCATATTGAGATATCTTTGCAGTATTTCTTATTGGTTTGATAGAGTATTTTTTACAAGGAGAATAAAATGTTAATTTTAAGTATCTAGTTTAGGACATGATACAAAACTGGAGAACTTACTGATAATCCCTGCAATTATTAAAATTAATGAAAGAATGACGTAACTTTCAAGCAATCATATACATTGCACGACACTCTTATATCCGTGAATGCAGAAACTGAACTACAAGTGCAAATTATTTTTGGGAAAAGGACCTTTGAACATTAAGTGGGATTTTTTCCTGAAACAAACTCTAGAGCTTTTCCATGAGCCTGTGGAAGTAAGTTAGACTTTTGCAATTCATTCCTGTCCTATTTTTTTTAGTCACAAAGAGATGGGTTGCACTAGATTTTGGCCTGGAAGAGAGAGACTTTTCATTGGATGGTGTTAAACATTTTATGAAATGAAGGGTAGCAACAACAACAAAAAAAAAAAAAATAAAAAAAAAATAAATCAGGACAGCAGGAGAAACAAGACTAGGAGAATAGAAGAAAATGGAGAATGAGGAGGAAATTATGGCACAGCTGCTCATGCAAGTTCAAAGTTGTGAGTTCAAAGATGTGTAGACTTTGACTGTAATGCAGTGAAGAAATGGAGGGAAAGACAGTGAAATGAGTCAATAAATCAGCAATGTACTGACACCCTGGTGGATGACAGCAACTCCCATATAGATATTAAAATATTGAATGAACAATTAGTTTGTCTCCTAAGAAGGAAGATGCCTCCTGGAGAGAGAGGGTAAAGGCATTATCAAGAGTATTTTGGAGAGGTGAGATGGGAATGTCCTTTCACATGTCTGCACCAAAGTTTTATAAAGGTAGCAACAAAAAAGGGATTCTGCTATTGATGAATTCTTTCAACAGTAAAAGGAGAGATACTGGAGAGATGAATTGTTTCTTCGTATTGTAGTCTCGTTGGTGCAAGCTTTCTGAAAACACGCTGGTTTTAGACTTGCAGGCAATGTCTTTAACCTATGAACTTCTCCAGGGGTAATCTCAAAATTAGAATGATGAAGCAAAATATGTTTTATTGTAAATTATTTTGTCTTTTTTTTTTTAATTCAATAATTTGGTTCATCAATTTTTTATAAAGCTGGAAAATTCCAAGAGAAATAAAAAAAAAATTGTTGAAAACTAAGTGTAGTTGCTAAATGCAACCCTGGACTAATTTGCTGCCTCATATTTAAATTCTAAACTCCTAATGTCAGGGGAATTAATGGCTAAAGATATCATAACGTGTATGCTGAATACATTATAGATGTAAGAGGATTATTTTGATCTTCCAGATGGAAATGCATATTTCATCACAATACTACAGCCTTAACTCTGGCCCAAAATAAACAGTGTTTTTCCATCAGTGATTTCAGTATGTAAACAGAACATAGCACACAACCCTGTTGAAAGAGAAACAGTTATGGTTGAGATTTTCAAAAGCAGCTAATATATCTGAGCAACTGTGTGACTCCATGGGCTTTGTAAATTCCTTCCTAAAACCCCAATCTTTGTACACAGCAAACATGCCTAGAAGAACAGGTAACTTTGAAATTTATCAGTTCCTAACATTGCTTTTCTCTTAAAACCCCTAGGCTCTCTTCAGTTGAGCTTGACAGTTTGTACAGACTGATAGAGTATTACTTTATTGTTTTCACCTGCTGAGGTAGACATAATATTTGAATGTGTAAGGCATACAGACAGTTCCCTGAATAAGGACTGAGGTGGTGTTTCTGGTTAATTGACATAACCCTATTTATATATTATTAATTACGCCTGATTCTGTACTGCTATTCTTGTTCCTAAACGGTCACTTGTTAATATAAATATTCCAAAGTTCATAAGAAAATTGCTAGAAACTTTTTTCCCAAAGCCATTGTCTCCTGCACATTCCTGTTTGTTGAATGAATCTAAGACCCATGTATCACTGGGAAGGATTTTATAATGATTTTTATAAAGGATTTTTATTTAAAAAATTTGAAAAATAACCCAGTGAAGAGAATCAATCAGTACCGAAGATCTTTCCTTCTCTGTGGTTTCATCAATTAGAGTTTGTTTACTGTCTTTTCCATTGTTGGTAAAGGGAGACTCCCTTGCACTCGACACTTCACCATTAGATATCAAAGTTAGTTTAAATGCCAATATGTCAGAGCTGTTCTCTTACTCTGTGTTATTCACAAAGGCTTGCAAGAGAATCCAGAAATAGGAACGGTCTATCTTCTTTCCAGTTTAATGAAGTGACTTTATTCAACTGTTCTGATTGAAAGTCAGACCATCTAGACTGGTGATGTAAAGTTAGTAATCCGACATGTGGCTATTGAACAGATTTGGCAAAGTCTCAGCTTGAGTTCAGTAATAGCTTTTTGATTATTCAGGTCCAACTGTAGCAAAGTCATTGTATTATCAATGTTACTGCTTCCTGGTTCCTGTGGGTTTTGAAAACTATTCCTACAGCAAATGAGAGAGGAAAGTGTACATTGAAGTCATTCTACTGTCTCTGTTAGAATAGAACATACTTTCAATTTACTATAATGAAGGAATAATATTCTGTACACAGTGGTCTAATTAACAACCTAGAAAAACACTGTGCCGAGATTCTTCATGAACGTGGGTGAGGATAAGAATGAGAGAGGGAAGACAAAAGTTGTTTCTTGGATTAACATTCAAAAATGTAACAATTTTATTCAGCACTAAAGTAATTATTATATGTGATATTAAAGACAGTGGATGGAATTAATTAGCTATGTTGTAATATTACATTAATAATAAAGTCTTAAATTCTTGTAGCCAGCTGAACTGATAATTATGTACAAAACTCACTTTTCTTAGGAAAAATATCATCATTGTGGATGCAATGAATGGTTTATCTAATGCAGTATGATTCCTCCGGCCATGGCCAGTGACAGTTAGTTCAGAGGCAAGTACCAAACCAGCACAGCAAACAACTGTGGATTTCCATTCCAGGACATATCTCAAGGACATTCACTGCTATTTCAAAGATAAGGCTGGCTGCCCTTAAATTTGAAATGGTGCAAATACAATTATACACTTTTTTTCCTTCTCTTATCCTTTCAGAATCAAGTAACAACACAAGTGACACTTTATGGCAGGTATCATTACAGTCTGCTCCATAAACAGTTGAAGAACTCTCTGAAAAAGTTTGGAGAAATAAATGTTAGTTGGTTACCGATGCTGCTGGCTAGTTATGTTCTCAGCCAGTAGTCAAAGGTTATATCATGCCTTTCTATACATTAACTCTGTAAGTGGAACTGGTAGTCACAAAAATCAGTTGAATTCATTTTGCTCTCAGTCACATGTGCCCGTACAGTATAGGATGCTCTAGTTCTACTGTGCCATGTGCCAGCATATAGAGGGACTGTCCTTAAAGACCAGTGCCTGTATTTTAGTTTTTCTCTGTGCTGAAAAATGAAGTCTATAGGTTTCGATGAGATAACAGAAATAAAAATACCTTCTGCTTCCTAGGAAGTCTTCAATTTCAGAAGAAACTCAGCTCATCTACAGACCAAATCAGTGTAAAGAGTGTTTATTCCCACAGCTTCCCATTGGAATAACCAATCATCCCTTCACAAAATGAAACTCCAGCTAGCTTTTCCCATCTATTACATTACCCCTCTCTTCTAGCCTTGATTTGTTACCATTTTCTGTACCATTTTACTCCCACCCATGCCTAAACTGTGTCAGCACTGCAAGACTGAGAACAAGGAACCAGAGGAGAGTTTGGGGGTTTTCTGTCTCTCACTCCAAAAGACCCAGAAACTCTTCCACCAGAAATGGAACAATGGGAATTTTTAAGCTATTGTTCCCATTTATTTGTATCAGCTTTCTGTTTCACAGATATCCTTTACAGAGAAGGGGAAAATGGTGAAGAATAGGGAGGTGGAGAAACTAGGAGATACTTGATGATTAGCTGGGATGAGACAGGAAAGAGGGGTGGTTATTGTGAGATGAATCATACCCCAGGGGTTTCACAAGCCTTTCTGTATGGTTCTAATACTCCTGGGCTGTAATTATCTCAGGATAGGTAAAAGAGGTATTTTTAGAAACATCAATTTTCTTGATTTATTGGAATTTAAGAGCTCAGGCAGCAGACTCAGGGTGTGGAACTTAGCAGCCCTGTAAAGGTAGAGACATCAGCCATTTTGCAATAATAATATGAGGAAAGGAAGCTCTTGATTTCCCCATCCCAGGAAGGCCAGCAGACCTTCTGAGACATTGATTTGTGCCTAGTAAGTAGCTCTGATTTCCTTTTCTCTTTTTTGTGTGGTTTCCTCATTTGCTTTTCTGCAACCAGCTCTTTAAAACTCAGAGCTCATACTGTCTCCAGTGCATCACTTGGAGGGATCCCCAGTGACTCTTTAGTTGTGGCTCTATATTCCCCTGTTCCCATATCTCCTCAGACTGCTTCAAAGCAATCTTGTACTTTAAACCAAATCCCTTTATGTGTATTCTCTATTTGTTTGTTACTTACATCCTCTGTGACTTTATCATCCCCAAAACAAATGCTTCCTAGACTATTTTTATGTTTGGTACCAGACTGGGAATGAGGTTTTATGGAAAGCAAAACAGCCAAGGACAGGCAATGGAATCTCAGCAGAGAGCTGCTGAGACTGGAACCTGTGCAAGTCACTGATATGCCTTTGCTGTGCATGGCTTTCATCACACTTGTGCCCTCAATCTGTCCTGCTGCTAAAAAGCAACCTGGGACTTGACAATTAATACATGATTTATTTACCGAGTTTCCCTATATGTTCTTAAAAAAAAAAATAAAAATTCCCCAGAATGGACACACATAAAAATTATTTAAAAGAAAAGAAAAGGGGAAAAAAAGGCACTCCTGTATGTTTCAAAGTGTTGGAATTACAGACTAAGAGAACAAAATCTCTGTCTAGCAAATTACACGGCTATTGTATCACCATGTGTTGTAGAAAAGAGGTTTCTCTCTGTTCATGGTTATACACAGCAGGTTCCACGGCAGAGAAGAATATATAGCATTATTCACTTTTTTCAGGTGTAATTAAGTTATTATTCTGTCTGAGTTCCCTGCTGAGTATTTATTTTCAGTGTGATCTTGAGCAAATCAGTCAGGGCTCAGATTCAACAAATATTTTCGTGCATTTACTGCAGTGGTTTAATTCAGCCAACAACTCAGCACCATGCAGCCTCTCAATAACTCCTGTCCAGTGGGATGGGAAGAGAATCAGAAGGGTAAAAGTGAGAAAGCTTGTGGATTGAGAAGAAGACAGTTTAATAGGGAAAGCAAATGCCATGCATGCAAACAGAGGAAAACAAGAAATTCATTCACCACTTCCCATGGGCAGGCAAGCATTCAACCATCCCCATGAAAGCAGGACTCTATCATGCCTAATGGTGACTCGGGAAGACAAGCACCATCATTCTGAATGTCCTTCTCTGCCTTCTTCTTCCCTCAACTTTACATACTGAGCATGACACCATATGTTCTGGGATATCACTTGGGTCAGTTGGGGTCAGCTTTCTCGGCTGTGTCCTCTCCCAGCTCCTTGTGCACCTCCAGCCTCCTTGCTGGTGGGTGGACTGAGCAGCAGAAAAGACCTTGACTCTGTGCGAGCACTGCTCAACAACAGTGAGAACATTTCTATGTTATCAATGCTGTTTCCGGCACAAATCCAAAACACAGCCCCATACCGGCTGCCATGAGAAAAATTAACTATCTTTGCGAAAACCAGCACACCTATCAAGGAAGGTCTAATCACATAGTTCAGTGTTTTGCTGAAGTCATAATCCCTATGAAGTTGAATAATACAGCATCTTTTGAGGTTTTTCTTTTTCTTTTCTTTTCTTTCTTTTTTTTTTTTTTTTTAACATGACTTCATTAAAGACACTGAAGTTGTTCTGAATATGTAGTTAATAATGATCAGAATTTCAAATCTGTTGGTTGCCTTTCAATTTACCTGGAAAAAACAGAGGTTGCATTAGTTATTGCTGTCATACCAGTACTCATGCTTGCCTGTACACTGTTAAACATTGTTCTTTCCAACTTTTAATCTCACTCTTCCCCAAATCAGTTTTATTAACAATATAAACAATGTCATTCCTTTTTAAACTGAGTTAATATTCTTTGATGGAAAATATGCATAAGAGAGTTATATGTCTTCCTTACATGTTAAGAATTGACCTTTGTGCCTTTATTTTAAACTCTTGCAGTCAGAGGCAAGGCTGAAATAGATGCTTTCTGGGATATAGTGGTTGTAGTATTTGGGAATTCACTGCCTCAGGAGTAATGGTTTAACTCCAGCCAGAAACTAAATATCAGACAGTCATTTGTTCTCTCACAGAGAACTGGGAAAAAAAGTAAAATTCATAGGTTGAAAAAAGAACAGTTTAATAATTGAAACAAAGTACATAATAATAGCAACAGCAATAATCATAATAATGAACAGGAGAGAGATTACTAAAACCCCAAAGAAACATTGCTCACCACCCACTGACTGATGTCCAGTTTATCCCCAGAGTGATCCATCTGTCCCCAGTCTATATACTGGGCATGGCATTCTGTGGTATGGAACATACCTTTAGCTAATTTGTGTCAGCTGTCCTGACCATGTTCCCTCCTGGTTTCTTGTGCACCTGCTTACTGGCAGAGCATGGGACACAAAAAAGTCCTGGACTTAGAGTATGCTCTACTCATCAGCAATTCAACCATTAGTGTGTTATCAACATTATTCTCATACTAAATTCAAAACTAACAACACTGTCCCATCTAAGAAGAAAATTATCCCAGTCGAAACCAGGACACCAAGGAAGAAAATATTATCTCTTCAGATAGAATATCTCCTTCTTTAAATAATTTTTTCTTTATGGTTTGGAAGTTGTAATCCAATATTTAATGACAAACAAATCCCATTTCATTACACTAATATATATCTGCATATTACTTTGATAAAAGAACATCTTTGAGCTATTTTCCTCAGCCAGAAACCCCTGTTGCTTTAAGAAGCAGAAGATAAAAATCTTTGAGTCTTAATGACCTACTGTACCACTGCTGACGTGTTGTGCAGCAGAGTGGTTGAAGGCATTCATGTGCTATACCTCTCTGCTGGTATTTGAATAGCTCCTGGGAACCCACTTCAACGTCGTTTGCAAGTTTGCCAAGCAGACTTTATTGATCAGAATGTCAATTACGGTATCTCATATGCTTACATTTAAGTACCCTGTCCATGAGAGCGTGGCAGAATGAAGGCTATCAAGGCTGATATTAGCCTGTCAGCCTATGAATTTGTAGCTCCTTGAGAGCACGAAGAGAATAATTTCAAAGATAAAAATGCACCAAAGATTTTACACACTGCAACTATATGTCATATTCTGATGTCCAAGAGCCTTCCAATGTTTTCCTTTCCAGAATAACAGAAATTCTCAGGCCTCATTAATGAAATCTATACTCCAGTCTCATGTGCAAATAAAGCAGTTAACTCACAGAACTCAGAAAGCGAATTAGGTCTTTATGAAATAAAAGCTTGTACAGACAAAAACTGACACTGAAAGTGTTACCCAATTTGATGAACTGAGCAAAACCTTTTTTCTTGCATAAAATCTCAAATTCCAAACCAGGTTTCTCTAAAGAGGTGCTATCAGTTTGTATTTATACTTCTAAATATTTCTAAGCTATTTAATGATAGAGTAGTTCTGAAGATGTTTTCCTCCCAAAGGAATAAAGGAAAAACAAGTCTAGCAATAAGTTTAGCAAATACATTTCATGAATCATATTAAACTTTTTAATTAAGTTTTATTTATTCTTTACCTTGCTTAACTCCAATTCTGTGAAAAAATCATGATCATGCCTACTAACCACTTCAACTCTGAACGGTTTACATAAGAGGAGTCCTGTTGACAGAACAACTTTAGAGTTCTCAGTAAATTGCAAAAAAAAATTATTTTTGGCCAGATGAAATACTCATTAAATCAGAAATTGACTATATTTTAGAAGATTTTAAATGAACTTATACATTCAGATGTAATGGCACCTTTCTAACAGTCAGTTTCCTTCTAACACAGTATAGCCAGAATAAGGTTTCATATCCCTTTGCACAGAGCAGATATTGAAATAATGACCTTTTATCTCAGAAGGTAACACCAATTCTTTCAAGTATTTTACAGCAGATTCATCTCCACCTCTTCTGTTGTATGTATTTGGTGCAGTGTCCAAAGCAGAGAAAACCTCCACACCCCTGCCACAATGAAGATGCTATAGAGGAGAGGAAGAGAGACCATTAACTTGTGGTTTATGCTCTAAATGAGTATATTTTAGCCATTGTACAGAAAGTGGGTATCTAAAGTAGGCACACTGTTCTCTGAGGGAGAAGAAAGGAAACATTTCCAAACTCATTCTAAGAAAACCTTCATTACAGTAGAATACAGTAGACTCTGAGAAAAATAGCTATGGTGTTGATTGAATAGGATGTGTAAGAAATTCTTCTTGGACTGACTTGAAATGTCTGCTGCATTAAACCATTCAAATAACCATTTATAGTGTCAATGTTAAAAAAAAATCCCGACAGCCCTTTTGTAGAAGAAATAATGAGGTGATATAAAAAGTGCAACTTGTGTAACCACAAAATTGCCTTTGTCTCCTTGCTCTTTCTGTGCTCTTGAGTTTAAAAAGCCTAGGAAATGCTCAAAGAAAGATTTCGCCTGTTTATAAGGAAGGGATAAGGATTTGTAGGAGTAAGATATATTTATGGCGGAGGGGGAAAAAGGAACGAAATCCCAGCAGAAGTCCATGTTAGACTTCACATTTTTTCATTAAAAAAATGAACAACAACAACAAAACAAAACAAAAAAAAACAACCAAACAAACAAACAAAAAAAAAACCCAAAACAAAAAAACAAACACAGGTTCAGAGCCATATTCCTGAGCACAGTCTGCCTTTCTGAGCTTTTATTTGCTTTATAGTGTTCGAAAGAGTTTTCTCAGCACATTGCCTCCAAGCAGAAATACCATAGTAAGACAAGCATCTTTAGAGGAGCCCAAGGAATTGTTCACAGAGAGGTTGCATAGTCGTAATACTAAACCGGCCCATTTTCATACTTGTCATACTCTTCTCTGTATCCTTTTTGGGAGGCCACTTGTGCTGAATGAGGACATACATTAGAATGTAGATAATGGACATCTAGAAAAGGTATTCTCAAGGTGACTTGTGATTCTTGTAGATATGTTCCAGATCCTGCTCAGTTTTATCACAGCACATACAAAAGGTCAGTATCATTACTGGAAGTAATGCTTCAGTTATGATTTCATGCACCATCTCCTTAAAACTGCTCCATATTCCTTCTTTTAAGGGACCTGTTAAGCCAGCTTTGGTAAAAATGACATAGTGGTTTCTTGGGTCACCTTGAACTAGCCACTTCAATACTTGCTAAAATAGGAAAAGTAGCACCCATGTATTTTAGAGGGATAATGTGGATGAATAAATCAAAGGCCTTCAGTGAATGTTTAATGGCCATGAGTCACTAGAAGAGGAAAAGTGTGGATGCTTGTGATTTATATATTTACAATGAGTAAAAACTTTTTCATGAGTTGGTCTTAAAAATGAAGGGGCTTTATTTACTTATTTATTTTATTCTGTACAGTTACTATCGTATTAGGGCAATAGGAAGATACATTAGGATGTTGGTACTAGATGATCTTTAAGGTCCCTTCCAATCGAAACCCTTCTCTTATTCTATTATTTGTTAAAGTTTGTTAGGCTGAGATAGTATGGTGATGAGCACCAGAAGAGCACCAATGAAACAATTAATAGTTTCTTACTCAGTTTGGACTTTGAATAAGGGCATTAATTAGAGTAGAGAAAGTTTACTGAAATGAAACAGAACAGTTGGTGTTTTTTTACAAATTATAAACCACATAGTGGGCAGAGAGGGGAAGAGGTGGCTGGAAATTGGAAATGTTCTGCTCTGGAAAAAATTTCTGCACTGTTGAAAAAACCCTGGAATGCCTGTGTCTGGTTTTCTTTGTATTCTATTTATATATGTGTTGAGAAAGGATTTATTATCCCAATCTTTACTGTCATCATAAATCTCCACCCAAAACCCCCTAATTATGTGATGTTTTTGACAATTTTCCTCCATTTGCATGTGTTCCTTGTTATCCTCTCTGAATTTCTTCAATATTTGTGTAGCAGTCAAATGAATAGAGAAAGAAAGGGCAAATTTGTAAATCAGCACCAATCTGGATCTGCCACAACAAACTGGAAACATCTTAGCGGTCACCACCAGATTCACCAGGTCATAGGTCAATTTGCATAATTCTTCTCAAGTAAACATGTATTTCAGAGGAATAATTTCACAATTACAAACACACTATAAGCACACAGATACAGAATTATGCATTTTATTCTACATGAAAATTTAGATTTACACACATATATAATATATAATGGCCTTCATGGGTATGAAATTGCACTCGTTCTTGTATCAAGTACAAGCTGAATTTTTTATCATATTTTTTTAAATACTTTACTGATGACTATTTTTGAAAATTAAGTATAAAAATCAATTACATCCACTAGAAATAATCATCTCAGCTTTTAAAAAAAATATTAACTTATTATATCTAGGCATTTTTTTAAAGAAATATTTTACACATGAGATTAATCCAGATTTTCTTATTTTCCCCAGGAGTGCATGCCACTCTTGATCTGCAAACATGTTGTTCAAGTCCATTGTTGCTTGCATAAAAGGGTTACTTTTGTGCAGGCAAATGGATAAGAGACTCCTGTTTAAATTTGAAATGATCATTTGAGCACAAAACAATTACCAGTTAGTGACATGTAATTTAGGTAAACGACCTGTACTGATTTTGACTGGGATAGATTTAATTTTCTTCTTAGTAGCTGGTACAGTGCTGGATCCCTAAAACCTTTATTGTTTCTATTTCATAATTATATGTCTCATAGTCTGTAATCAAACCATGCACTATACTGGACAAGCCAGTATGAAAAGAGATTATAGGAAAGTGTAAGCAACAGTTGTTTCTGTTTTTACAAAATTACTAGTGGAAATCTGCCCCTGAAGACCTACTTCTTAAGACCTGTCTCTTATTCCCAAATTTATTAGTTATTTTACAAGAAAACAGAACTCCTTCCTGCCAGCCTTGCCTCACCTACTTTAAGACCCCTGGGAGGATTCTACTCTGCAAACTACATGGAAAGTACGTGATCTGGAGAACAGCTCTTTTTGTTGTTTGCAGGTGAACTGCCAAAATCCCTAATCTGTTCTGAAAATCTGTCATATTGTCTGACCTAAAAAGTTCAGTTGTTCATTAATAACCTTCAGATCAGCCCAATCTTCTCTGCAATGTATGCTCTAATGATGGATGTGAAGCACCTAAAGAAGTAGTTAGAGCATCAGAGAAGGAAACAAACAGGCTGACATTGCCCTTACAGTATTTGATTGATTTAGAACATGTGGAGGAGCTGAGTACGGGTCTGCTGAGGTTTGACTAGAGTTGCCAAGGCAGTTGGTATTGTGAGAAAAGGTCAGAGGAGTAAGACGTAGCTGGATTGTTCACAGATGGCTGATGCTGTCAGTTTTATTTGAAATAATCCATATTTGAGTTTCAAAGGATGAATCAGTCAGATTCTACCAGCAAGAGGATAGATTGCAGTGTTTTCTTTTAGTAATGCTTGTGGTTCTCTTAGAAGCCCTCTACATGTGCATACATAGTACATAGGAGTAAGCAGAGACTAAAACTGCATTTTTTCATAAGCTGATTAAGAACAGAATTGCAGGACTTGAAAAGTCATCGCTCATGGAATGATGCCTCTGCTTTTTTTCATGTTTTCATTTAGAGTTCTGACAGAGAGCAGGTTCTGTGTTGCTGTGCTTTTTATTACTTATATTTGGTAGGAATGGACCCACACTTTTACTCACCTGTAGTTTGCTATGTCATTATTTCTACAAAATATGTCTGAATTTAGCATTCAAACACAAATTAACTTTGTCATAATTTCTCCATTTATACTTGCAATTGCTTACCATAAACATTATGAATAGCTACACAAAATAGAATCAGCTGGTCAAATGTTTTCCTGCTTTTTTTAAAGGAAAACCAAGCTTCCTTTTTCCTGGACTTTTTGTAGTATGAACTACTGAATAGAAAATGAATACAAAACCTGAGTTATTTTCATCTGGGGCTAAGTATTTCTGTTTAGAACAATTGCCTGGCTTCCTCATGGAGCTAAAAGTCCACTACCAGAAATCCCTAGTCTTTCTTCAGGCTACCATAATATAAATGTGTGAAAAATTCATATTCATCATTTGGAAAGGGAGGATTTCCAGCCAAAGCTGCATGGAAAATAAGTGTTTAGTATTTGATAATCTTGACTTCTGACACATAACGTTCAAAGAATCACATCCTATATTCTCCCAGAATGAACACCCCAGTAATTAGAAACCTGTATTACAGTATAAATTCTTTTCTGTGCTTCAGGTATATTACAGAATTAAGGCTTTCTTTCTCTCTGGTGAAACCAGCACTGGCTTTACTGGGCAGACTGGTGATTTTTTGACAAGAGTCTTCTAGTTCCTGTCCTATAGTTGGTAGTGAGGTCATAACCAGTTTTATGGATGCAATGAATATATTTGGCTGTGTTTTACTATCTTCATCAAGTAGTGGACTTCTTGACAGCACTTCTCTCTGTGAAAGGTGCTTACAGAATATAGTAAATTAGTGTTTTACCACAGAAGTTTTTACAAGTTATTTGAGCAGCAGTCAAGGTGTTTCAGTGAAGAGACAAGTATTGGTGGTTTCTCAACAATACAGAAATGCTGGCAATGAAACCTCAGAAGTCCTTATTTACAAAAAAAATAAAATAAAATAAAAAATTACTAAATTTTCTTATTTCATGTTTGGAATAAATTTTCTCTGGACCAAAGTGCTTTTAGGATATGGACATTGATAACACTTTGACATCTCTAGTCTCATAGTTATCTGTGCTCAGGGTTACTCAGAGTATTCCAGATGGTTTTTTAAATAATTATTGAGCTTTGAAATTATAGCACTATGGAACACATCATCCTGGACTATCCTTAATCACCTTCAGATGTCTTATCCTCTCAAAGAAGAACTCAAGTACAGAGGAAATTCTGAACATCAAGAATGTATATCTTTATCATCTGAACAAGATGAAGAATGAACAGATTAAGATAAAATGTCATTTAGTTTACCAGAAACTTTAGAATTACCTTACAGTCAAGAAGCTGCTCAACTAGTGGCCTGTGATAATCATATTTTATAGTCTTTTTTCCAACTTAGCAGCACTGGTACCAGCCTGAAAGTATTGGTAGCAGTGCAGGATGTTCTAGAAGACTTTCATAGTAATAATAAATGAAATTTAGTCATAGGATACTTGACTCAAAAATTTCCCTGTGGACCATGTTGTATACATTTGTTAAAAGAAGTGGGATTTGATGGTGTAGTGTGAGTTCCAAGAGGTTTCCATTGCCAAATGTATTGAGATAGCCCCAACAGCTCCAGTTTTTCTTTAAAGGCGTCATTCAAGGTTGATGTTTCAATAGCAGGAACATCTATTTGGACATCCCTTATCTGTGTGTACTCAGTATCCCAAAGGTCTGTAATGATCTCTACGCAAATAATTTTCTCCCTACAGAGCAGAACTGAGCAGTCTGAGGCAGTTTAGGTGTAATATTTTTTAATAATTCATCTTAGGACTGATAAACGAAACTTGCTGCAAGAAAATCACTGTCAGAATCTTGCTCTCAGAGACGAGTTTGGAGCCCTGAGACATTCATCTCTGAATGGTGATAATTCCTATGACATCTGTCCCACATAGACAGCAACAGGTGGGTCTGAACCAGAGGCATGTAGTTATCTTCCTGATATTTAATATATGTAACATAAAGAAATGGTCTTGGAAACACAAAGCGAAACAGTTAAATGGTAAACCAAAAAGCTGGGACCTAAATAACATACTAAAAAGAACTTCAGCAAGCACATGGTTAAAACATTTACCTACAGTAATGCTGAAATTTGCTTGTGATTAGCAAAATCAGTCTCTCACTTCCCAAATGAAGTCCCAACCTTTTCTGGAAACTCCTATGTGCCTTAAAAGAAACAATAAATTGCAAACCCAACATTCAGCTTTCTACAAATCAGTCTGCTCCATTGAAGCACGTAATTGCAGTTAAAAAAAAAAAAAAAAAAACCGCACACACAAAACAAACAAAAAAAAACCCACAAAAAAACCAGTTTATCTGCATGCAGTGCCCAAATTTTCCTCTATTTGTAAGCTTCAGTGCTGTTTTCAGTCTCATTTACAGAGATGCATCTGGTTGCTTTACTCTTGCTTCTTGTGTATGTTCTATGCTCTAAGTGCTCGAAGATATGAGCAGTTAACATTTGGTTTTTTGATGGTCTTCATTATTTCAACCTTATGGTTGCCATCATCTTTAAGAATGTGCTAGCATCTGTACACATTAGCTAAAAAGCATTTTAGTACGGTGAAAGATAAATTCAGTAAATAGGTAACAAGAACTTTACAGTATATGATTTGAATTCACAAATAAAATTCAATAAAATACATTAATCTATGATACTCTAAAACTGATCAATGAATTTCAGGGTTGCCAGCACTGAATAAAAATACTCATGGTAGTGCAGCTATAGAAAGCATTATTAAATAAGGGGATGTCAATTCAAGAAAGAGTTCAGGGAAAGAGAGGTTTTGTTTCAATTAAACAAATCTTTAAACTCATCACTAAAGCCTCCAGGTAGAAAAAAAAGTCCTTTATTCAACAGAGGACATTGCATGGTTATTTGAAATTTAGAATCTCTTTTAAAAGAAGTCAAAGGTAAATGATTTAGAAGAAAAAATCTCTCTCCTCTCTTCTATCCTGTCTTGTTTTGTTTTGTTTTAGTACTTTTTGCAAAGGAGCTTATTCACAAAATGTGAAAACTGATATATTGAAACACTTTAACTTTTAAACATTTTAGAGGAGGTTGTAATCAGAACAATACAGGGTGCATATTTCAATATGAAATTTCTGTGCATGTAGATTTCTATGTACTGCTCAGCAGTGGAAAGAGAAATGCTGTTACTTCATCTCTCTGTCAGGGGGATCTTGAATCTTAGCAGCTAAAGCTGCAAATAGATCCTTTTATGTATCAAGATCCTTTGGAAGGTCCCCCGTCTGGGGCACAGTTGTGAGTAATCTGAAAATCATCACAGAAATACTTCCTACAACCTAATCAACAAACAAAGAGATCCAAAGAAGTTCATGTTACATTTTCTTATACAAAAAGAGAGAACACACTACTTACACAAGGTTTTTTTGTTTTAAACAGTACAGCTCAGGAATTGATCCCTGGAAGTGTTCAAGGCCAGGCCAGGCCCTGAGCAACCTGGTCTAGTGGAAGGTGTCCCTGCCCACAGTAGGGGGTTTGGAACTAGATGGTCTTTAAGGTTCCTTCCAACCCAAACCATTCTATTATCCTCTCTGATAAAACCTCATTCTTTTAAGGGAGTAATTTGCAAGCAATGTAGTGTTCATCCATCAGCCCTATGGATGCATCACCTACTGGCACTTCAAGACATCTCCAGTCATGATTGCACCCATTTTTCCTTTGGAATATCTGGGTCCAAGCCATAATCTCCCAGTTTTCCTGTATTTTCTAATGTATTTTTTTTTACACAAACCTTTATCATCCTGTTTCCTTTGACCATAACCATTAAGCTTGACAGTTCATGTTGACTCATAACAACAACAAAATGTCTTCCATGTTTTACAGTACCACTGGATTTTTTGTACACTCACACTTAATCAGAAATATCTTTATATTGTCATGTAAATTAAGACTAGGAATATTAAAGAGCAGTGGAACAAGAGTGCTATTACTGGGTGACCTTGTGTAATGAGTTCTTGCACAAAATTAACAATTGCATTTTGCAATCTGTGAGTGAGTCAGATTTAATCCCTCTATCATGGGACTTAGCCATTCAGTTTGCATAAAATTTAACTTTTAATCATGATACCATGTGATACTATGCTAATTTTTTGTATAAAATCAATTATATGTTAGCTATCAGTATTGTAATTTTTGTTTTAGTTCAAAGTTTGATAGACTCACCATCCAGAATCTAAGTACTTCTGATCTGCAGCTATTTTTTAATATTGGTCTCATAAATGAAACTGCTGGATGCAAATGAGCCATGTACAACTGAAAATGTGTTCGTTGTTGTTGTTTTAGGTGATTGAATCCAACCTTAATTTATTTAACTTATTAATCATGAATGAAGGCCTTTGGATAATCTGCCACTATTTGTACACCTTAATTGTATATGAATCTCAGTTTTAGGCTTCTTAAAAAAAAACCCCAAGACCAAATGTAGATACAATGCTTCTTAAAACTGTAAATGGCAAACAAACATATTCTGTTTTCTTCCCTCGAAGGTTTCATTTGCAGTTTCAGATAAATTCCCCTTTTTCCAAGCAACATAGTAATTGGAATAAGGCTATCCAGTGCTCAGTACTGTTCTCCAAGTTTATTTTACTCCTCTCTCTTTTTGGTTTCTTTTTCTCTTCTCTCTCTTTTCCTTCACAGTTCTTATTGTTATCTATATTTGTAACCTATAAGTTGGGACCTGCTGCTTCTCCACTGATAGATTCTCAGTGATACAATATGTCTTTTTTCTTGTTCTGCTCGTGGTTTGACATACCAGCCAATACAAGCCTAAAAATCTACTTGCTGGTGCTTAACCACTGTCCTTACATCAGTGCCTCCAAAACTGCCTGCTCTAGTTATTTCTTCTCATTTATACGGCATTCACAGTGGGTCAGAGGAAGGACACATTTTTTAATACCAATAGAAGAACCAGCGATGTTATTTCCATGTTGAGTTTGCAATGACTGGATTTTGAAAATGGTCATATACTGATTTCATATAGAAACATATAATCATAGAATGGTTTAGGTTGGAAGGGGACCTTAAAGGTCATCTAATTCCAACCCCAATGCTGTGGGCAGGGACACCTTTCACAAGACTAGGTTGCTCAAAGCCCCATCCTGGAGGGCCAACCTGACCTTGAACACTTTCAGGGATGGAGTCTCCACAGCTTCTTTGGGCAGTCTGTTCCAGTGCCTCACCAATCTCACAGTCAAGAATATATTCCTAATATGTAACCTAAATCTACCCTCTTTCAGTTTGAAGCCAGTCCCCCATGTCCTGTCACTTCATGCCCCTGTCAAAAGTCCCTCTCCAACTCTCTTGGATTTCCCTTAGGTACCTGAACAGGCCCTCAGGTGTCCCTGGAGCCTTCTCTTCTCCAGATTGAACCCCAGCTCTCTCAGCCTATCCTACACAGCAGAGGTCCTCCAACCCTCTGAGCATCTTCATGACTTTCTCTGGACTTGCTCCAACAGTTCCACATATGCGGACTTTAAATTCTCAGTTTATTAAATCTTTTACATATACAGAAACTCTTTGCAGATAAGATACAACTAAACTATTTGTGTAAAAAGTGACAGATGTCACAGAGAGATGCAACACAATCTTGAGGAACAAAGGGACCATATGGATAATTGTGTGCATCTGCCTAGAATGCAACCAGAACCTACATTTTCTGGGCTTGAAAGGTAGAATCATTAGACCCACTTTCGTGTTGCACCTCTAGAAGGGTCATTCCTTCTTATCAGAAATGTCTCCATAGCCACATGTCCCAGAGAAGTCATAGGTGTTGCTCCATAATAATTGATGAATCAGCAGAACTCTCCATTCTTAATCTTCCATAAATCCAGCAAGAGAATTTGTAGAAACATTAACACCAGATTCATTTCAGAGGAGTGTTGGAGCAGATTTCTGACATGGAGTCAAGGTAAATCCACTTCACAACATTATTGGATTAGCCTTTCTTAAAGTTTAATTAAATTGGTTTTCCCTTTATTAACTATTATAACTAGGAACTGGCAGATGAGAATGAAACTTCATCTCATTGCAGTTTAAAAAGTTAAATCTCTTCTTGTGTCTCTACTGCTAAGAAATACACATTATTTTATATTAATCAAGCAATTGGATTTTATGTGAGCAACTCCAAAACGTGTCCTATTGTCCATGTCTCATCCACAGAAATTACCCACCATTCAAGTGTTATATCCACTATTATTGCTTTAGATGATAAAATAGAAAGGAAATTTTTTTTTTTTTAATTTCTTTGCTTAATTTAAGGTGTCTGCTACCCTGTCAGAGAACAGAAGCTTTCCCTCCATATTCCAAAATACCTCATTGACAAAAGAGGTGTGATGTTAGACAAACAGTCCCACGTCTCTTGTTTTCCATTCTGTAAAAGACAGAAGGGAGTTTTATTTTATTCTACAGAAGACTGATTAACTGTGGTTTGGTCTGGAGATACTCACTGTCTGAAGGTTACATAGAAACCTGTGAGAAGCATTTGGTGTTCAGGCTTTCTGTAAGATTAGTTGTTACTATTTTTGAAAACTTACAGAAGTTGAAAATGAGTTTGGAAATTTAAAAATGAAAAATAAAAAAATAAGCTTGCAGTACACCATGTATATTCAGCATTTCATTACTATATAAATTTTTTTTTTTAATGTAGCTTTCCAAGTCAGACTTTCGTAAAATTTGTACAAAATCTTTTTCAAATATCTGACAGAATTTTCTAATTGCTTTGGTACACTTCAAACTGACTGCAATGAAAAAGCAAGGACATCAGGCTTTGCAGAAAGTAAATATTTTTTTTAATTGAATTTCCATCACTGAATTTTAACCTTATTGAAACATTCATTATTGAACAAATGAAACACGTCCACAAGTTGGACTTCAACAAGCTGTCTTTTGATGTTGTAAATCAGTGTTCTCACTAAGATTCTCACTCAACTACATCTACATTTGCATGTGTAGTTCAGTGACAGCCATTGAACAGTCCCCACTGCAGGGGCACTTGCTCCATTAGAACAACTACCACCACAGCTCGTTCCTGTGCCCTACTGCATTGTGTGCCTGCAGCGGGAATTTCTAATGGGCTCAACTCTGCAGCTGACAAACCTGGGACATGCTGAGAGTCACTGGTCTTCAAGCCAATGAACCAAACATTTAAACACACCAGCTGTGCTTCACAAGCCAGTGCAGAACATCTATCAGCTAAGGACATTTCTTCTTTCTTTATGGATATAGTCACTGAATTGTATCCACTTCCCATATCACCAGACTAAGTTAATGCTGCTTTTCACAAGACATTAAAAAAAAAAAAACCTCAAAACCCCAAAATAAACAACCTCAAGCTCTTTCACATTTTCATATCAGCTTGGCTGCACAGTCAAAATATATTTATATTCCTACTCATCTATTAGTTCTCTTTGATTCCCATGGCCTTCAAAATTTCAACCCCTAACAGTACACTCACATCTACCAGTGTCACAATGTTCTGCAAATGTTGTATCACATAGATTGAAATAATAATATCCATAACACAGACCCTGCTCAAAAAAGGTGAAAATTAGTATTTCTGGAAGAGAGGACACCTAGCAGGGAGGGACATGGCAAAATTGTAATATGTGGTACATCTGCAAATGTGTTTATTCAGTTCATTATGTTTAGTACCACAGTTATGATTATGTGCTCTCAAACTCCTCTTTTCAAGATATTTTTCATTCTCCTTTGAGGATTAGGACTAAGAGATCAGAAACTAATTTTATAGAAAATTCTCGTTGGTCACTGGCTGCTAGAATCATTGTAGATGGTCTGTGGCATTCTTTTGTCTACTTTATTGTGGATCTTTTTGCATACAATTTCCTCACAGAATGAAGCCAACCACTTAGAATTTTCTCACAGGTTCTGTTGGTGTGGCTGTTTATAGAAAATATGACTAATCCGCTAAAAATATTTCTTTGTGTGTCTTCTTTGGATGAGATGTTGACCGTGAAATAGTTTACAGTTCAGAATCCCACATTTGGTAAAGTTCACAGAAGAGCTGATCACAAAATATCTGTCAATCATATGCACAGACCATGGTCACCTACTTGCAAACAGTGTTTAGCTGGGACTTTTCTGTGTCCCAGTGCATTTTAAGAACCAGCTCTTAAGATATCAAGATGTCTCAGTCCAAACATGCATATAGAAAGGTAAATACCTGGGTTTCTATTTGTGGACAACACTGTTTTATGGTAATTAAATATAAAATAGGATATTTGCCTGGGACTATGTACTAATTTTATTATAATTTTCCTAGTTCAAATTAGTTTAGGCTGTAAAAAAATTCTGAAATGCTGCTTTAAATAGAATCTATTGAAACAAGTTTTTTTTTGGTTGGGTTTTTTTTTTTTTTTTTTTTTTTTTTTTTTTTTTTTTTTTTTTTTTTTTTTTTTTTCCTTTTAAAAAGAATGCCATTTTCTGGGAAGGTTGGGGGGTTTTTTTGGTTTGGTTTTTTGTTTGTTTTTTTTTTTTAATTTGACATTTGAAGACATAAAACTTTAAATAACACTCTATTTGCCCACCCCACACCAGACCTCTGTATAATGAGGTTGCATGACTAGGAAGGCAAACACATTAAGGGGTTGCTTTCCTTCCCCACCCCCCTCACCCCCTTTCCTTTTCTTTTAAGCAATGATTTGAACCCATATCTGATCACTCTAACATGGGAGGCCACATCACTGAAATCAAGATTATTTCTGTATGTTTGCTGACAACCCTGAATGGTTTGGGATTTACCCCAAAGCCAGACTAGCTGGCTACATGGATCATTGTTTGAAACTATTTCCCACCCAGTTCTGCTCACAAACAGCTTCACGGATGTGTTTTTCTTCCTTATTAACAAAGCTAAAAATTAATATTCTGCTTAATCCTTTGTCTACAGGTAATCATTTTGCCAAATTAAGATCTCAGTAGAAAAAAGGATTTGAAATACAAATGAAGTAATGCCAAGTACACTAGGAAAGAAGAATATTTCTAAATTTAAAATGAGAGAAATAGCTAAAAGTATTTTTGCCAGTTATTCAACAAGCTGAAATATACAGAAGCAATATCAAGTGTAGAGCCCTATAATTACTCTTGCATGCTAGTTACACTTTTGGAGTTCAGTTTATTTGTTTTTAAATTAGTTTCTATCAGTTATCTCCTATTTTTGAAGTGTGATAATGATAATATTGGCTGACATCACAACTTGTTCAAGATAAGAATTATCTGCTGTTGCAGAAAGTGAGCTTATCTGTAGCAGACTAGTTCCTCAGGCAAAGATTATGACCCATTTCAAAGTTCAGTTGAATGCAAAATGTTTAATACTACTGTTGATTTTTGGGGGTTGTATGAACATTTCTGTCCTGCATGAGAGACAGTCTCTGCCCTAAAAAGAGTGATCTTTTTTTTCTTTAAATAAATGAAAGAAATAAAAAATGAGAAGATACAGAGGTACAAGTCATTTGACCACCATGTCACAGCAGATGAATTAGAATTAATGCAGGGTGAGCAAAGATTTCCTTAGGCTACCCACCTCATCATAACTCTGCTGAGACTTAGAATCATAGAATCATTAAGGCTAGAAAAAAACCTCCAAGATCATCAAGTCCAACTTTCAACCAAATACTACCATGCCCACTAAACCATATCAAAAAGTGCCATGAAGATTACTTTTTAGAACACTTCCAGGGATGCTGACTCCATCACCTTTTGTGGGAGCCTGTTCCAATGCTCAATCACTCAGTGAACAAATTTTCTCTAATATCCAACCTGAACTCCCCTGGTGCAACTTGAGGCAACTTCCCCTTAGCCTGTCACTAGTTGGCAGGGAGAAGAGACCAACTCTCACATCACTCCTATCTCCTTTTATGTAGCTGTAGAGAGTAGATTTGACCTTAAACTGTTGGAGAATAGGGTCCATCACCTTCATAAGAAATAATCAGTACTGAAAGTAGGGTAAGAAGATGTGTTATATTAAAAGTCTACAAGCCCGTACAGTAATGGCAGCATGAGGTGTGGGAGTAGTCAGCGATTATTTATTCTCTCTCCTGTAGCTTTCCAAGTATTCCATTAATGTTAAGTGAAGTTAGTGTCCTAGTGCATAATTCCAGTTTCATTGAACCCAACATTCATGGTTTGGGCTGTACCAGGAGTGAATTTAAATGTATTTCAGAAACTCTTAATCTTTTAGAGGATTTATTTATGTATCCAACTAAAAGATGATTGTAGAAACAAGACAGTTTAAGACATAGGAACATTTAAACATCAAACATTTTCAGAGTACATTTTTCTTAAAGATGTCTTCAGTTCTGACTTATAAATCTTCTGAGTAAATGTACAGGAGTTTGTTTTACTTTACAGATGTTTATTTTAAAGATCACATTTAGTTTAAATAAGTTCTGAAACAGTTGACTCCTTCCAAAGCAGATTTAAAAATTCAGGTACTCATCTGCTGTTCTTTGCCTTCTCAAGTATGATAGACAAATTCAATGAGAGATCTAAAAATCAAGTTAAAAATCCCAAATATAAAGATTTCAGCACCACATCTTATTAAGCTTTTAAGATATATCTGATTTAGATTATAAATGTGCCCTCAAATCCTGTCATAATAATCATGTTTATAAATCTTACTGTCATATTTAAATCTGTTATGATATATAAATACCTTTCAAGTTTTATGTCTCTGATTTCCCCCCAAAGGGAAGATTTAGTAAAGAGCTCTGAGTTCATATCGAGTTCAGCCAGATGGCACTTTTCATGTGACTGCATCAACTATGGTAAATTCTCGCAGGGAACTTCAAGACAACCCAAGTTTCTCATAAGTGCCTCACGACATAGCTCAAAATTGAGTGCCCATGTTTGAATGTTCTGATTAGGAACAGTACAGGAAAGACAAACATACAGTATTTTTAAATGATGCATCGCAGTAAACATATTTCTGGTGCTTTTGAATTTCATTACATGAATCTGCAAGATTCATAAAGAATTAAAGTCAGGACTTTCCTCTAAGAGTTAAAGTCAGATCCAAAGTTGGTTATAAAACCATTTGACTTCCATTCTTCAGTGTTCCTTATTTAAATAAGAGTCATCACAGTGAAATGATTTGCCTTTCAAGCTAAGGTACCTCTGAATTTTAACCAATATGAGTTGTTTTAAGCACTACAAAGAGAAAGAGTAATCTATTTGCAGTGAAGAGCATATCAAAAGGTCTAGTTGGTCTTACAAAACTTAGGAACTATGAGATGCTTTTTGAAGTCCCATTTAATCTACTTGCAAAATCTTTAACTGTGTGTAGGGTTTGTATTGTATCTATATTTATGCATCTGCCAGTCTCTGGAAGTTCTGTTTTGTATTACAATAAAATTCCCTGGTTACTTGTGCCTTACTGAACTCATTAGTGTAACAGACATTGCAGATGCTTCATGTCTCCTTATAAATTCAGATAAAGCTAAAGGGGACTGAGTAATCTCAAGTACTGAATAATTTCCAGTTGTAAGCAGTGAAGTGCCAAAAGGGACTAAACTGACCACAGTTTTCCAGACTGCATGAGCCCATGGAGTATGTGCATGATAGAGTATCATGAAATCATAGAAACGTGGATGTAAAATAGCTACATCTACATGATTTTACTCTGTTACCAAGGTAGAAAAAAAAAAAAAAAAAAAAAACAGATGTGCTGTTACAAAATATATACCATAGCTGTGGAACTCAGTACCACAGAAACTTTTGCTGGTAGTCAGTGTTGAAAAAAAAGTTGAAAAAGCAATTAAATTCATAAGAAAAAGAAATCTTTCCAGATCTAGTAAACAAAAGACAGCACTAGCTCAAAAACTGTGCAAGCTACAGATTATTGAAATCACATCATTATTTGAAATTACTCTGGAAACCTTGTCATATATGTGCCTTATTCTCAGACTTTTTCAGTCACTTGTCATTTGACAAAGTAAAACAAAATTCACAAATATACAAACTTCTGATCTTGTTTTGAAAAGGCGATTCCTGCACTACTCTTTTTACTCACTTCCCTCACACTATTTTCCTAGTGACTTGGAGGTCTGCATTATTGTATAGTATCTGATAAAAAACTTTTAAACAAATTTGTGCTTCTATTCATTTTCATGTATTTAATATCATAGAGACTCCCCGGGGGTGGGGGGCTGGGGAGGCATAGTCAGAGCTTTATAAACAGCGAACAAGCCTGTGTAAGGCAGCAATAAGCATTTCACAGGATACTTTACTGAATTTCAGAAGTTTTGAGGATTTTGACATTTTATTCCCTCTCCTCTTATGTCAAAGAGGTGAGTACTCAGGCTAAATGGACAATACAAACATGGAGTTCTTCCTAGAGAGACAGGGAAAAAAGTAGATCCAGTCGTCATTGTCAAGCATTGGCACGGCTGGAAGTTTACATTCAGAAATTCAAGCCTTCCAGGTTCAACAACACTTAGTTTGAAGCATTTAGTTGATTATCTCACCTGAAGACTTTGTGAGGCTCTTAACAGAACCTAGAATAGTATTGTCAAATCCAAATTTGCTTCTTTTTCTCACAGAACAAGAAATAGCACATGCACTACTCCAGAACTGATTTTTGCTCATTTTCTGTGTTCTTGCTATGTTACATTCAATGGGATGCAATTTAACAAAAGTATTGTATCATTTTTTGGTCCATTGACTCTCCATATCTTTTTTCAATTCTGCAAGCAATAAAGATGATTCTTCCATTAAAAAAGGGCAGTGTGAAGATAATTGTAACAGCTTAAGAGGGCTGAAACAGCCTTGTTCCCTGACCTGCTCAAGTTAACACTTTTGCTGCCTCTGGTACTATCAGTAGTCAGGTCAACTCCTATCTGACTGGGAGTTTTCATTTTATAGCAGAGCCGTTAAGCAGTTAAAGCCTAAACCCCCCCCACCATTTCTAGTGAAATAGAAAAAGGTTCTACTAGAAAAAAGGGATTTCTTTTCTCTAAAAATAAGACTTTTTTCTGGGCCAAAGCCACTGAACAACTTCAAGTTAAACCAGTATCCAGAGGTACTTTAAATGACTTGCTCTGCCTATAGGAAACAGGGTGATAACTTCTTCAACAGTTTATTTGTCTGTGACTGCAGCCTTCAGCTCAGAGACACTTCTTTTCTAATCAGGCTGCTTTTTAAAAATTTTTTTTTTATTTTCTACCCTAACTAGAAACCCATTTCCACACTAGGAAATTTTCTCATGGCAACCCTAATGAGGCTGCCACTGAAGCACAGAAAATATCTTCTTTAGGAGGTCTTTTGGTTGAAAGAATCCTTTGCTCTGTTGGCTGTCTGATTATACTCAGATTAGATAAAGCCAATTAAGCACTTACTACTTAGCAAAATGAATATCTAACCAGTTATGTGGGAGTTATTAGAGGAAGTCAAAGGGTGACTCCAGCAAACAATCTATGAGTACGCTTGAATCAAATCAAATCTGATATATGCAATAAAAATATAAAATAAGGAAAAACAAGACAAAATCACTATAACTCAGCTAACTACATTCATATTTACTGTATGACTTATTAAATATAACCTTGAGGGAAACTTCAAATAGATTTATTTATTTATTTATTTATTTATTTCCATGTAGTGTCTGTGTATATATTATTTTCTTTTCCAATCTTTTTATCTATATTTGGTTCATGCTACAAGAATAGAATTTTAACATTTTTCAAGTTGCTCACGTATCAAATTTATATCAATTCTAATTATTGCATTACTATTGTTATGTTACCAAATACTTTGTTTTATGTTACTAATAAAAACAAGAAATCCCAATTTTCTCACTTACCTACAACATTATAGTTTCACCCTTCCATTAACTCAGTCAAAAACATTAATGTAGTCCTTGCAGATAACAATATAGTTTCTATATATCAACACACCCACAGATTTTTCATTCATGCCAAAAATATTTTGTAGACCCAGATTTTCACATGCTCTATTTCTGCCTAGGATAAGGGACTGTGTGAACTATAAGTACGTATCATCATAAAACTAACCATCAAAAATTATCATCAGAAAAAAAATAAAATATTCTCCTATATTATTTTTTTTTAAGATCATCATGGCTAGGCTTCGCGAACGAAGATTTGGGAAGGGCTCTACCCACGCTTGCTGCAAGCATGCTGATGGCTAAAAAGGCCAATGCGAGATAGGCAAGTCCGGTTGCAAAAGGCACAGTGGAAAGTCTCCACAGGCGGTGTTGGCGAGTCACGTATTTTTCTGTGTTGTCTTTTTTCTTCAACATTGATCCTGCATGTGCTTTCAAAGGAAGCAGCAGCATTATGAATGGTGTGTCTCCATGCCTCCCGATTGGAGGCCAGAGCAGACCACTGATGGTGGTCAATATGGCCAAGGCTGAGGGATTGTTTGACGGAGTCCTTGTATCTCCTCTTCGGGGCTCCTCTCTTGCGGCAGCTGGTAGCAAGCTCACCATAGAGCACAATCTTGGGGAGGCGGTGATCCTCCATCCTGGAGACGTGCCCTGCCCCATACAGTTGCATTCTCAGCAGCATGGCCTCAATGCTGGTGACCTCTCCCTGTTCAAGAACAGATACATTTGTCACATAGTCAGTCCAGTGGATGTTTAGGATCATATGGAGGCAGCGCTGATGGAAGCGTTCAAGGAGTCGCAGGTGGTGGCAGTAGATGATCCACGATTCAGACCCGTACAGAAGAGTGGACAGTATAATGGCTCTGTAGACACTGATCTTTGTACTTTTCTTCAG
>JAWWEU010000001.1:32372723-32393600 GCA_035583155.1 Acropternis orthonyx | reverse complement strand
TCTCTGCATTAGCATCCACATTCCATTTACGACAAGAATCTTTCCATACTTTCAATGGTGCATTGACTACTACAGGTAACTACCTAAAAACCACAGTCTGAATACTAATAAGCTAAAAGTAGTGAGGCCCAGGGGAGTGGCAACGAGTTGTTAAACATTTTAGCATGAGTTAAAATCTGGCCCAGATTGACAGTGACCTCAGGAATTTATAATATGAGCATCTACATTATAACTTGACCTATAAAAAGTAAAAATAAAAATCTGTCTGTCCAAACCTGTACTCTCCATTACCACAGATCCAGAGGTTTGTTCAGCACCTTTGCTTTCCCCCGGCAGCCTGGGCCCTTCCAAACCTGGGGATTAGTTTAATGAAACAATCTATTAACAGAAGGTGGAACAACCTCCGTGCTTCATTTTGCACTATTCACCATTATCACAAGCCCACACTTCCAGTTGTTTTAACAGCATAGACTGGAGGTCAAATAATCTTCATTTAACCTCTTAAATCCTGGTGGGAAAGCACAACCTCTCCAGAAACTGATTAGCTCCATACTGAAATAAGACTCTCAGAGAAGCAGTATGAATTGCTCTTCCAAAGCACAGTCCTTATAAAACAGTCATAGAAGGAAACTTGATGAATCTGTAGGACCAGAAGTGAAGTTCACTTCACAGGTCAGGACATCTTCATGCCACTGTCTTCATCAGGCACCTGATGCAGACAGGTTTCTAGCTATTATGGATGGAGTGATGCAATTCACTTGTAACACAGAAGAAGCAACGTTCTTATTGATATAAACCAGTGATTTAACAAAGTTGGATAGTAAATGTGATGGTAGTTTTTAAAGATTTTATGGCAAGGTAAGCTTGATTGTTTACTGCATAGATGATAAACCAAACTGTCAGGTAGACTTTCCTGTTGAGCCATGAATTTCAGTAAGGCTCTGCTTGTGTTCTAAACACCTTTCTGAGGCGAGTTCAGGTGTATCTGGATCCAGACTTAGTCCCAGACATGGTCAAAGGTATCTGTGTAAAGTATTATATATGCACAATCATATATATCACTCAGTTAAGATTTCAAAGTGTTAGTGTGCTTATTCACAATTCATTTACCAAGTATCTGATGTGATAAGGATTCCCTCAGCCTGGAGGAGTAACCTTGAGAGGCATCCTACTCAAGGGGGAGTCCTGGTGTTCAGCCTTGCTGTCTTGCAGGGAGCTGCACGGGCCCTGAGCTGTCCACCATTTATGAAGACAATCAACTCATAGATGAATTCGTATGCAAGCCACATGATTTGCTCAAAGGCATCTGCAAAACACTGCAGAGGTGAACTAGAGCCCTGTGAAGAAATACCCATCTGGAGTGTTGGCTGGAAGCCAGGAAAGGTTTCCTCAGGACAGTTCAGTTGATTAGAGATGTATATGTGAGACAATTGCATTGAGCCCCAGCAGTCTGCACTGGTGATGTTTACATTTTTGATGATATAAGCTTCATTGTCAGTTCATGAAAAACTTATACACAGGTGACTCTAGTCTATCTTACCAGACTGTGAGTTTACCTTTAAGACCATGAACATTACTGAGTGCACGCTGTTAATTTTTTCATGGACTTGTTGCTTTCAAATGCTTCATTTGCAAATGTAAAATTCACAAGTTATAAACAAGCCATTTTCTCCCATCAGTGGTTCACTGGACAAACTGAAAGTACACCAATTTGGCAAATAACCTTACTTCAGTAAGGTTTATTATAAGCAAGGATTTACAATACAGTATTACTGTTTGGTTGTAGCTGTGGCAGAAGAGTAGAATAAATTAACCGGATTCATCTTAAGATTTCCTTGCAGTCAGTTAAGCCTGGGAAGACTCAGTTGCTATTTGTATGATTCATTTTGATTTTTACAGTTGCAGGTAATATTCATAAAGCAGAAGAATATTTCTGATTCAGTGAAGACATTGAAGCCTGTTTGCCATTTATGTTATTCAGGTGATGGGACCTGCCAACAATTTGAGTAGTCAGCTGTACATAAAGGACTAGGGGGTGGCATCCCTGCCCACTGTGTGGGGTGGTTGGAACTAGATGGCCTTTAAGGTTCATTTCAACCCAAGCCACTCTATGATGATTCTATGTGGTGTCCTCTAGTGAGATCTTAACTGTTGAAGTTAAGGTTTGTTTTACATGGTGATTACCATATACAGTCTATCCAACCAGTCTTTCCCACATGACTCGTTGAGGTGAAAGCCTCCAAGACGACTACAGGAGAGAAAAGGTAAGAAAAGACTAAGAGACAGTGAGAAAATGAATTGCATTTATTGCTAGTTGTAGGACTTTTAGGCATTTTGCAGGAAATAGTCCTACAAGATTAATGACTTCAATGATGATTTCTCTGAGATACAGTAGAGATAATCAAAATAATTTCAGGTCTTGAAAAGTCAACATTTTTCAACTGTTAGCCATTTGGACTGACACTGTTTTTCTTAAGAAAGGTTGATAATTTTCCAAAAAAAAAAAAAAATAAAGAAAGGAGTTTTTTTTAGCACTCAACTCTGTTGAATATTGTTTGAATCGAATATTGTTTGAATCAAATATTTTTGTATTGAATATTGTTTGAATAAAAAAGCATTTTCTATAGCTCTAGTTTATGTGTTCAAAATCATTGCTTGTAAAGCATTTACAAAGTACAGAAATCATAATTAGCATACCAACAACAAACTGTTGCTAGAATCTTTTATTCTGTGCATAATAGCAATTTCTATTGAGTGTGTATCAATTTTTAAACTCTTGGCAGACACAGAATCCTTGCACAGGAAAACATTTAAGAAACTACTTTTCCCTTCAAATCAATTCTTCCTCTATTCTATATGTAGCTCTAACCTATCAGATTGCTTAGAGACCCTTTGATACATTTAGAGTACTAATTTCAGTGAAATGGGAATGAAAGAAGGAAAAGGTCACAAGGGTGCAAATAGTTCCTTAGAAAAGATTTGTTCAGCTACCTGGTAAATATGCCACAGTAGGAACCTGTGTTAGATTAAGGTTTGTAATCTCATGTCAACCAGCTATTCCTCCTTAGAAATTTCACTGTGAGGGTGGAGAGGCACTGAAACACGTTGCCCAGAGGAGTTGTGGCTGCTCCATCCTTTCGAAGTGTTCAAGGTCAGGTTGGACAGGGCTTTGAGCAACCAGGTCTAGTGGAAGGTGACCCTGCCCATGGCAAGGGAGTTGGAACTAGATGATCTTTTAGTCCCTTCCAACTCAAACCATTCTAGAATTCTGTGATTCAATTATCTTTTTCAGACACCTCTCTCTGCCTTATTTTCCTCGTGTTTTGTCTTTTCAAATATATTAAAACATAGTTCCTTTCCAGACCAGTTCAAACCTGGGTTTTTTTAATTCTTTGGTTAGAGATATTTCTCTGACTGTGTCCATCCAGACTACTCTAGGGACTGAGTCAAGGGATTATCTTGTAATGACTAGAGATACAGCTTTTGGAGATGCATTTAAATAATACTTTCAGTTTTTAGACAATGTTTAATTTTATTCTATTTTTAACATACAATCTTTTACAGTCCCTTTATGTTTTCAGTCAGAGATAATCATAGTAACCTTGTGTTTTCTGCCTACTCTCATGAACACAGGCAGGGAACATACACACATCTGCACAGCCAAAAGCCAGGGTATTTTGGCTAGTAGTAAATTGAACATGGCCAGAAATGTTTTCTGATCCTGAGGCTAAGTACCATGTCTTGGCTTCTGATACAAGATGGCTGTGTAGAAACTGGCTGTTGGGAATCCACCTTTAGAATATTTTGACAGCCAAATTGTATCAGGGAACTATACAGAAAGGCTGGCAAAATCCATGCCAAAGAACATATTAACAGCTTAATGACCCAGCAACACACTCCAGTGCCTAGGAACCTTCCTGAGCCCATGGGATTTACTACTACATGCAGCCTTTGTGTGGTTTTCTTCTGAAAATTGGTTCAGGCATATTTTTGACACAGGCTTAAATTATTAGAATATTTTAATAATTTTATGTCATTGTTTTAAATTGCACTTGTATGAAGGATGTAATAACATAAATATGGGTTTCATATCTGTGCACAGACTCAGAACAAATCTTTACGAACCTCTCAAGCCCTGGAGCCAGAAATACATGGTTTTATTCTAAATAATATTAAGGTTATGAGAATGACTAACTGCTAAATCAGCCTGTCCACTTCAGTCTCAGCAAGCTGTTTGTATAGTTTCTGATTGTTGTGCTTGGCTAGGAGATAAACGTTTATTTTCTGCCAGTGTCATTTTCAAAAGTATTTTCCTTTGTTATAAATTGGAAGAAAACAGGAAAACAAGATTACATTTCATCATTGGAAGGGAAGAAACAAAATTCATATTTTCATCAGGGAAAACATACTGTCAGTTTTGTCTTCTCTCAATAGGATAAAGCAATTTCTGCCTAGTACTCCATTTCTCACTTTTCCTGGGAGAAAGTTCAAGGTTGGGGTCTTTTTATTTATTTTTTGCTATCAGGGTATTTTTTTTCTTTTTAAAAAAAATAAAAATCTTCTATAGAAAATGTTGAGGTAATTTTTTTTTCTTTTTTTAAGATGGTATATTCTATTAGATTAGTTGAATGGGAATGTCCTAGTCAGCTTGATTTTTCTCACCACTGCAAAGTGACTGAATCCCAGATAAAGTTCATTATTTTCTGCATTTAGTATTCTGATCAGGAATTTGCTTGATATTCAGAACTTAGCCACAAAAATTTCTTGAAAATGATTGTTCACTTTAACTCATTATAGATGCATAAAATGATAAATCAGAGTGGACCTCTTAAGGTTTTTTTTTATTTTGTAATTTTTTTTAGGGTACTTGCTTTTCAGGGCAAATCTTTTTGGTTCTAACATAAAATCCCTGACCAGGATAGCACTAATTGCATTGCCTAGGCACATTGAGTAGGGATTTCATTTCACACATCACAAACTATCCACACAACCTTGCCACAGTAATATTTCATACATATATTTTTCCCAGAAAAGTCTAATCTTCCCATTCTAGTTTCACAGTCCACTACTCTGAAACAAAGCTCAGTTAAATCTTAATAAAAAAGAAGCAAAATTAAAAAAAATACACTCAGTGGCTTCTCTCAGGGTCTCGTCTCTGAACTTGATGAAAGTGTCCACAACCTCAGCTGGACTTGTGGGACAGTACTTTGGTAGTCATCAAAGGAGGGGGTTGCTGATATTACAAGTTCAAAGGGAAGAAAAATTAGGGGTAGAAAAACAAAGAATACTTAGAGTTAAGTGACCATTGTAGAGTTTAATAAAATTTTATTTTTTTAGTCACAGTTTTTGTAGAAATTAAACCTTTGAAATTTAAATTCTCTCTCTTTTTATTTTTTTTTACTTGATAAAAATTTCTCCTGCACTGAAGACAAGTAATTTTAGTGCTTTATGTTGAACAGGTCTTGGATGGTTGTTAATTTTTCTCTATTGATTACCTGCACCTGTTTTACCTCAAAAACATATATTTGAGTGAGAAGTGTGATAACAATAAGAGAAATTTTCTTTTGTGGACATGTTATTTCACTAAGTGTGTCATGAATGTTTTAGATCACCTTCTGAAGCATTTTTACAGGTCACTGTCAAAGTCAAAATACTAGCTGGTCCATTGACCTGTTATGGTCTATGCTTCTGTATATTGCTTTTCAACTCTGTCTTTCAGACAAGTGCACAGTAAGGCGAAATAATGTTAACTCCTTCTATTAAGATCTAAAGTCTCCATTTTGCATAAAATTACTCTTCTCACAAAATTATATGATTGTTTGTTGTGGTTGAAATTCACTCTTGCCTGTAAAAAGTCTTATAAATAAATACATAAATTATTATTATGATAGTAAAAGAAAATATTCCAGGAAGCCAGTCCTCAGCTGCAGTAAATTCATGAGAGTATAATAATTATTGGAACAATTGGTATCAAGATTACAACACTTTGGTTGCAAAGTTTGTATCAAATTGGAACAGTTTGAGCCAAACAGTGATCTGCTCTTCTTTTTGATATGTTGAAAAGTAGCTTCAGCTTGAATATTGATGACTAGGAAAAAAAGGCAGGTATTTCAAAATGTGCATGCAGAGGAAAGTAGCTTTTGTTACAAAATAAGTAAATGTTTTTCTCCTTTGGAATCAGAACTATGGAATCCTAAGCATACCTTTTCTCACAGGACCATAGGGAAAACCTAGACCAGAAAAAGTTTTCTCTTTTTGTGATTGTTTTAAATTTCTAAAAGAAACTACCATTTCACTTCAATTATTTTTAAGAGATTCTGAATCTTCCCAGATGTTCTTTTTCTCTCTGTTTATTCCTCTGAAGGGAATATTGCTGCTCAGGTAACAACATTATCCTTAATATCATCAGGTGTGTTTTCACAGTGTAGAAAGCAAACTACTGTTTTCCTATATTCTGCTGAAGTTTCCTCATTGTGGGAGAAATTTGCTGGATTTAGTGGACTTGTTTGGTCATTTTTAAGTGTCTGAATCTTGGAGGAAGATTAGCAGACATTTCAGCAGTTCTACAATACATTTCTGAAAATTTTTATTCCAGGTATATATTGCTTTCTGTGTTTCAATGTACTGAGAGAATATTTATTGTCATAGAGAGATTTAATTTCTGATAAATAAAAGTTTCATATTTGATTTTTTTTTTCTTAAGAATACTCATGTTTTTGCCACAGCTTGCGATGTTCATGATATTTCCCATGTCACGAACAGCAGAGTACTATTGGGTGCTAGTTCAGTAGTTCATCTACTGTTGTGTGGAAGGAGATGCCTGCATCTTAAAACGTGTGTGCTTGTGCATCTATACCCCCATTAAATAAGCACTGATATCTCAGACTGTTCTGACACAAAATTAGCCCTGCCTCTAACAAATTAAAGTATGCTTTCATTGTAGCATATTTGTTTATGGTATCTAACAAGCTGCTCTGCCTGAGTGCCTGATACAGATGAAACCATTGCCTTCTGCTTGGCAAGTGAAACAAATGCCACTATAGGATTGTTAAACTCTGATAAAACCATACATAAAAATCTGTGTTCCTGAGTTCCTCTCTTCAGTGCATCTGTTCCAGTACTCCAAGCAATGAAGATGGGATTTTTCAATGCATTTCTATAGAGGCAGTGGCTTTTTTCTGATGTCTGTCCATAGAGTCTGCCCTTGGCTAGAGTATTCTGGAGAAACAGAAAACACCCTGAGCTGACTAATTAATGAAAATACAAAAAGCTTGCTGCCAGGAAATCAAATGTTGGCAAACAAGTCCCTTTAGGCTCTTTCTGAGAAGGCTGGCAAATGCAAGCTGTCTACGCATTTGGCTTAGGATAAAACACAAGGCTAGACGCGGGCCCTTTCATTTTCTTTTTTACTTCCATGCAAAAAATTCTGCAATAGCTTACATGGCTTAGATTGACTTCAGTGCAGTTATGCAGGGTGCAGGCCAATATGGAATTCACTCTGCGCAATCATATGTTTCATATTGGCTTGTCATTCACTTCATTACTTCAGGGTAAAACTCAGGAATGAGTCTGCCAAGACAGCAGAGTTACATTTTGCTTTAAAGCAGATAAAAAAAATGAGAAGAGAATGAAGCCTATATTGTGAGGCTAAGACAGGGAAAAAAAAAAAAAAAAGACAGACCATGGAAGTTGAGCAGTACCATTTCAAAACTTCATGTTCTGCATAAAAAAACCCAACACTCCATTTCCCAGTTTCAAAATGAGACAATTCTTTAACATGGCTGTAACCTAACCCTTGCTTTAAGCCTGTAGCTCTGTCCCTTACAGTGAGAACCGGGACAGCTCACATGAGTTCACTGCTTCTTTTTTGATTTTTTAACTGTCAGAATATGATAGAAAAATAACTTCAAAATATAGTGCTTCCTCCACCTGATTTGGTATGCAGAAAGAGGGTCAATTATGCACATTTTTCTTTTTGCCAGCTGTCCTCCAGCTGTGATACTGGGGAGTTTGTCTTTGGAGAACCTCATCTACCCTGCTCCACTACTCAGCTTTAACTGACTTAAAAAGTCCTCAGAGCAATACCTACCAGCACTGAAAAACTTGGGTAACTCCTTACATCCAGAAGTGAAATGATGAGTCAGAATAAGAGAAAAATAGCCCACTTCAGCATAGCTGACATCTTAGATGCCTAAATCCTTGACTGGCACATGGGATATGCCCCCCTTTCGCATATCTGATTGAAGTTATCATAGAAACATAGAACGGTTTGTGTTGGAAGGGACTTCAAATATCATGTAATTCAACCCCCCACTGCCATGGGCAGGAACACCTTCACTAGACCAGGTTACTCAGAGCTCCATCCAGCCTTGCCTTGGACACTTCTAGGGAAGAGGCATCCACAGCTTCTCTGGACAATCTGTTCCAGTGTCTTACCATTCTTTTATCCTAGGAGCCAATCTAAATCTACCCTCCTTCAGCTTAAGGCCATTCTCCCTTGTTCTATTACTACATGCACTGTCAAAAAGTCCCATTCCAGGCTTCTTGAAAGCTCCCTTTAGGTACAGCAAACATTTGTATCATGGTTTCTTCCATTTTAAGTTCTTGTCTTCATCGCATGGGGCCTGTGTTTTTTCTATAAGACTTTCCAAAAGTCCTCAGTTTATCACATGCAGTATGGAGAAATTTTTGGTTTCAATAACATCTGCCATTGTGAAATCTGGTACTCAGCCAACTGCAACAGTGTAACTGGTCATGCCCTGTCATCTACATTGTCAGTCTGGCTCAGTTGCCCTAAGCAAAGGACCATTGAATTGAAAGAGACCCATTAAGTATCATCAAGCCCAACTCCCTGCTCCTCACAGGAGTACGTGAAACCAAACCATATGACAAAGACCATCATCCGGCTGGTTCTTGATGGCACAGTACAGGATTGCACCTACACCTTGACAGACTCACACTCGCTGTTCCATGCCAATGTACAACTTGCTGTGCCCATCACTAAGACTATCCAATCCTTCATTGTACAAGCAGAGCACAGAGTTCACATTATCTTAAAAAAGCACAATTGTCTCTTAACACTCCGTACCCTTCCTAAATAGGATGCCAGGTGAACACTACTATTATTGAAAATACTGTTGAAAATACTGTTTCACCCTCATAATGACCCAGTAAAAGTCAGAATAAATCCCAAGTGTTGCATCTGGTTTTCAGTCCAGTTTATTCACAAGCCATTTTAATCTTGTATACAAGCACCGTCTTCACTCTGTATTTTATACTTGCTCTCAAAATGCCTTATTCTGGTCCCATGGTGATTGCCACCTACTGCTGTTGACAATCTGTAATGTAAATAAATTAGACTAGACCTTGGCAAACTATTTAAGTTTACAGTTTTGTTTTCGCAAAGAGTAGGCAGGCACTTGGAATAGATGTTTTCTCTAAGTGACACAATATGCATGCAAAGCTGTAAAATCAATACACCATTCACTGCAAAGGAGTTGATTTTCTGGAAATTTTGTTGATTGCATTCGCTTTAAAATGCTTTTTTATAAAGCCCTAATTGATTATGGTCCCCCTTTTGTGAAAAACATTAATTAAAATGACATCACTCTCAGAATAACATGTATATAAAATGAACAGTAGGACCATGCTTTTATAATGACAACTTTAATTAAAAAAATAAAAGGAGGAAATATAGAATTCTGTTAAACATAAATGTGTCAGGCAGATGCACATTAAAGATGACATCTTCCACTTTTAAGCATGATAATCCAACCCCATGAGTCTTCATGGGATCAAGGGCTATGTCAAAGGGGTTCTATTTACAACACCAATTATTAAAACTTACACACAATCAAAACACTGAAAATATTTTTGTTTTACAGAAATTAGTTACTCTCTTGCTTTGTGGCAGTATGCAGCTTGTTTGAACCTAATTTCTAAGTTTTCTCAGCTGTTGAAATGTTGCAAGCTTCCTAGAAATTTCTTTTGATAATTCTGATTGGTCTGGAGTAAAATTCTGGGAATAAAGAACAATTGGGAGCACATTGCTCAGAACAGCTTCTCCCACAGTGCTTGCAAAGGAAGAATTAGCTATGGATAGCACAAGCTATTCTTGCAGCTCAAGGGAGTTCCCTGCAAACTGCAAGCCAATAAACTTGTGCTACTCTCTAAGATGCTTTAAGTCCCATTTTTCTGGGGAAATGCTCTGTTCCTTCTGTGCTGCTGAGGGGGCAGGTGATGACAAATTCTCAAGAGAAGACTCTCCCCTCTGGAACTAATTTCCACCAGTAGTGCAGCAAAACCTGGAGGCATAGAGAAAAAAAACCACAAACATCTGTTCAGGCAGGCTTTTGCCTGAGGTAGATTCGTAGGATATTTCAGTCTGTCCTTGCTTTCTGTTTGAGGATGTACCTTTATATTTGTGCTTGCTGGATAGTATTCAAAAAAAAAAAAAAAAAAAAAAAAAAAAAAAAAAAAAAAAGGAGAAAGTTGCTAAATTCAGCCAGCTATTGGTAAATAATTTAAAACATTATCTCTATATTTCATTTGTTAGAAATGTACTTGGACTATTAACAATAGAAGTGTGTTTTATTTATGCCACCAGAAATGACTCACTTGTTTTCATTGACGGAAGTATGACCAAAAACACCAAGAAGCGCTCAAATATCCCTCAGCTACTGCTCCACTTCAGCTCCTTAAACCCAAACTAATACTTTTGTTGTGAAGGCTGGAGATGAAGATGAATTATTTGTAATTACTGAACATCTAGTTGTGTGATTTTATGTTCCATATTTTATAGTCACTACTATGAAGGATGTAAGAATTGATTCCCACGTACACTAGATCTGAAGTTTAGCCATTATTATTAAAACCTTGTGAAAGTAAAGGTGAAGATCACTTTTACACTCTAAATTCTCTATACACTAAAAATAAAATAGCACAATACGTTAAAGGGGATGAAAGTTCAGGAAGAGAATATAATGTTGGTGTATTAGAGCTACATGGAGGGTTTTTAGGCTAATGTCTTCTTGGAGTTAAATTTCATTAAACATTGATAATCCCCATACAGAAATTACTCTCATTCTGCTTGGTGTTATGCAGAGGTTAAGTGCTTGAGTAGTGCTGCTGACCTGAGAAACCTTGATTTCAGACAAAGGATAGAAAGTGGGCAATACTGTCATCCTCAGTTTACAGAAGATACTGACTTAGTAAAAAGAGATAAATCCCCAGTGAGTGGAGCATTGCATATTTGTAGGACCCCTCAGATGTTTCAGAGTTCACTGCCTGGGAGCACCACCTCAGTGCATAGCATGCATTTAAGCACACAAAAAACCGGGCATATTTATTATTCCCACTCTTTTTAACAGACTTGAAGTAGTCTGCATGTTTTCTGACTGCACATGATTGAAATAAATCCAAAGACTGTGTAGCAGCAAATTGAAGTAGTAGTGTATGGCCCAGCAAGCACATCCAATCCATGAGCAATGATGAAATTAGCATTCTCTGAAGAAGTCCAAAACTCAGCTGGACACAGTCATAGGCAACCCGCTTTATCGTGGAATCATAGAACAGTTTGGGTTAGAAGAAACCTACATCATCTTGTTCCAATCCTCCTGCCAACCCACTTTCCAATAGACCAGGTTTCACAAAGCCTCACACAACCTGGCCTTGAATACCTCCAGAGATGTGTCATCCACAGCTTCTCTAGGCCACCTGTTCTACCTAAACCCACCTGAGTAGTGAGGTTGGACTAGATGTTGTCAAGAGACTTATTCCATTCTCAACAATTTTTGATTAATAATTAGCACATTTAAGTAATATTTTTCATGACCATGCATGTTCACAGTTGAAATAGTTGGACTTACCATGTATATGAAGAAAAGCATTTCTTCATATGATCCATAACTGATAACACAAACTCTTACACATCTGTTAACTATAAAACTAAAGTAAAATAATCTGAGTAAATAAACAAGTTCAACAGAAGGGTAAAAAGTATTTCTGACAGCATTACTGTTAAAAGATTTGATTATTTTCACATGAGCAAGGACCACTGGCTGTGCTATCCAGTACTTCAATGTACTACTGAAAGGAACAGTGTTATAAGATTTGGAGTTAGGTATAGAAATTACACAACACTACCTCTCCCTGGGTAATGCAGCTCTGTTAATGATCAACAATTAAATACAGGGGAAATAGGGATTTTAATTCAGAAAGTTCTTAGCTGCTTTCAAAAGGACTTGAATCTCAGTGGGTGGTCTGTCCATTCCACAGGCAGGGAGTGAGGAGGAAGTGAGTTCCTTGAACCTTGCTTAACCAGGGTTGAGCACTGAATTCCAATTTCCCATTTCACATAGAAGCAAGCTGCCCTCAGCTAAAATTTCTCTATCAGACAGATTTGATCTTACTATTCAGGTACTAAAATGTGTCACTGACTTGGATTAAAATATCTGTAGGATTTTCAAAACTAGCCAATGAGAAATTAGGAAAGAGACCTGTCAAAATGAAAGTATCACTGACTGTACTGTTACTGTCTTTTATACCGAATACAAATGACAAACTCACCTTACACCAGTTTCCTACTGTGTTAATTTCTAATGAAATTACAGTGAAGCAAGGACATTTTAAAGCCTTTGTTTGGGGTTCAAAGTCAGTCATTAACATTACAGAACCTGTTCCTCTATTTGCTAAATCAATACTGATCTTTTACAAAAGCTGCACTGTTAAAATTAATATAATTGTTGACTGACAAAAAAAAAAAAAAAAAAAAAAAAGCTTTCCAGGTCTTATCAAGTGTTTTTTAAATAAAACTTTTCTCACTTGTTAAGGTACTGTTGGGCACAATAAACTGCAAGTTGATAAATTTATGTGACACATACTAGAGAAAGAATCAACCCTAGCTCTCTGTTATTTCTAGCTGAATATATTTCCTCATTCTGACAAATGTGCTTTTTTCCTTAGATGCTTGCACTTTCCAAATATGGAAGATCCTTAAAAAGTTCTCATTTCTTCTACATGATGAAGGTGTCACCAGTATCTGATTCTGTGTCTCTATAAAGCATTACTCAAAATAACAGCAGTTTCAGAGGGCAGGTTTGTGGGCACTCAGTGTACCTAGTGAGTGGAAGGGTTACCTCAAGAGAGTGGAATCATGTTGATTTTTAAAATAAGTAGCAAGAAGCCAAGGGATCCACAATTAATTGTCTCTTCTGAATAGTAGACAGAGAACTCCTAATTTGTCCTTAGCAAATAGTTTATGGAAATTAATCCCTTCCAATTCACTTATCTACATTTCAAGTGTCTAATGTGTTCTATCTCATGTGGTCAATCTGGGCTTCTCTGGATGCTTTGAAGCAGCATTGTCAGAATAAAATCCACCTGACCTCTTTAATGTGTCAGATTGAGATCTCTGTCTAAGAAGACATTGCCCCAGCTCTAATTTTACAGAAGTTACAGCTGCATTTCCAGGAAAAGCATGCTTATTCTGGAACTGACATATAAACTTTTAAGATCAGTGTAGAAGAATAATACCTTTGTTGCTCGACTGTGGAGTTTTAAAGTTATTTTGAACTCTGCTGGCTAACACAAATAATATAGCTTAATTAAAATCTGTGTTTTTATTTTTTAATTTTGCATCAGATTCTATAGTAACGTAGCATTTCTCAATGTCTTTCTATTATTTTGAAATTGTATGATAGGTTTTTAATGTGAAAGATAACTGTCATATTAAAGATCATAAACACTTACGCTTTAAGTAGCTAGCACATAATAGAGTAAATTTAATAATACTTACATCACTGACTCAGTTCCCTGTGTTTCTCAATGACATAATTTGATAACTGTAAACCAGGCTGCCTTTCTGCTATCTTAGTATATTTTTTTAATCTACAGTTAAAAAGTCTGATTAATTAAACAGTATTTAAAAATATGTTACTAAAACATTTATGTTATCTTTGAACCTTAAAATCTGTGGAAGGTTACTCAGTTGATATTAGTCTGGGAGTGGGAATTGCAAATCTTAATCCATCTCCCAAACTATATATTAATAAGTGAAATGGTATTGTGAAATGGCTATATCAGATCAAATTTTATTTACAAAAGTTAGGCTGAAAGCAGGTCTGACAGCCAAGAAAAAAAAAGCAAACTGAAAATCCCTAATATATTTTAAAGACTCAAAATAATTCAAAGCATATTTTTGTAAGAACCTCATTTTTTAAGCATAGCTGAGAACCTGGAAATTAATGTGCTGCTGTATTATATGGATTGCACAGGAAAAGCAGGATTTAAGCACACTGACATAGAATCTTTTTTAAGAATAACCATTTGGAATTTCCTGCAGGGTTTTTGAATGAGGAGAGAGAAAATATCAGAGATATCAAAAAAAAAAAAAAAAAAAAAAAAAAAAAGGAAAGAACTTTCTCTACTAATGAAGCACATACTGTTTATGGAAATTAATTTAGTTATTGAACTTTGTTTCACTAACACTGGTACATGTCCAGAAATTGGTGAATATATACAAACTTCTGGGTGTCTCTAGGGGAGAGTAGAGGAAAAAGGTGTAGGCAAACAGAAATATGGACTTCTGTAAAAGGCTAGGACAGGAATAAGATGTTGGAAAACTTCAGAATGCTGTCTGAATACATTTAGCAACAACCAAAACAGGTACATCATAGAATAGAATAGAAAGAATATAACTATTCATTTGGAAGGGACCTACAACAATCCAGTCTAACTAATTAAGCACTTCAGGGTTGACCAAGTTAAAACATGTTGTTAAATGCATTGTCTAAGTACATTGCGAGGTTGGGACACTGACCACCCCTCTAGAAAGTCTGTTCCAGTGTTTGAGCACCTCTTAAGTAATGTTCCCTAAGGTGTAGATTAAACCTTCCTTGGTGTGGCTTTGAATTGTTGCCTCATGTCCTGTTACTGGATACCAGGGAGATCAGCACCTTTCTCTTCACTTCCCTTCCTCAGGATACTGTAAGGAGTGATGACATCACCCTTTAACCACTGTTTTTTTCAAAACTGGACAAAATGAAAGTCCTCAGCTACTCCTCACAGGACATTCCTCCCAGCCCTTTCACCATCTTTCTTGTCCTCCTCTGGATGCACATTCAAGGAAGTTTGTATTAGAGGCTTATAGGTAGAGCAGATGGAGATCTTATCTTACTAGACTGGTTGCCAGAAGTGAAACATTAGCTCAGTTGTCAAGCACATGAGCCTTTCTTTGTGTCTGAAATAGAAGAAAGAAACTTCAACTCTAGAGTCAAGCTGGGAACAATTAGTAGTGATTTACTTACGTGTGTGTCAGTTGGACTACCCTGAAGGAAAAATAGGCCAGTGGAGGATGGATGTTACTAAGGAAGGATGATAAAGTAGTTTTTTATAGGTAAAATGAGGCATCAATTTGTTTACAGCTTGTGCAACATAGAGCTTAATACCAACAGATCTCCACCACTGCCACAGTAAATAACCCCAAAGTAGAAACATCAGCACTCATGGATCTCCCATCTGCAAGTTGCAGGATGTAACATATTTCATCCTGGGTAGCAGTGTCTTCATGGTATCAACATAGGATAAGTCAAGCAACAACTACAAAGCAGGATGAACTCATGTAATCAATTAGGAGCAGAAGCACTCCAGTGACACAGTAAGGGAACATTTCTTATAGAACAGTGACTCCCTCTCTCCCGATTCCCAATGAAGACTTAAAAACCACTCTGAAATGAAGAGTATGGAAAATTTATAATTCTGTTCCTGACCAGAAACAATGAGATAAGTAGAGATTGATCTTTTCACACATTATATTCTCCTTCTACAATAACCACAGACAGTGACTATCTGTCTTCCTCTTTCTCATGAGAAATAATTATCCTATGACCCTATTAACATACTTTCAGATATATGCTGATTTCAAGGATGGTCTAACACAAGTACACTGAGTATTATCTTTTTTTTAATCTTAGCTTTGAAGTTTGATGCTTGGAAGAGCAAAATGGATGTCCAGCAGCTTATCTAATTTTTCCTCATATGTGATTAGTAGGATGACAGGCGTTATCTCAATTTAAAAGGTACGTCTTCCTTACTACTGTAAGTTCATACATAAAAAAACTCAAATCCTAATCATGACAATTCATGTCTCAGTAAATTGTGACATTTAAGTTCCAGCATGCAGCAACATAGGTAGATTGTGATGTCTAATCAACAGAAAGATTGCTGAGACTTTTTTAACCAGAAAGCCTGTTTTCTGATCAATATGTAAGCAATGCGGGTCATTTTTTGAAACTGTATGTCTGAAATCTATCTTCCTCAAAATGTGAGACTTTAAAAATCTTCATACTCTCACTCGCCTTTTTTACGTCACAATTCCTCTTAGCTCATGTTATCTAAATGGGAAGGGATGGAAAGGGTTTGAACAGGGCTCAGTAAGTTGATCTTCAGTCCAGTACATAACCAGCAGAATTAAATCTGCTTAAAAATATAATGCAGTAGGATTCACTAGTTTGAATAGGTGTATCTTTTCTGGAACTGTATCACCATGGAAACAGGAAAAGATCATGGTCTTTGTACAGTCCTTGAATCTTTGTCCTCTCATATTGAACTCCACAGGGGAAACTTTCACACTTATCTGTATTTCACAACATTTTACAGGGTCATTCTACAAAAAGGAACCATTAACTCACCACAAATATCTCCAAGACTTTCAACAAAACAAGTTTTGTAATTTGGCGTCCATGGTTAGTTTTCTACAGATATGATATTATCTTTTGACTCTTTTAGAGAAAAATAAGAGAAGTTAGAATTTCTATTTCTCAGATATTAAAAAAACCCAACTTCTTCAGTTTCACAATGTAGGGCTTTTTTTCTTGAAAATCTCTATATCTTGATTATATATGTGAATTGACCATCAGTGTGTAAAATTTAGAGTAACTCTTTCTAGATGGTGCTGTTTTACCTGTTTTAACTGGACCCCATTTGTCTTTCATCGAAAGGATTACTCATGGGAGCAGAAGTTTTTTGACAAAGTTAAAACAAAATAATAGAAATGTCCTTTCTCATCCATGTTACACAAGTTTTTATATAAGGAGGTAAATTGCTTAATTTCTTTTAAGTGTTTTCTGAAATTTCTTATCCCTTGTTACTTTATTTCCACCTTCAAAATTTTTCTCAGCTTGATTTGAAAGGTCTTTAAATTCTCCATATTCCCAGTTAGCTTTTTTCTAAGTGTCTCATTCTCTCACTCCTAATTTCTTATTATTCAAGAGCTGTCAAAAACACAGCATCTTGACTGAGTAAACACTGAACATTGTTTTGGGTGGGGTTTTGTTTTGTTTTGAACCATGCTTGGTTTACACTACAATATCTACTATAAGTCAAGAACAATACCAAACTTACATTAATACAAAATAACACTGATTCCAGGACAATGGAACTGTCTCCCTGGTTTTAAAGAAACCATAAATGAGACTAGCTAGAAAGATTAAACAGTGAGTTAAGGCAGAATGCAGGTATCAAGGACTTCTATGTGTCAGTTCCTTAATTTCCCTTGCCTCATCAACATTAGATTTGTTTCCATAAGGTAGTGACTTTTTACATCTATCGTCAATCTCCTAGCCTTGAGCACAACATTGTTAGTTGTGACTCAATAGATGTTTCTAGGGGCTACTTTGGATCATTTCAGCTTGTACGTGTCCTGTTCTGTATTATAGCTATCATATTTGTCCTGCTACATTGTGAAAGCAAAAGGAAGATGAGTTATTAAACTACGGGGTACGTAAGGCTCTAAAGAGCAATGGATTCAATATCATTGTTCTTGTGTAATTAATATTAAGTGCAATTCACTGCGAATAATATGAATATAAATTTCTCCCTCCATGTTCTGGCTTGGAGGGTGTTTCGTAAGATGTTACACTAATATAAATGAGCAAGACATATTTTTTTATTGTTTAGTCATTAAATTAGCAAGATATATTTCTGTCCCCAAGACTGGGGAGGAGACTGCCATAAATAAGTGGACATAACAAACACATGCAGTTATTCTTTGTTTCAAGTGGGGTTTTAATTTCTGTCCATAATAAGTAATATTTCACACCACAGAAGATAGTTCAGGGAAAAAAAAAAAAAAAACCACAAAAAACCCACAAGACCCTCCAAATGCCTATTTGAACTGTCAGTTCTTTGTTGAAAGAGCAATTAAGGGCTGCACTGTATTTAATACTTTAATAGAAATATGTCAGAAATATGACAATGGACTGTTACTGTTTTTAAATGGGATTTTGCACTTTCTTCTCTCTGCCAATGTTCTCAGCAAATAAAAGCTAAGCCATCAGTTGCTTAGGGATGCTGTTGATGTTAATTAAATTGGCCCTTGTATTGTCCTCTGCAAACTTCCCCATTCTTACTCCTGTATGCAAACCTCAGATTCATTCTCTGATATATTACTGAGATAAATTCAGAGCAACCTCAATGACCCCCAAAGTGTCAGTGCCTCTACTCAGTCAAAGTCCAGGGTAAATTGACTGGTGTCATTGACATTGTTTCGAGTTCTCTCTGCTATAAATTAAATTAAACCTGATATTTAAATTTGCATCAGTAGTAGAAGTAATGTGAAAGAATGAACTAGTATGAAACCCATGATCCAAATAATTCAAACAAATATCTTTTTTTTTTTTTTCCACTACTTCGTTCACTTTAAACATGCCAAAGAGTTCAAAGCAAGTCTGTGATACAATTTAAGTACAGATGGGAGAACAAAACCCTGCAGATTTCATTTTTCCAAAAAGAATACAAATACCTAAAAGGAAATGTGAAAAGGATAATGCAGTTAAAACCTCAGTGCTGATAAAAGAATAACAGAAACTGAAATGACTGTTGGTGTTGTGGGTCACATTTTACATGTCCTTCCAGCATATTGTAGTATCTTTGTGGTGGGGGGGGTGTTAATAAATGCAAAGAATTGTGCAATACATTTTTGATGGAATATTACTTGAAATGCAATATAGAAGGTCTCAAGAAAAGAAACAAACAAAAAAATCCAACTATGAAAAGTCCTGTAGTGAGGACAAATATCCTCTTTATTCTATCTTTAGCTTTTCTGATATTTCAAATACCATTTTATACAAATATATTCAAGTTACCATAAAAGAGATGTGTCCTCCTGTTATAATTTTTCTTGGGTAAAAAGACTGATGATGGCATGGAATTTTTTGAGAACCAAAGCTGAAAGATGAGAGACAGTGATATAAAAGTAATATTCTTTGAGGGGAATAATGTGAGCCATAAACAGCACACTTTATAGTAAATCAATTGAGATTTGTGTCAGTTTGATAACAGAGTGTGGCCAGAAAACACTGGTTGATGAAAATCAAACTGAATAGAGTTCCTCTCTCTACCTTGTTTCTTTAATAATGTCCTTTTATAAAGTATCACTGCTAGTGTTTCCCTTATTGAGGGACAGCTTTGAGGCTTTATGATTAAAGATTAAAACTTTATTGTGAAAAGGCAAAGATCTATTTTATCTCTGGCACAGTTCACCATTTCCAGCAGTATAAATCATAAACCTGATCAACGATGTCATTCCACATGTATTGGGTTTGTGTGGCAAGGTTTTGGTAACTGGGGGATACAGGGGTGGCTTCTGTGGGAAGCTGCTAGAAGCTTTCCCAATATCCAAGAAAGTCAATGCCCAACCAGCTACTAGATAGACCCACCTGAAGTAGTGCATGCTGTGTAAGGGGTACACACTGAAGCTGGAAGAACTGCAACCTCTGGAAAGGACCCTCACTGAAGAAGTTCATGTCTCCTGTGGGAGGGACACCACGCAGGAGCAAAGAAAGAGTGTGAGGAGTCCTCCCTCCGAGGAAGAAGTGGCAGAGACAATGTAAGACAAAGTGACTGCAGCCCTCATTTCCCTTCCCGCTGTGCAACTGGTTGGGGGAAAAGGCAAAGAAAATGGGGAATGAAGTTGAGCCTAGGAAGAAGAGAAGGGTGAGGGATTTTTTTTCAGTTAATGTGTCATAAATATCTCAGGGAGATAATCCAAAACAAAGCAAAAATTAGGTTACGTCATATAATCACTGATTATTTCCAGCTCTATCAATTTTGCTTCTTTTAAAAGTGAACCAGAAATCTATGGCTAAGGACTGCTTATGCATTGTGTGGATTTGATCATATATATAGCCACACTTTCAGAAAGACTTACGACTTTGCAGATGCAAACTTGAACCAGAAATTGCTGTAAAATAATGCACTGAATATGTGTGGGAATATGTGTGGAAAGGAGAAAATTTGCTCTGGGGTGTTTTTGCAACCAGATGTTGATATCTCTATTAAATAAAAGAAAAAAAACAAATAAAAAAATATTGCAGAATTCCTGGAGGGAACTTTTCATGCAAGCCTTTCAAATGGAAAGAAAATTTAAGGTAATTTTGTATGTTCAGAATCATTGAATTATTTCAGCTTAAAATGAACTTAGAGTCAGTAGAATACAGGCTCCCAAAAATACCATGACTAACCTCAAACTTGTATCAGACTGTTTAGATATTTTTCAGTCATGTTCTGAACATTTCCAAGTCTGGAAATTTAATAATTCCTCTTGTTGTCCTTTCCAAATGTTTGACTGTCCTCATGATGAAGAGGTTTTTCCTTATATTTATCTGGAATTTTCTGTGTTCCAGCTTGTGTCTTATACCATCACTCTGCATCCAAAAAAGTTGCTATAAGCATTGATTTGCTAACTGAAAATGGCAATAAAATCTCTTTTTAAATTCACAGAATTGGATAATATTTTGGTTTTTAAGGGACTTCCAGGAGGCCTCTAGTTCAACCACCTGCTCAAAGCAGGTCTAATTAGGGGGGGGGGGGGGGGGGGGG
>JAWWEU010000001.1:32353095-32372623 GCA_035583155.1 Acropternis orthonyx | reverse complement strand
AACACAAGAGAGACACAATAAAAATATCAGATTTGTATTTTCTATTGTTGAACTTCATGGGGTTTCTGTCAGTCCATCTCACCAATCTGTTGAGATCTGTCTGAGACTGTTCAGTTGACTGGTTTACGTGCTAACATGCCTCAACTTTATTAAGAATCATCTACTTCTTCCATCCTCATTTAAGGTCAATGGTATAAGTATCTGAATATAAACAATGTGTCTCTCTTCTAAAACTGAAAAGCAGTTCTTGACTCTATAAAACTGAACAGTTCACCCAAACCAAAATTTCTCCTTAGTTCCTCAGTCTGATCCTTTTGAATCTACCAAAAATGGGAAGGAACAGATGGGTTTACTTACTACTGTTAACCTTAAATTCATTAGTCTCCATTTATGACTAATGTAATTTCCAAAGATTAGCAATGAAAATAATCAAAAGTATGATGGATCACTAATTTAATTACCTGATCATCCTGATACTATGATACTAAAGATGCAATAAATATAAATGCAAATATTTAACATACACATATGTGTTTAGGATTTTTGCTTCTCCGTGTGCAAAACTGCACAAAGTATCCAGAGGTAAAAATGAGGCTCTCAATATAAGTAAAGGTATTTTTATAAAGGTAATAATGTAGCTATCACCATGTCACCTCCTGCAATTGATAACAGTATTCAAAACTAATGGACTTTGTAGTGCAGTAGATTAATGCACTCTGTGTACATTGCATAAATCTTCCTGTCTGGAATTTCATCTGGAATACAAAACTAGACCAAATGTGAATGACAGAGGTAGACTTTTCAGTCTCTGGCCTGTACTGAAAATTGTCCAGTGTTTTACAACCTGACAATATTCATAAATAAAATTTATTAGCAGAAGTTTTTTCTAGAATTTAGTAGTGTATCCTAAAAAAATACAAATATATGGCTAATAGAGTTTTGATTCTTTTCTTATTAGTTTCAGCAAATAAGTTCTTTCATGTGTTATATGAAATGTGATCCTAAATTGTTGGTAGGCTGCAGTTTTAAAAAGAATGTGTTTTAAAATGTAGTTATTACTTTTTGTGCTACAGTCAGTTATCACTCAACCTTCAAAAAATGATGACTGGAAATGTATGAATTAAATATTGCTCTCAGAAAACCAGGTAAATGCCCCAAACAAATACTTAAATAATTATGACACTTTGGATTTATATAGTTATAATACAAATCAGAATTCAACATCATATAATAATACATGTAAGTACAGATTTTTTTCTCTAGCATTATTTTATAGTATTAATTAATTCTGATAAATTTAAATACATCCTAAAATCAGTGATTATTTGGAGCTTTTTCTGTTGTTATAAGTTTAGGTTTTTTCTTTTTTTAAAGTGAAACTTTTGCCCTAAACCCTATGAAATGCACATATATTTCAGTAGTCTCATAACTCAACATATTTAGGTACTTATATGGAGAGGTGACAGTCTTCTTCATTACTGTCAAAATGAGTATCCATTATAATGAGCTATTTTAGCTTTCCATCCCTGCCCTGGAAATTATCTTCTCTTCAGTAACCTGGAGCAAAGCCAGCTATACTTACTTTCCCTGCCAGCTAGGATTTTCCTTATAGAAGGAGAATTCCCAGGAGTTTTAATAGCTCAGAATTAAGTTAACACATCACTGCAAAGCAGCTCTATCAGGAGCCAAAGGTTTAGATCAATATAGTTTGTATCCCATCACATTACACTAGATTCAGTCTTACTTGCAAAATGTCTGCTCAACAGGGTTTTTTTGCCTTTTTTTTTTTAATTGGGTAGACATGATTATTTTATCCATTTTAATAGTGACTGCAGGTATCAGAATGTTGTTTGAGAATGAGGTACTACTTAAAACAGCCTTTTTACACATTGGAAAGAAATAAATCACTGCAGTTGAGCTTCCAGGTACTGTTCTACCGAAACTGCCATGGGAAACTGCTTCCTGCTGGGACAGATTTTCTGCCAGGATGCTATCCTTCACTCCCCACTCATCTGTTTTGCTATATATTTAAAGTCAAATAATCAGAGTAATTAATCTCTCGGAGATCACCTAGTCCAACTTTCTACAGGCCTTCTATAGCACCAGCTTCAAAGTCAGATCATGTTTCTCAGGGATGCACAGAGACCTTCACCAAAGATGGAGCCTCCATAGCCTCTCTGAGCAATCTGTTCCAGTGCTTAATTACTCTCACCACAAAAGCTATTATACTAATATTTGAACGGAATTTCTGCTTTTGCCTCTTGTATTTTTACTGTGGACTTCAGAGGTGAGCCTGTCTATGCCCTCTATCATTATTTTCTTAGTAGTTGAAGGCAGCTTTTTCTTTTGCCCCAGCTAAACATTTTCAGCTCTCCCAATCACTCCTTGTATGCCACTGATCTTGGTGGCTTCTGTTGTGCTTTTCTCAGTTTGTCATTCTCATACTGGGGAACACTATACATAGCACACTGGATATGATCTCGCCATAGCTGAGTTGGAGAGAATCACCACTTTCCTCAGCTGAAGAAAGTTTTTATTCATCCAGTACCCCCAAGTCTTTGACTTAGGATAAACACAGCTTATAAAAAAACAAAACATCAATGTGTTATCAACACCATTCTCATTCCGCTACTGGGAAGATATTAACTCTACCCCAGTTAAAACCAGGACACACGTATGCATCTTGTATCTGTCCAGCACCAGACTCTGTCACCAACTCTGGCTTTACAAGCTGTCCTGCCAGTAACTCCATAGTTCTGCAGTTGTGCACAAACCCTCAGAAAAATCTCTGAATTTCGCTGCATATGTTGTCAGGATCTTGAAAGAGGTTTACAGTTTCTTACAGACACTTCATTTCTCCAAATTACCAGATTATTGGCATGTAATGTTCTGATGGTAAACAAGTATTGCATTTTAACTTACTATCCATTTGGTTTTGTGCCTTTAAATATTCTCCCTTTCACAATAAAGTCTTCAAAATTTGAAGTTAAAGGCATTTAGTTACACCGATCACTTGTCCTAACTTAAGCTATCAAACTTGCTTTTTTCCAGTCATATGGTACCTTTCCGTCTTGAAAGGTTTGTTCCAATCCTTGTGCCTGGATTACACTGCCATAAGAAGGAGACATACGGTCTCACAATCTTGGAACTGAATGAGAACCACCAGATCATATCACATATCTTACTTTCCACCTTCTAGTCACCGGTAACATAAAAGTGAAAAAATCTTCTAGTCAATACTTCAAGCCAAACAGTTTGTGCTTGGTACTGCTTTACATCCCAGTTCATTTTAGCTGATAAAAGTGAAATTTGTGTGGAAGAAACTGAAATTATTCATTTGTATTATATTTGCATTCTGTGGTTTGTACCTTTTCTAATGTTACTGTATCTGTGATATATAGATCTATCACAACTTGTGCTACTGTACTGTAAATTTCAAAAATGATGAATGTAGACATTAGCAGTCTCATGGGCTTGGCCATCAATATTTCATGTTAGGTAAACAGCAGCTTTTCCTAATTTATTGGTTCTCATTATGTCTGGCATGTAGAAGTTGAATTCCACCCTGCAAGGGAAATTCCCCATCTGCCTGGAAAATGACCTTTTCTGCTTTTTAAATCAGTAGGGATACAAATCAAAAGGGACACAGTTGGTTAATATTGTAGAAAAATGACTTAATTTGTCAGTAACTAAATTGTCATGAATTTGACCCATTTTGAAATTAGTTAACATTTTATTCTTTCCTCATGTTTCATGCATAAATCATTTGGATTCTCACTACACTTGCGCTATGCTTCCAGAGTGGGGATGTTTTTTATAGTCACTCTTCAGAGCAATAGTAACACAACATTTGTCAAAGTGTAATAGTGAACAATGAAACCTCATTATATGGCACTCAAAGTGTTGAATGAGAAGGGATGACACATCTAGGAGTTTTATATCCTAATTATGGAAGGTGAAAGATGATAAACAAATTTTCATTTTTTAGATTGTATTGCAGTTTGATTTGTTCTCTGAGAGGTCCAACAGAAGTCAATGTTAATAACCTTGGTCTTGATTCTGCTCTGCTGGAGGTACTGGGAATTTCATCAGTGACAACACTGGGAACAGAAAAAAAATTTCAAGTGAATAAAATTACTCGTGTGTAAGAGTTCACAAGATACAATCCTCAAGGGCAGAGACTGTCAATTTTGTTTGCACTGAACAGTGCTGAAGGTATAGTTCATGCTACACTAAAAAAAAACAGGAGTTACAGGAGTTGAACACTGCATGCCATACAACATTGCTGTACTGCAATCTCCGCTCCACCCCCCCCCCCCCCAAATCAGAGGTCATTACTCACACCAGAAAAACAGGCAGTATGAACAGTTTACTTTGGCTGCTGAAGTGTACCTTGGAAGATATAATTTCTAAGTAAAAAATATACGGCACATTTACACCCTATCTTTGGACAAAAGGCTTTTTCTGCACCTCTTTCCTTTTCACCTTGTCTAACTACCTGCATATAGGGTTTTTCCTTTGCTGCTATGGTCATGAAGTGTCTCTACCCACCAATGCTGAAAATAAAGAAAAGTAATTTCACCCATGTATTGACTATAGCCTAAATATTCAAATTCCATGCCATAACACTTCTTTTCTTGAAATTATAACTTATTCACATTTCATCAATTCTAACCACTCCATGGAAAAATAAGCAGAATCAAATGTTCATCATCAACATAAAGCTTTCAACAACAAAACAGGAAATATAAGGCAGACTTTCTCAAGGTGACAATACCCTTACCATGTAGTGAAAGAACAGATGAAGAATCAGTGTTCACTAGGTTTACCTGTCACTTCACTGAAAATCTGTATTTCCCTAAAACACAAGTCACTTCTAGGGGTGTGAGGTGAACTAAATATTCCCAGCAGTGTGAATTGTGTCTATCTAGGAATTTCATTAGAAAAGCTCTGTGTGATCAAAGATCACATTAAAAAAACAGGAGTTAATTCAAGTATAACAATGTAAAAACATAAGCATAAGCTTTGCCATGTCTATACACAGTCATACTGTCAGTCATTGTCAAAATTATAGAGTGGAGGAGCATATCACTTCTTTTCCTGTCAAAATGTTCCCTCTGACAAAGGTCAGTGCCTTCATGGCATAAATCTGTTATCCTATTATTGTCATAAGTATAATGAGAAGAATGGAGTCAAATGTTTGGAACAGATAGAGTCAATGCCACTTAATTCAAGAAAGGGCCATATTTCCCACTTGCCTTTGTCAGGCTGCCAGCCATCAGCCTGAGCGTTGCCTCTCACAATCTGTTTGTGTTCCAGTGAGTAATAGCTTTTTTACTGGCCTGGAAAATGACTATTCCATTACTAGCAAAGTGTATTCATGGGATCGAGAACCTTTTGAATAGTTAAGTACATAGCGCCCTTTAAATAGACCAGACAGCTTCAGATGAAACCCTTAAAACTATGGCCAATCTGTTGGAAAATTAAAAATATAGTAAATCTAGGGCTGAAATCAGGCATATTTATGAGCTATTCAAATATATAGACACTTAAAATAGTTTGTTGCTCAGTGGAATTTATGAGGGTTTTTCTTCTCCACAAGAACCAACATCTCCCATAAGTCATGTACATTTGCAATAGATGGGAGGAAAAAGAAAAAATATAATATGTAGCATAAATTATGTCAATTTTTTAACAGCAGTATTTATTTTCACATCTATTTGAAAAGATACCAAAGGACAAAAACTATGAACATGACTCTCTTCGGAGTAACAACAAGGTGAACTGGCAGCAAATGGAACTGAAATCAATAAATGCACATGAATTTAAAGCTACAGTAAACAGGAACATTGAGACTACTGGATAAGAATATAAATTGGTTAAAACATGCATAGAAACATGCATAAACTTGTGAGGAAGGGGAAATTATAGATATCCAGTTTTCTGGATGAGACGGGCCTGTTTCATACAATCAGCAAGATGACTGGGCTAAGTATGCTGCACAAACCTGATTCATAAATTACATTCACATGATCCATGTGACTTAAGATTCTGTTTAGACATAGTCATAATGTTATAGCCATGCTAACATAAACTTAAGGAAATGGGAGAGGACAGTCACCTGGAGTTTACAGACTAGTAAATTGTAGAGTAAATTCTAGTATAGAGGTTGAAGGATTTGATTATTCATCCACTGAATACAGAATTGCAGTGTTGGAGGATTGATTGGGCTATTTTTCATCTCTTACTGGTTAACTTTGTGCTCTACATGAAATTCACTAAATAACTTTTTTTTTTTCTGTTGAAAATCAAACAAAATCTCTACAGATTTGATACATAAAACACCTGCTGATCCATCCTTCTGACTGAATGGACCTTCAGGATTTATAATTCTAATAACAGGAATTTGAAAAAAGAATGATGGAAAAAGTGTATTTTTTTCCTTGTTTGACAGCCTTTTTTTTTTTTTTTAACATGGAAATGAAAAAATACAGAAACTGGAAAACAAAACAAAATTGCAACCAGCTTAGCTAAAATGTAGAAAACATGGTCAATCCCATCTTTACTCCCTAGATAACTGAATTTTGAGCTTCATTCCCATCCACATCTCTTTCAAATACCTCAGTACTGGTCTTGCTTCCTCCTGCATTTAGCATACCTGAAGAAACTTTCCTGGTGAATGTCACACTAGTTTGCAGCTTTCAGAAAACTAATGCCTGTACTTGCCCCACAGCTTCCTTCCTCAAGATATTTTATGGGTTCCAGCTGTAGCTCTAACATCTTCTTTACTCATGTTCCATGTAAGTGCTGTTTCTCCATGGTGCAGCTGACAGCAGTCAATACCTTAATATGCTTGGAGACAACCCATAAGGGAGCAGCAGGCATTACAAGCTTGAGTAGGAAGGCATAGAATGTCACAAGAGAGAAGACACTGAGAGGAGATCTCTTTGTGGTCTTTAATATCCCCATGAGGGGAAGCAGAGGGGCAAGTACTGATCTCTTCACTCTTGTGATGAGTGACAGGACTTGAGGAAAAGGCATAAAACTGAGTCGGGGGAGGTTTACGTTGGATATTAGGAAAAAGTTTTTCACCCAGAAAGTGGTTGAGCACTGAAACAGGCTCCCCAGGGAAGTGGTTACAGCACCAAGCCTGACAGACTTCAAGAATTTGCACAAAATTCTTAGGCACATGGTGTAATTCTTTGAGTAGTGTCAGGAGCTGGGCTTTATGATCCTGATAGTTCCCTTCCAACTCAGCATATTCTATGATTCTACAATTCTGTGATTCTTCGAAATCTTTTCACTGAGGTCTTCAACTCTGCAGGAAGGTGCTGGTAGTATGTTTCTGAATTATGCAATATAATTAAAGCAAAATGAGGTGCAAAAGGGAAAGTAGGAACTTGGATCTGAAACAAAGAGATCTATCTCCAAGGGCAGCTCAAGGAGAAGGTCAAGACTGACCTTTGTATTTGTTCTTAGCTACTAGGAAAAATATATTCTAAAAGGGTCTTAAAATGGGTGCAGTAACTGAAGTGGTTGTTCTGTAATAACTGGGGTGGCAAGAGCAGTTGTGTTGAAATGGAGACTGCACCTACAGACTCCTGCTTTCAGACTTTAAAAACTGAGAGGTAAAACAGTGATAATTCACCTTCGTACTTTTAGGCTTTTTCATCCCTCCCAGGACAATTACTGATGCATATCTGAGTCACTGAAAACAAACCCCCAGACCTGTCCTTATACCCCTTCATTTGGTCATTTCATCATAGAAACGCAAAGGGCAAGGTATTTGAGTGAGAAGTTCTCTGATTAGAACTGAAAGAACTTTTCAGGGTGCAGAGTCTAAATCACATTATGTTTTACTTTTCTGTGAATTCAGACCTCTTTCCTGGCCACTTATGGTTTCAGAGATATCTTGTGGCAGTGAGTTTTAAAAGCTCAATGAGAAACTTATGAAGAAATAAGTGTTTCTTAATATGCTTTACATTTTCTTTCCTTCAAGTGTATTCAATTTTGCCTTGCTCTTATATTATGACTAAAACTTGAGTAGTAATGCCAACAATTCAATCTTTTCATCACTTTTGGAATGATATGCCTTTATTTTTTATGGATTGTATTAAAATTGCATGAAGAGTAAGGTAATATAATTTTTTAATACTTTTAACTTAAATTAAAATCTGTGATTTTTAGTTTCATTAGTATCAGGTCTCAATTAAATATGAAAAGCAAATAATGATAACCCTCAGTAATGAGAAAAAAGCTGTGGAACTAAAAAAAATATCTTTCTGCAATCTGGAGAGAAGGTTCAGCTATTGTTTTGAAACTAGTGTTCTATTAGTCATATCTTAAAACACAAGATCATAAAGCATTTCAATCATTATTAATTTCCTTTATCATTTTTGATGCAATATGTAGGCAAGTTTCATATGCTGATCAGACTCAGGACAAAAGAAATTCAATATTAGCAGCAAATACTATAATAAATGTTTATTTATTTAATAGAAGTTAAAAAGTTCATCTACAGTTGGTGTTAACGAGATGCTGGGGATGAGGATCTGTTGATGTATTGCTGGCATATGACGTTCTCTGCAGACTGGTTCTCTTCATATATTGCAAATCATAGTTTTTATCACAGTGTTTATTTTTATATTTATACACTTTTTTTTTTTTTTCCTCTTAGGAAGTTGGCTGCATTTTCAAAGGATTTTTTTCAGACATCCTGCTGGCTTTATTAAGGTAGAAGTTTAAGATATGAACTACATGTATTTTAAACCCATCTGTCATTTACATTGGTGTGCAACTAACTATAAAAACAATTAAGAATTGATGAGAGGTAGGTTTTATCAGAGAAAAAAGTATTTTCAAATGAAAGGAGTTAACAAAGCTAATAATTTTATGATTTAATATGGTGAGCTTTAAGCTGGTGATCTGGTTTCACAGGTTTAAGTTACCATTACATGCACCAACATTGGTGTGTCTGTAACCCGTGCACCCACTGAACATACGAGAGGTAAGGACAGGCTTTTGACATCCACCACCAGTTTGCATTTCAATAGCTGCTCTGTTCCTATGGTTGTGAGCAGATTCTTATCACAGAATAATCTGATTTGAAAGGGACTCAAAAGGATCATCAAGTCCAGCTCTTAGGTGAATGGCCAACATGTGCATCAAACCTGCAATCTGGATGTTTTAGCCCCATGCTCTAACCAACTGAGCTAACCTCAGAGTCAATTTGTTAGTATTCAATGCAGTCAGACCATGCTCGTGTGAAAGTGCTTCTTAAATGGTGATTTCAATGTTAAAATATACAGAGGAAAAAGTGTAAAACACTAATTTTCTTTTTTCTTCTCTCCTTAAAAACAGCACCTCTCACTTCCTATCTATTAGCCATGGTATGGTTTTGGTTATAACTGAAGTACAGAATACATTTGTGCATATGGATTGGTCACAGGTTGTTTTGGAAATCATAATTTTAAACTTCTGCTAGTTTTTCCATCTCAAGTATAGGGAAATCCTTGTAATAGTTTGGCAGCCTGGCCCCAAGATCTTGTGTATGCTGCCCTGGACAATGCACCTGTCTTTTCTCATAAACACCATTATTCTAATACTCACATTGACAAACTTAAAAGATATATGTATTCCCATGTATGATATTTTCACTAGTGGCTGGATTAAAGATGGCATTAGACACAAATTTCTAGCCATGAAAGGAGATAAATGTTTAACGTTTTCAACCTTTCACATCAAAGACCAAAAATCTAAGTTAAAATCTGAATAACAGTTTGTAATTAGCAGTACTTGGTTTAATCTCAAGGGGATTTACAGTTCAAGTCCATAAATGAAATAGTTCAGTCAAGAAAACTGTGTATTATTAGAAGTCCATGAAATATTTTGCAGTGAAACAAGACAGGTTTCCACTCTCTGTCATAGAGTGCTGCATGAATTTACTGAAATGGAGACTACTATAATTTCCTTACTTGTTAATTATTATTTTCTCTTATTTAATGTTTTACTGAAATTATTTTAAACTCTTGAACCAGACTGGAGTCAATGAATAATTTCATAAAGGCAGAAAGATGATGTGTAACTACAGTGTTTTCCTTCAGAATGCTGGTACTGTCACCCCAACAAGTCAGAAAGATGGATTGAGCAGATTATCCTTTATACTACAAAATAAATCAGACAGAAACTCAGATCTTGTTTAAAAAATAAGGCAATACATTAAAATACACATTTTAATTTTCATCTTTCTGGTTTGGTGGTGATTTTTGTTTGGTTTGTTTTTCTGGTTATAATAAAAAATGAGATTATCATATGACTCCTGGAGTTACAGATTTTAGAAAAAAATGCAGAGAAATGTGAGCAATGCAGTAAACCTAAGAATATTTATTAGACAAATTTTAAGACTATCCTTCAATATACCTATGATGGAATCAAGGACTTTATTTATTATCTATGCCTTATTTCTATTTACCTAAGTCTTCCTAATGCTATTGAAATCCCCTTTGCTCCCCCCATCCCTAAGATATTGCAAATTTGATAAAGCAATGCAGTACAAAAGGAGGGGGTCTTCCTGTATTCCGTATTTTCTCATATTAATTACTATGCTATCCTTTTTTTGTTTTTTTGGATGCATTCCGGATATGTTTTGCATTAAGTTATCACTTATGACCTTGGATATAATTGCTCAACTCTTTTTGTTTGTTTATTACTTCATCATCCACTCAATAGAAGAGCCATTGAGAAAAATGTGTAACATCCCTGACATTTAGAAACCTTAGTAGAAAAAACATGTGCTATAGCTACCCACTCAGTGAACATATGTGGAGCAGTTTGTGTGTAGCATATAACGTCAAAAATGAAATCCTTGTGTGTGACTACTGCATATGCAGGAGATTCAAGCTCTGTGGAACAGACTTCTAAGAGTGTTGTATGGTGTGAGTGTGTTTGTCACTATGGCCTTTATAATGTAAATCCCCAAAACATGACAGGATACTGTTTGGAGCTTCTGTGGTTGGTGTCTTATCTCGCATGTCCACTATCTGCTGCCTCAGCCTGTTCTGTTTACAGCAGGCTTGTGGCTGCTCTGACACATGCTGCTAACATCAAGTCTTTAAGGAGCTTGCACTTGCAGAACTGAGCTCCACTATGTTCCTTGCACATCCTACACAAAATCCCCCTGGTAGAAAATGGACAGAAACAACATTATCAGCAGTCTTCTTTAGTACAAATGTGTCTAAACCCAAGTACTTTTCACTTTCTGATCAAAGAGAATTAATTGAAATCAGGTGGGAGGGTGTTTAATATTACAAGAATTCAAATTGTGCAAAGATGCTCAAAGAATCCCTTTGACAACCGATACCATGAGGCTACATCCAATTGTGCAATCTCAGCTACGCTGTAATGCCATACATATGCAGAGTCTCCGGCCTGACAGAAGGGTGGCTGATGTCCAGCATGTGATATTGTTTTCTCTTTATTAATCTCTGCAGGTTGATTTTGGCACAATTTGCTCTGCACTCTGAGATCTTCACGGTGTGGAGTCTTGTTTGCCTTGCAAAACTCACTCAAGGCATCACAGACTTACCAAACAAAGGACAAGACACTGGGATAACATTGAAAGACCAAGATGGAAGGAGACAGTTTCCTAGCAGGGTCTATCCAACTGTGTATTGCAATCGAATCAGGGCAAAATGGTGGTAGTCATTCTGAACAAGAAAGAGCCAGGTGCTGAGTCCTTTGGGCTGCTTCCCCCTTTACCCCTGATCTGACCATGTATATTTCAAAAATTGAGTTTAATAATATATCCCCGTTAAGATGTAAGTCACACTTCATTGCTGCCCAGCTGAAGAACTGGGAACTTAGCATATTGTTAAATATCTCTTTCAGATCATTTGCTTTATTCAAAAACTTCCTTCCCTCAATATGCTTATTCCCTGCAAATAGACTGTCATCACCTGTTCTCCTCTTGTTTGCATGCTGATAGCTCTTCTCGTCTCATAAATTCCATTAATTAATGAATAGTCAGCAGGGAATTGTCTCCTCAGGCTCATTAAAGAAATGGACACTAAAATGATATGAAAGCAGCTGCCTCCTTTCTGTCATTTGCTTCTGATGGCTACTGCTTTCCTCATCACTGCTAAATTATAACACTGCTTTGATTAGCAGTCTGGTTACTTGCTGCAGCTGCATTTAGAGATGGAAATTTTAACTATACAGTCATGTTTAATTGATATTCTCATCAAACTGTTAGCATTGTAAAAAAAAAAAAAAAAAAGCCACACTTCAATACATCAAGCTTGTGTACATATATTAAATCCTGCTGGAATTTTTTGACCTTGTAGGCAGATTGAAAAGACATGTTTCTTGATGCTGTCTCATAAGTCACTGATTATTAGCTGAGCTCATTTGGGAACCAGATATAAAATTTGTGAAAAATCTCAGCCTAGAGATCATCCTAAATAGAAACATATTTGATTGCTATCCCAGTTCTTAAGTGTCAATGTTCATTTCTATGTTGAAAAATTTATAAATTATTTATTTTCAAGCATAGGATGAGATCTGATTTTCACCAAAGATTTCAAATCAAAAACTATTCCCCATGACATGTAAACCTATGTCAGACAGATAGTCTATATCGTGGCTGGTATAAATTAGCATGGTTTGGAAGATGTTCTAATTCATACAAGTAGGGTGGTTTGGCCCAGGCTTGCCTGTACTCTGGGTTTAGCTTCTAACTCATCCCTTGTGAAGAAACATTGTTCATAGAACAGTCCAAATCAGGATAGGCCCCTCTACTCTGAGGCACCTGAGACATGCTGACCCTCTGCTACCATAGTCTTTTAACAAAAGATTATGGAATACTAGAATCATTAAGATTGAAAAAAAAAACCCTTTATGATCATCAAGTTCAACTGTTAACCCATCACTGCCAAGTCCATCACTAAACTGTGTCTCCAAGTGCCATATCTACATTTTTTGAACCCCTCCAGGGACAGTGATTGTACCACTGCCCTGGGCAGGCTGTTACAGTGCTTGACCGCTCCTTCCATGAAGAAATTTTTCCTAGTATCCAATCTAAACCTTTCCTGGGGTAACCTTAGGTTGTTTCCTCCTGTCCTAAAAGAGGATATCTTGAAGCATTGAGGTAACATAACAAGAATTGTTCACTGTCTTTTAGTGGTTGGTACTTTCACTCAGAATAAATAAGACCCCTTACTGGGATCTGGTACTAAGTGGGAGATTAGCCATAGGACAAGGGGAAAAGTCTTTGGTCTGGTGCTGACTTGTGATGCTGAAACCTGTGTTCAAGTTCAGCCCAAAGGATGGAGGAAGAGCTCATTTGCCATGGTATATATCAGCAAGCATCCAAAATCAGAACTAACAAGAGCAGCTCTTTAAACCCTAGCCATAGAAATAATATATTGAACACAATTCTGAAATCATCTAAAATGTAATGGAAAGGCCTCAAAACTCTTTTTCTCCCTGTTCATTAATTTGCATTTCAGGATTGGATTTGGAGTTCAATTATCAAACATAATCACTTTTTGATCACAAACCCAAAACTTTTAAATTCAAATGTGTTACTTATTTAAAAAAAAAAAAAAAAAAAAAAAAAATCCTTGCCTGACTTTAAAACCTGCTTGGCTTCACTTGAAGAGACTTCCATTAGATATTTCAAAGTTCATGCAGGGTGCATATAGAGTTTCTGATTAATCTACAGTGCTTAAAATCCCAATTTTATTTTATATCAGGATGAATATTTAAAGGGAATCTCCCAGTTGCCTCCAGTTCCTGTGTTGTTGAAACATCTGTTCCTGTTCTGCTGTGCTCTCAGTGTGGGCACAGCCTCAAATGTCTAACTATGTGTATGATCTGGTCTAGATTCAAACTTGGTTTTTTGTTTGTTTATATGTTAAGACTTTCAATAGCTAAAAAAGGAGGTGATTTTACCAAGTTTGCTTTGTGATCCTAACTTGCTACAGAGACTAGTAAAGGTGAATACAGAAAAATCCTAGGGGAGACAATTTCCTTGTTGATCATGTAGGAGACCTCCGCTCCTGCTGTAAACAAATTGTCCTGCTGTGAAGAACCTCAGCTTTTCTGCTCTTGACTTAGCAGAGAAATTTGGCCTTTGAACTGAGGCAGTCAGATTTTGAAAAAGTAGTGACAATCCCTTTCTTCCCTTTCAGTTCTTCACTTGAAATGTTCTCAAGTTTAGTTGATAGTTGATGTTGTACCATGGTAAATATTGATACTTTACGTAACTAACTGAAAATGGTCGCTTTCTTCTTTCAAGTCCTAAACTTCATTCTTTCTTTCTTTGATAACCTGTGATTACACTGTATTATTCTCTGTTAATGGAATCATGTGTCCCTTTGAACTGACTTGTAGCAGCAGTGCAAACATCTAGGTAGTTTAGTATATTATATATATCACAACAGACATGTGGGGGATTCACATCTGTTACTAGGATTATTTAGAAATGTCATGCCTCTACCATAAAAAATAATTTAAAGAAATCATTCTCTGTATCAGCTTGCAATTTGGCTCCAATATGGGCATCTCAGCTGTGTTAAATTAGATTAAATTATTTTAGGTCCTAAGAGGATGATTCTCAGGCACGCTATAAAGCTCATGGTGCAAATTCAAAACTTCTAGTGGCTACAGTAGATTTTGGCTTGAATTCAACAGAGCAAGATTTTAAAATGGAACAACCGTTATTCTTGAAGCGTAATGCACACCTACTGATTGATGCAATACCTAACTTTAATTTTAATTTTTGAATAGAAATTTTGATAGCAGGTGTATTCATTAAAGATCTTCTACATTTCCAGTACCTCCAGACCTTTCCTTTGCTGAACAGAAGTCTCTTGAAAGCCACTCTCTAATCCAAGGATCCAACAAGGCAGATGGGGTTTATTGATTCATTATACAGAAAAAGACCACTTTTTCTTTGGCAGAATTTATTTTCTTTCTCAGGGGAGTTCAATATTAATTTATTCCATGTATGTGAAAAATTTTACCTCTTATAAAATCTTTCATATATTTTTAATGCCTACATCTATTTTGTGTATATTGATCTCTAACCTTCAAGTCATTAAATGATTCATGCCTCTAAGGTAATTTATTAATTATAACACACATTTGTTGTTAATTAAAAGGTGCAGTTACCTTAGTACTTGATATTGTTGTTAGATTAATTCATTAGAACCTTTAGTAAAAGCCAAGATATGACCTTCTCATAGTGTTACACCTGATGCTGTTGTTCCACACCAACTACCACAAGATGTACTAATAATTACAGAGGACTCAGGCTATCTAGCTGCCAGCAAGGATCTCAAGACATGAGAGGAAAGAAAATTATTAGAATTAAGATCTGTGTCTACATGCATAAAGAGAATGAACTTCTAAAAAAGGAAAAGGAGACTCCTGACAGCCCAGACTAAATACAAAAAAAATTTACTTAACCCTATGGGCAGAAGAATCAGTGTTTCAGGGCTTTCAGAACCACTGCCCTGAAAAAATACCCTGCTTCTTTTCTAACAGAAGAATGAAGAATAAGAGGTAGACTGAATTAACCTGATCTGGGTTGTTTTTCATTTAGAAATGCACCATGTATAGATCTATACTGGAAGTCCAGTGATGAAAATGCTTCTTCACCTGTACCTCACTGTCTGAAGAGCCTTGCTGCTAGGATTATTGACAGTGGTTGACAGTGTAGTGATCTGCAGCCTTCTCCATCAGTAAAGAATCTGAGATCTTCCCAAGGCAAAGCATTTTTGGGGTTTTTTGAGACACACTTGGTATTTGTGCTGTCTTGGAGAATATGAGAAAGCCAATTCTGCAATACAGAACTAACAGTATTTGGAGGAAAAATAAGTTAGGATGTCATATTTGGTCCAGCATATTTCAAGAAGGCTACAATAGATGCAGGAAATTACATCTCATCTCTTCCCAGGCAACAATGCCCTAGCATTCCCTAATATGCTGACATTTTGTTTTGCTCCAGTTCTGAACTATCCCAGTCTCACCAAAGGTCCCCCGTGGCAGAGCACCTGCTTTGTTTTTCCTGTATCACTCATTTCTTTATGTATATCCATGTTTATTTTTGATAACTATTCTTTGGCTAATACCAGTATCAACCACAGACACTCTGTTTGAGACGTATATGCATTTGTGGTCGGTATGTCAATTACAATTTTTTTTCTCTGCAGTTAATTCTCATATATCAGTTTGGTTTTATTTGTTTTTAAGAAACTCAGAAACACTCGTTTTTTTTCATTCATTGCTGAACTTTTAACTAATTGGTCAGAAATAGAAATCAGTGGAAAAAACCTACTATGTGAGAAGATGAGTGTAAAGATAATGTACACGTCATTATTTGCACTAATTGCGCTATGTGATCTAATACATTGGTGAAATTAAAATGGCACCACCTCCTCATCTAGTCATACAGATAATTTTAGATTTCTGAACAAGTAAATACACTTACACTTTTATGTAAAACTTGCTCATATCTTCAGGAAAAAAATATATTCTCATTTATATAAATTCCACCTTTCAAGAAATTCATAAAAATAGGTTAAAAGAAATGACAATAATCTAAGTCTTTATGTAAAAAAAAGTCAATAAGGAGGACATTATTTCTAGCCACATTTTTCAGGCAATTCAAAGGCTCTGGGAATTAAATGATATTGCTACAGATTTCACTTTTTCATTTTTGATTTTCTATTCTGATGATCCTTTTCACAATGTTACACCATGTGAGCAGAACATGTGATCAACATTCTTTCAGAAGATATGCTGGGGTACCATAGTCACATCAGGAAATGACATGTCACCGTGATCTCTTTTTAGTAATGTATATTAGCTATGGATACAACAATAAAATATTTAGTCATCAAGGTCAATGGGAAGGTGCTGTCTTGCGTCAAAGCAAAATTGTAATTGAATACACAGGGATTACATAATTTATTTCCTTACTTTTTATCCTGCACAGTTCCAGCTAACTGGACATAAATTGTGCTGTATTGGGATTGAAAGTCATATTTTCCCAGATACTAAAAAAGGCTTTTACTGGTCCTTTAAAGCAGAAGTTCACATGTAACTACTGTCAAACCTGTCAAAAGCATATTTTTCAGCTCTTTAGGAAGAAGGAAATTTGAAATTGTAATGATAATAATTAAAATTATTTTGATAAATGACACAATAGAAACGACATATAGTTGTTTAAGGAGAAAGAATAATCACAAATGTCTTCCTCCATGTCTGGTGTACAATTTGTCAAAAAAACCCAACCAATCAAACAAACAAACAAACAAAAAAAAAAACAGATCTTCATCCCATGCTGATTACAAAACCAGCTTCACTAGAAAGGAAAATAAACGCATAAAGAAGGATAAGGAGTTACCAAAGCCATGAATGTGAGTAAATATGAACAGAAGGAATTTAGGGTTATTTGGGGTTATCACAGCAACCCAAATAAAATGGATTTTAATGTCGATCTGTTTTTGTGAGATACAAATGAAATACACAGATGCTTTAGAGATGATCAAATTTAACAGCGCTAAAACTCTGTGTATTTAAAAGCATAATATAAATTTTAATCAGCATTTCCATATGGGAAGTTCTGTGTATGAATCTGCAGAGCTCACAGAAATACAAACACTGATGCCAGTGTTTGTGGTACCAGGGCTAACAAGAAATGTCTCACAAGGACAAAAGAGAAAGCTGTTGTAAACACTGGGATCAGTACCATGGCAAAATGCTGACTTCCAGCCACTGCCACTTTGCACAGTCCTCAGCCCTCCTGCTCCTTTTCTGCAGTACATTATAACCAGGATTCTCTAGGAAGGTCTCAGCTGTATGGGATTTGAGAGGATATAATGTGGTATATTTGCTGTATGCTTCCTGCAGTCACAGGTGACAGGACTTGCTGGTCAGATGACAATTCATTTTCTTTGTCATAAGGAACTGTTGGCCACTAAAAGTGGTATGATAATTTTAAGAAAATGACTCTAAAAATCCCTGTAAAAATCAGGTAATAAATTACCATTATCAAATTTCTTGTTACAAAGACTTATTTTGAAACAAATAATACTGTACTCTAAGTTTTTAATCAGTAAAAACAGTATTCAGAGGGTCTTAAACCATGACCAGAAAAATGTAAAAGAAAATGAAAGAGTTATTCCATTTATATGACCACATTGCACATAGGTTGTTGAGATTGTGATGATTTTTTTCTCTTTGTACTCAGCTTTTAAAAGTTGGATCTGACAAATGATCAGCCACTGACAAGATTTATGATATTTTCAAATTCTGGAGGGGAAAAAAAAAGAGTAAATATCATTGCATTTCAGACAAGGTGTATTTAGCAAACACAGCTTCCCCTGGAGCTTTGTACTCCACATAATTACATTCCACATACAGTAATTGAAACTTGTGAATACGTCAAACTGTGTGTTTTCACAAACCAGCAGTAATCAGCTCAAATTATTTAAATTCACTATTTGACATAATTGGTATAAATATGACAGAAAAAGATATTTCTAGGGTGTATTGCTTGGTAACTTTATCAAATGACTACCTAGGGAGATAACTGCATTGTGTTCCTATGGAAATCTGAGGGATAGCAACGTTCAGTACCGAATACATGTTTTTCCACACACCTTAGATTTACTAAAAGATCTATTGAAATTAAAGGGAAAGTTCTGCAATCTGGGACTATCCATGTACCTTTCTGATTCAGAAGTTACCATAAAATCAAGCAATTGGAAAGCGCTGGCCCGAAGCCGAGCAGCTGTCGTCAAGAATAGCTCCACTGAAGTCAGAATAAAACAATGCTGATTTTTACCAACAGAGGATTCAAATGGCACTTCTAGGGAGAATATACCTGCTGGGTGCCTGACACCATTGCAACAGAACTGTCACCTCCACAAAGATTATGCTTAAGACCAGAGATTGTCTTATTTGTTGTGCATTTAATGTGTGACAGAAAGGGCTCTCTAGGGGTTCATGAAAGCCAAATGCTGATTGTAGTTTCCAGCCCTTCTGAACCTTTGAGATGCCATACGTCCCTCAGAAAAAGATTTCTCCAACATGTTTGCTTTGAGAAGTGTGAATGGAAAGGAAAAGGAAAGGAAAGGGGGATGGAATGGGTCTGGGTATCTTAAAGTTATGTTTGAATGTTTCCTAACAAATGGTTATGAAGTTCATTTACCCCAGCCTGATGTCTGGCTGACCAAAAGGCACATTAGATATTAATTGATAATGTGTATCACTGATGGTGAAAAGAATAAATGAAGATATTATAGGAAAAAAGATGAGTAAGAAAACATTTATACAGTTTCATTAGGAAACATGAGAACTTTCCAGGGGTCTTTTACTACATCTCCAACCACTCTTTGATAGCCACTGGAGGTAAGATGAATTAATGCATAGGAAAGAAAAAACAGAAAGCCACGCCGAAAAATTTTCCATCCCTTTAATTATATGTCAGGATTGGGGGGGGGGGGGGGGGGGGGGGGCG
>JAWWEU010000001.1:32321055-32346900 GCA_035583155.1 Acropternis orthonyx | reverse complement strand
CAGAAGGTGATTCCTTTGAGGTGCAGGGTTGGTAGATGAAAGAAAAATTCCAAGATTTTAAACCCATAACAGTGTGTGTGTGTGTGTGTATGTATATATATGTATGTATGTATGTATGTATATATATGTATAAATATAAACCCCTAGGTACAGACGTGAATCCCACCCTGCAAGTTATATGAGGTCAATCCTATCCTTGGAGAAGCTGAAATGGAAGCTTTTACCCAATTATGCCTCATAAACATCCTGTTACTAAATGCATTTCATAAGGTGGTGCAGATATTTTCACATTTGTGGTGTGAAGTTTGACATCATTTAACATAATTTATTCCTATGAGTATGACCTTTACACACTAGTTGCACAGTATTAAATCCACCCAATACATTACGGACAGACTTCTACTTAAAGAACAAGGTGCACGTTGGTGTAAACTTCACCACAACTGATACACAGTATTTATCCTAGGCTGAACTGCGTGTGTTTGGTTGGTTCACAAGATCGTTTGTATCAGTGCCATCTAGGGGTGGCATCTAAAGCAGTGCTCACATGAAGGGAAATTTCCAAACCCTTTTTTCTGTATCATGGCCACAGTTAAACAATTCAAAAAGATTAATTTGGAATTTTAACTTTTTTTTTTTTTTTTTGTTCAGTGAGCTTCAGTGAATCCTTTTTTTTTAAATCTGGAATATAGAGATGTGAGGAAAAAGGAAGTGGTTTTGACTTGATTTTTAACTGAAATGTCTCAGTGAAAAGCTGCTGCTGCTGAAAGCAATGAAAAACCTTCTATTGATGTCTATGAGCTGAAATTTAACTTGATTGCTTTTCCTATTTAAACACATTCATCCTTTAATGAAATACATTTACATCTATAACATTGGAGACAGAAAATTCTAAGGCTTAATCTTCCTGTAGCATCTTTAAACTTGAGTTGAAAGCAAATCAGAAATAATAACCAGACATTTATGCTTTCCACTCAAGAGACCGTGCATTGCTGTATTGCCTGTTTCCCTTCCTTTTCAATACACAAACCATTTTATCCATCAGTAACTACTGACTCTAAGCCCCAAAGACTCCATAAATCCTGGATTGCCTATGTAGTCTACAATAAGAAAGGAAATATTTGAGGGACGACCTCCTTCTTAAATTTCCTAGTGACAGCACAAATCACTAATCATATCAGTGGAACTAAAGTGATGGAATTAGTAACGTCACAAGAGTTATCAGTAGATATTATGGTCCAGCTTCAACAATTATCCGCAAAAGTTGTCTGCTAGTTTTGTTTTGCCCTCCTACCTGCTTTATTTTAAAGGGGTTTGGTTACAGGAATACTCATAATAATATCTTCATTTCCAATTACTAAGCCTGTCATGGATTTATAGAATAAATTACAAAATTATGTAGAAAACTAAGATACTTCAAAAAGCCAAGATGCTGTGAAGAAAATGCATGCTTGCTTTAATCTTATTATTATTAGCTTCAATTAAGCTACATCAGGAATGGAGGTTGTACTTAGTAGTCTGTTTTGTGGAAAAACATGAATTCTTGTTATGCCCAGGTCTGCTCAGCAGGTTTAGGAAGAGTTTGTTTGACTCACACTGCCCTCAGTCCACTCTCCACTCAACATGTACTTGTGCTTGGGATGTCACTGAGCAGGTTTTTATTTTCGTTTATTTACTGTCTATCCCCATATACTTTGTTTGTGTGCATTTCACTGTGCGTGTTTATGCATATTTATGAGTTATTACATAAATCACCTCCTGGTTCTGGCCAGGGCAGGGTTAATTTTTGTGTTAGCCAGGATGGGACATGGCTAAGACCTGGAGGTTATTCTATATTTCATACTCCCTCACATAATTTTCTGTGGATGGGGGAAGGAGTCCTTCTGGGTTGTGTAGCACAGTGGAGAAGCATGGTAGGGTATTGTTGGGGGTTACTGTGTGAATTGTTCACCTCTTTCTTATACCCTCTGTCATTAGTATTGTTGCTGTTACTTTAATTGCCTTTTGTGCCTCCAACTCAGGGAGGGAGGGGAGGATGGGGCAGTGAGTGAGCACCGCATGGATTGGGGTGTTTCAGTGGGAACACTAAATTGGGGAATACTATTCTTAAAACCACATCAGCTTATGGGAAAGCCATATGATTTCCTTTTTTTTCCCTTCAGGGAAATTGAGGACGCTTAAAATCCTCTTTCCTCCAGCATTATACTAATACACAGTTGTTTGTGAAAGCACACCCACCAGGGCAAGAAGTAGCAGCATGAAACATTTTGTGTGGTGGTTGAGTATTTATGGAAACATCTTCACAATATTTATATTTTTCTTCAGGATTACTGTATTTTATGGATAATAAAATTTATTAGTAGAAAATATGAAGAAAATACAACCACAAAAAGCATTATTATTTTGTGTGGTTTGACTTAGCAACTGGACTTTACCTTTGTATTTACTCCCTGATTATTATTTTTCTATCACAGGTGATAAAAGTAAAGGAGTTGGAATAACTGTTTAACTGAACTCATGTTTTTACTGAACACATTTCTATGTAAGATTAAATCACAACAGAAGTGAGGGTATTTTTAATATTACAATGCATCTAAGTGACTGTTGCTCTGTACAGCCTACTTAGGCAGAATTTTGGTAGCTAAATTCAGCCCTGACCACATTCTGATTGTGAAAGAGACAGTATTTTCCTGGTCACTTTAATGAAACCGGGGGTTTGTTCTATGCACAGATTATATTGCTTGTATTTATTTTAATCTAGCAGTTTATCTTCTTGCACCCATCTAGTTAACATTTTATTACAGAAAAATATGGGTTTGAATAGAAGTTTCTGGGTTTCATTACAGTGGGAGTGTCCATGGATTCATTCAAATGCCTCCATGCTGCAACTTTTCCTGAGACTGCTTTTCATATCACCTTCAAGTCAGTGCTTACATGATCTAATGCACATGCCAGTGTTGCAGGGCTCCTTAGATGGTAGGGAGCCATAAGAGGATGCCAAGCTTGCTGAGCTGCTCTGGGGATTTATGCCTCACTCATCTGCTAGAAAAATTCAAACCATAGAATCGTCATAGAATCCTAAAATATTTTGGTTTGGAAGGGATCTTAAAGACTATCTAGTTTCAACCTCACTGCTGTGGGTTGGGATACATTCCACTGGATCAGGTTGCTCAAAGCCCAGTGCAACCTGGCCTTGAACATTTTCAAGGATGGAACAGCTACAACTTCTTCAAAAGTAAGTCAAGGAGAGTCCTACTGTTTCCTGCACCATTTTTGAAGCATGATAAACTATGCTAGCATGAGCACTCAGGTGTGTAAAATTACATAGATATTTATGTACTTGATTGAACAGGGATCTTCTATTGATACAAACAGAAACAAGAAAGGGAGTTTTATCTTTAAATTATCCAAAATAAGAATTTTTAATGCAGTAAAATCATCATTAAAATTCAGTGACAAATTACAGAGAATTTAGAACATGAAATCCACATGGCATTTGGAAGCTTGCTAACTCAGAAAGAAAGAGCAATGTATTCCAAAGAACTAAAAAACAAAACCTCTGGGGACAAAGGGCTGAGACAACTGAGTGGTAAATACAGATATAAGCAATGCTTAAATAATTTGTATGTTGCATGTGAAAGAGAATTTCCACCTTTGCTGTACAAATTCTTCTTGATCTGCTTTGCTACACATTTACATATCAGAGCTGAAGGTCACTGAAGAGTTATAGGGCAGAAGTTTTCTATTGTGTTAATCACTTACAATTCTAATTTCACACTACACCAGTCCTTTTCACTTGGGCTCACAGACCCCACTACAATTTCCCTCTAAAAATCTTACCACAAAACCTGCTTACTCACTGCTCATTCAAACAAGGAGTATCTATGATAGCCTAGACAGAGAAGCGAAGCATAAACAACTAGGGAAAACAACTTTTGAGTAAGCTGAGTATGGTTTAGCTTCTGGTGCCTTTCAGGAAGCCCCAAGGCGTCACTGACTAGTGCTTAGCTGTCAGTAATTCTCACCCTAAAGGTATATGGAAATTAGAATACCAATGATTTTAGCAGCGAAATGGGGAACAGTCTTCTCAGAGTAGCAAGGGTATGAAAACCACTAGCTAGCAGCTACAATCATTTATTTCTGAGAAGGAGCTGCGTCAGGCTAGGAAGATTTAGATTAGATTGACTCACTATTCAGTGTTTCCGCATCTAAAATTTACCCTTCCATAGCTTTATAATGGGTTTTAATGCAACCACACAGACCTGTGCCCTTTCAGTCTTCCATTAGTATTCAATCCTCAGAGTATATTACAGAATACAGAAGATTCTATTTAATTAATATTAACATCTATGAATTAGATGTTATCTATCATAAGATGTATATCGTTACATCTAATTTTATATCATTTAAATACTTAGCACTAGATCATTACTTTTCAAGACAGAACAAAATATTTTCCATGTCTTTAATATCCTGATTTACAGATTATCAATTATGTCTTCTTCTTTTTTTTTTTTTTTTTGCCTTTCCATGTTCTTTTCCTACATTCAGACTATTTTCCTTCTTCTATAAATTTTATTTGACATACATTCATATATTTTCTCCATTGTACCTCACGGCACTCTGACCACTTCATAACGTTATACATTTTTAAATACTTCTGTAATTTTTTTAAGACAGTAACATGCAGAAATGCAAGCTAAAATCCATCCCTAAGATGCAAAGAAATTTAAAAATTGTTTCTAGGTGCATTGCTGATTCAAGGCCTTAATATTATTGGGAAGAAATATTAGAGGAAAAGCTTTGGATGAAGCTACACATAAATGGGACATTTCACAAATATTGTTAGCCCTCATATTTTCAGTTTCTTCTCTTTAAGCTTCCTATTGAGCAATAAATTCTGTCAGGCTCTATAACACCCTGGAAATCAATGTAATATTACAGGTAGGCTGAACCAGAATATCCTGTGTAGATGTTAATTATTCTTTTTATTAGAGTTTGGATTTAGAAATAAAACCCCATGGTGATTTACACTTCATTGTAATTAATGTAATAATTGGAATTTCTTTCATAGTGCACCATGGCTTTTCTTTGAAGGAAGAGCGATATTTCATACCTAGTGGTTTTCAATACTTATCAATTTTCCAACATTTTCTCATGGATCTCTCTCCTGAAACTTCACATTATGACCACTATGCTGTCATTAGTGCAACACCCATCACTTTCTACAGGTCATGAACTTTTGCATGAAATTCTTATCTTCCTTCTATTTCTCTAACTGCAACTTCCTAATGGCTCAAAAGTGGCTTTGTGAAAGAGAGTGATATTTCTGAGGAAGGCGCTGCACAAACCAAGCAGAGCTTTGGAAATTTGCCCCAGCAAATTCCACTTTCCAGAGGAGTGATGTCTCACATCACAAATAGTTCTCCTGTAACTTCCTTCCAAAGCCATTTTTTGAGTGCTTTTTGTTGTCTATTTCTTTGGGCTCAGGTGGCAACACTCTGGGTCATTACTCAAATATGAGCTTGCATAAAGAGAATGGGCTAAATCATTAATTGTTTTGTAGATATATTAAATATGCAGCTCAGAAATGAAATTGGGTTTTAACAGCTGTCTAATATGTGTTTTTTGCAAATAATCCCTTCATGATGACAGCTGGAATTTCCTGCTTTTGAGGACAATCATTCTCCCTCTCATAGGGAATGACTAATTAAAAGTGTCTCTTCAATCATTCTTCATCATCCAAGGATTCTCTAGGGCTGAGGGACATCTGCACAGGGCCAGGTATGCTACCTTTAGCACAGTCACAGTAAGCTAAAGGAAAAAATATGAACTAAAATCTAACTTAGTTTCTAGAAATATCTCTGAGACATGCTCATTGTCCTGATTTTGGATCTTCTACATTCACATTCAGTGTTCTTTTTTCAGTACTTAAGACAGAAAACAATAGTAAAATTCAAATCTGCATTGAAGTTTTGATGAGCTAGTCTTAGAGATCTGAAGTGATGGATAAAATATGTTTTATATTCCATGTTTATTGTACAGATCTGTTGATTTATTGAAATAGCATCAGCCAGTGAATTATAGTGGTTTCATCCTAAGTTCCAATATTCTTTTGTCTTTGCTTCTGTTTTTAGTGTTATTTTTGTAGATAATACCTCATTTTGATTATAACAGTAAATTATAAAAACACATAAAAATCTTACAAGATATTTTTTTATATTGAGTTTATAACCTTTGATCCAGTATTCCAAACTATCTAGGAGAAGAAATGAAGATAATAGAGGGTTCACAATAATAGAAAGCAAAGCACTGAACAGAGAGCAGAGCTATGGCAAAATTAGTAGACAGCCGGCACAGAAGCAAAGGTGAACACTGCAAAATACATTTCCACAGCTTGTTACTGCACATTATCCCAAAGATAAAGTATCCAGTCTGGAGTGAAAGTCAGATGATTTTAGCCTAGAAGTGACACAAATATTTAGTTTTGCTTTTATTCTGATGTTGTACTAGAATTTCCCAATAACAAAGGGTTGCCTTATAGCTATATTGCAAAAATGCAACTCAAAAGTCCAAGAAAACAGAAGGATTTAATAAATACAGGAAGAGGCTGAGGGAACTTGTTTATTCAACTTTGAGTGCAGAATAAGGAGGAGGAGACTTTTGTCTTCAGATATTTAAGAGTGAGCTGTGGAGATGAAAGTTCAAGGCTTCTCTCAGAGGTGCATGGCAAAGGACAAAACTCTGTGAAAACAAGCCAGATAAAAGATAATTCTGGTTAAATATAAGGCGAAAGGGTAAAAAAATCACAACGAGAGTGTCTGAACGTAGAAACAGGAACCCAGAGAATAGCCTTGCTGGTTTTTAAAACTCAAACAGATGAGGCCTCAAGCAAAGTGATTAAACATATACACTGGCACTTTTTCAAGTGAGAAGGTGGGCTGGAAAACCTCCAGAGGTCCCTTCAAATCTGCTGTTTTATGTGCATGTCAGAGGGTCTGTATTGACAACATAATCATGTACATGATTTTTTGACAATGCCAAGTTCGAGCCCTAGTTTCTTCTTATAGATGTTATAGATGTAGCCTATAATTCTTCCAGCCTATAATAACCATTAACAGTGTACGTAATCTGAGATACAATTTTTTTAAAAGTTTACTCTTACATATTAAAAAGCAACTATATGCATGGTATAACACACATATTTAGCCTGCTTTAATACTTCTATCCAGCTCACAATGCCCACATACAAGGAACAAGTGATTTCAAATTGATAAGACACTTCAGCCATGTTGTAGACAAATTCAGGTATAATTTAAATTTTGTAGGATAGATTATAATGACAATTCCATTGGCCAAATGCCACACATACTTTTAATTCAGATTTACAGAACAGTGCCTAGGGATGATCAGTTGCTTTGTTTTGCTATAATCAGATTCTATTCTATAGTCCACTTCTTACTAAGATAACTTGTTCACAGATGTATACAGGCTGATGTTGAGCATTTGTGAAAACAAAAATCATTTTAATCAGAAGATAAGCAATTTTGATCCTCTAAAAGCTTCTAAATCATCTATAACTGAGATTTCTGCTTTCAGGATCATTGCTTTTCCCCATTACATGCACTGAAATTAGTGTTTCCTGAAAGCAAATAAAAGTAAAATTAAATATTTTCTGATACAAATGATAATTGGGCACTTGTCTGATAAGATGGTTTTATCTAAACAAAATTTACTCATGTAACATTGCATTTCCGCTTCTACAATCTTGTAATCTTCAGGCTGCTTCTCTCTTTCAAGTCATCATAATTAAAGGCAGGTGTTCAATTTAGCCACCAGAAGGGATGAGCTAATATTGTAATTATTAGTTGTAAAATATTTCTAATTAGAATTATAAAGTATTTAGTTGTTCAAAAAATAGGTAGATGCTCTTTAGGTTTTTTGCTTTTTTTCCTAAGTACATAAGCACCTATCTCCAATAAAATGAGGACTTCAACTCCTTAGTATGATCAAAATGTCATTAGGAGCTCATTTATGACTCAGGGCAATAATTAAAAATGTTCCTTTGCATGAGATTCAGATTTAAATTATTATCCAAGCTTGCTGGTGACAAATACATATTACTAATAAAAGATTAACATCCTCCTTTCTTACTAGAGAAATGGAAAGCATTACATTGTGTTGTAGCATTTTATTCTGGTTTTCTATTTTCAAATAGAAAACAAAACTATTTTTTCAAGTAATTCCAACTTAACTACCTTGTAACAATGTTAAACATTTAGTAGACATAGATTTCTTTTTTCCTTTTCCTCAATAGATATCGAACATTATAGTCTAAACAACATTTAATTTTTGCCTTTGGTTTGCACTAGCAGGTTCTATACCTCATGAATAATTGCCTTCTGCTTAATTCTTCAGGTTTTATGATCTCAAATTTGTGTGAAGCATATTGTGCTCTTTTGTAAATTTCAAATTTTCATGGGTTTTTTTACCTTTTATTTTGCTGAAAAGTGCAAAATTATCAACACACAGGATAAAAAAAGCACCCTATAACAATATTTATATAATGAAAACCTCTGAACTAGCCTGTAATAATCAAGAAAGAGATCTTGGAATTGCTATAGGTATTTCTTTGAAAGACTAGTATGAGTCTTTTGTATGGTCAGAAGACAAATAAAATGTTGAGCTCTAACTAAAAAAAGGGCTAGAGAACAACAGAATATCTCTATTTCATTGGAAGGTTCCTCCTATGAATTTTCAATGACACATGTACTAGTCATCTTATCACAACAAAATTGTGAGAAATACAAGACTACTGAGAAAAATGACATGGAGGATCAGAGGAATGGAGCAGCTTGCACAAAGAAAGTTCATAAAAGAGATGCGTGAAAGGTGTCTGGTAGGATAAATGAGGTCTCCACAAAAGTCAAGAAAGTATAGATGTCTCTCTGCTCAGGATGAGTAGAGTCTACCCTTCACCCTTGAAACTGCAAGTAGACAATTTCTATTAGTGGATATTAAAACTTAGGACTCACAGGCAGTCTTTGAACTGTTTGTTTTTGGAATGTAAAAGAGCATATTGTGGAAAGAATCAGTTATTACTATTTCTTTTTGCATATGAAGATAATTCCTGAACTTCAGCTCCTGGTCATGACTGGAAAGAAGCTCTTGGACTAGATGCACCTTTGTTTTGGCCTATTGTCATGTGGTTCTCACTCTTGGATGCTGTAAAAAATTGTTACAAAATCTGAGCTTGCTTTTTTCTTTTCTTTACATTTATATTTCCAACACTTTCTTTCAATTTTTTTCCTTTTTTTTTTTTATAACCTTGTATTCCAAAGTTCATGGGATATTTTTGCATGACTTTGATAGAATCATGGCTATAAATGCTTACAGCATTTGTTGCATGATGAATATGTCCACATATAATGCAACAGATACATGATTAGGTCAGAGAGACCAAAAAAAGGACAATATTTAAGGAATATTGTATTGAGGCAATAACAGCTCTACCTACCATCTGTAATCTGCTGAAAGTACTATATGAGATTTTAATGCAATTTTATATTTTTCTACTGATAAATAATAGACTTAAGTAGCTGAACACTTTTGCCAACTTCAGGAGCACAGATGCTTTTTCCTCTCATTATTTGTCTATTCTCTGTGGCTTTGTGACAAGTATATAATCTTTGCTTAAACTAATCTTATTCTTTTTAAAATCTAAAGGAGAAACACAGATTGATAGAATCATTTATGTTGGAAAAGACCCTTAAGATCATCAAGTCCAATGGTCAATCCAGTACTGTCAAGTCCATCACTACACACATCCCTAAGTGCTACATCAACATGACTTTTAAATACCTCCATGGACACTGACTCCTTCACTTGCCTGTTGCAATGTTTGACAACCCCTTGAGTGAAGAGATTTTTCATAAATGCCAAGCTAAATCTCCACTCATGCAAATGCAGGCCGTTTTCTCTTGTCCTTGCTTGTTACTCAGGAGAAGAGATCTACCCCCGTGTGGCTACAACCTCCTTTTAGGTAGTAGCAGAACATGAGAAAGTCCCCCTGAGACTCCTTTTCTCCAGGCTAAAAACCCAGCTCCCTCAGCCACTCCTCATCAGATTTGTGTTCCAGAGTCTTCCCCAGCTCTGTTATCCTTTTCTGAACATTCTCCATGGTAAGGAGTGCAAACACCCAATATGATGTATAATGCCTCTCAGTCAACATCACTGTCTATGTTACAATGTTAGAATGACTCTTGCACCACCAGAGTATCAAGACAAATAAATTGCCATTCAGAGGTCATGGTTTCTTCCACATTTCCCCATCAGCTTGGTTTCATCAGTCTTCTTCTAAAAATTGAAGGGTTTGTTCTACTGTGTATGTTCAGCTATATTCTGGTTACCTGCCTTTTCCTGCTATTTTTTACTCCTTTTTCTATAATCAGAGGCAATTTTTCTGATCCAGTACGAAAGTTTTGAGGACCCCACTTATTTCTTCTCCGGTATGATTATGGACAGATTATGATCATTTAAATGTGGATGAACAGGCATGTATGTTGGGATTAATTAGTACCTCTTTGTGCTTGAGAAATGTTTTTAAAGAACACAGCATTTCAAAAAGCTGACTTAACTTGATTATACATGTTCAGATGAGCAGGGTATAATGATCTGACCAAGTAGCTTCAAAGTAACAGGAGCAGAACCAAAACCGAAGGACTGTGTTTAGACACAGTGAAATAGGTGTTCCTATTCATAATATTTTGTTATAAATAACAATAAAATGGTAATTAATAAAGGAACACTGACTTGGGATGGGAAAAGCAAACAAAAAAGCTACTGCTTCTTTTATTTAATCTTTCTGACCTGAACCTTCTTTCAAAAAGTTGTCATTCAATTTAGTAGGGAGTTTTCTACTGTGCTTTCCCATTCTGATCCAACCAAAAAAATCTAGACAGCATATTTCATGGCTTTTTGTTCCAAGGAAAGCAAGAAAACTGAAAGTGAGTTCACTCCTTTTTTTTCTTCTATCTTTTCTGATTTTTACAAATTAATGTATTTCTACATTGTTCAGCAGAATAACAATGAGAAAAGTAAAAGCTTTTGAATCCTATACAAGCATTATACTTTGTAGTTCACTGACCTAAAAAATATGTGAATGTTCTAAATATTTTCTTTCTAATAGAGGTTTTTCAAACGAAATGAAAAAGTGATAAAATTGATACTGGACAGATGTACTGATTGTGATAATTCTATAGTGATGTATTTTATATTGCTCAATAAATTTAAATACACAAGAAAATTAAACACAAAGACACATGCCTAGATTTGTCTTGCATTCTTTTAAAGTGTAATACTTTTGATCTCTGTGAAATGCTTACTTATGTTGGTGAGCTGCTGTTTCCATGAAAAAACATCACTCAAACATTAATTCTCTTGTATGAGTGAGTGATGTCCAGCATCAATAAAAGAAAGGCAAAAATGCACAGTTCATTTGTAAAGAACAAGATCACATACACATCAATTTGTGAAGCCACAGGGTTTGAAAAGAGTTTCATTCATTTCAATTTCCTCTTACTAAAATCAGAGAATTTGTCAAAGGCAACTGCTGGATGAATATTGCCTACTTTTGACATGAGAAAAAAACAAGTTCACAATAATTTTATAAATTAGACTGATAACTGCATTTTCACCAAGAAAAAGATTAAGTTTAGACAGCTAAAACCTGTAAACTTTAACTTGCTTGCAGGTTTTACAATGCTCAGATTTTGTTTCAGTTGTTAGTGCTGACTACAAAAAATAAACATGCTTGATTGCTGATTTTGGCTGGGAAAATGTTCTTCAGAGTACTGGCTATGGGGCTGTGTTTTGGATTTGTATTGAAAACAATGTTGATAGCACAGGGATTTTTTTTTATTGCTGAGCAGTGCTCACTCAGAGTCAAGATGTTTTCTCCTTCTCACCTCAACCCGCCAGGGAGGGTGATGGGAGTGCAGAAGGAGCTGGAGGGACACAGTTGGGACAGCTGACCCCAAATGACCAAAGGGATATCTCAGACCATATGATGTCATGCTCAGCATATAGAGCTGGGGGAGAAGGGGTGGGGACGTTAATGTTAGGTGATGGTGTTTGCCTTCCCCAGTCACTGCTACTCATGATGGAACACTACTGACTTGGGGATGTCTGAACACCTGCCTGCCCGTTAGAAGAAGAAGAATAGCTTTACGTAATAAATTGTTGTTATCTCAGGCTATGAGTTTTGTCACTTTTACCCTCTTGATTCTCTTCCCCATCCCACTGGGAAAGTGAGTCAGCATCTGGGTAGGGGTTAGGTTGTCAGCTGAGGTTAAACCATGACACAAAGAAAGGGAACAAGTTGGATTTTCTATGCTATCTACTTCTTCACAAAGCCTCTTAGAACAGAAAAAATAAAAATAGAAACCATCAATGAAGCTATACTAAAGCCTGATGAATGCTTTCTTTGCTTTTTCTTATATTGTATGTGTTGCATTAATTGTACAGAGATGGCAAAAGGTGGATGTTTCTGTGGTCTGATGCACAGATGAAAACTGTCCAGGGTTAATACCATAAGCATAAGCTAAGAGCACAAGCATAACACCTCTGATTCATAAGGTTCTTAAGGCATTCAAGACACATGCCATTGGAAATGGAGATTGTCATACTCTTGTCTTCCACTACTGGGTTTTTTGGGGATTGTTTTTTGGGTCTTTTTTTTTGTTTTTGTTTTTGTGTGGGTTTTTTTGTTTGTTTGTTTGTTTTTTTTTTTGTTTTGTTTTGTTTTGTTTTGTTTTGTTTTGGGGGTTTTTTTGACACAAATTCTGGGTTTGATGGTAATTTTTCTTGAAGCAATAGGATTTTTTTACCCAATGCATATGTACTTTTTTAACAAAATAAACTAAACATATTTAACTAAGTAAATACATGAGAGTGACAGTCTATCCAGCTAAATCAGCATCTGTATAAACTGAATTGTCATGACTCATCTCATTTCATGCAGAAATCTCCAGTGTGAATGTCTACATCAGAGCTAGTAATCCACATCCTATTCTCAGTGAAGACAAATAGGCACTTTCAGGCTGTGATTCAGTGTGTCTTAAGATAGATATCTAAAATACATTATGTCATAAAACAGCATTAACTGCCAACACTGTGAAATAGATCCATAGCAATGCTCTAGCGGGATATTTGCTGTTTTCATATGGCCTTTTGACCCCTGATGTGAAATCACTGGGATACAATCAGAAATTTAAATCTAGTAATTCATTTCTCTCACACATCCATTCAGAACTTTTTAAAGGAAAATGAAGAGGTAAAACTGCTGTCAAGGAACCTTGTTTTACTCAGTTGCCTGGTCATTAATAAGCCTACTTTACTTTTATTTCTGAAATAATTTCAATTTCAGTATTAAAGGAACATAAGAAGTGCCCTGCTGGGAGGGACCACCAAGCCCTGTATTTGGTGTCTAGGAGAAACAATAAGGGAAGCTGCCTATAGAAAGCATCAAATCCTGACTCTGCAGTGGTCTGCAGTTCATTTCTCTTGCATTCCCCCAACATCCCTGCCTTTTCAAGTTTCTTTTAAGAAAGTTGTTATCTATGATTTGTTTAGATTCTTTTCATACCAGCTTCTCTTGACATCAGCTTTTGGAGGTTCACTTTTCATTATATAGAGAGGAGATTCAGATATTTGTTTTAAACTTCTCCTGCAAGCTTAAGACAGTGTCTCATCTTTCTTGTAGTGTGAATTTTGGGTGGGGGAAAAAAAAAACCAAAAACAAAAATCAAAGGAAAAACCACAGTTCTGCATTCCCCTTATCTTCTTCCTTTTGCCTTCGTTAACCATGATCAAGTTTCTCCTCCAATGTCTGTTCAGGGCACCCTCTTCTCCCAGGGCAGCTGCTCCATTCACTTGATCATTGTGATTAAGATTGTGATTAACCTACTCTGAACACCTTTTTTAATTCCACAACATCTCTCTTGAGAGAACAGATCAGCACATAGCACTTCAAGGTGTGGTGCTTTATCTTCTGCTTATAAAACCTTTCCTAATGATGCTCAACCTTTCTCAAGTACTAGGAGCTTCAAATAACTGTCCTAAACCAGGATCAAGGGAAGCCAGTTTTTCCACTGGCCATGCAGAAAATCACCTAACTTTGAGCCTTCTACATTAAAACCTAGAAGCTGATGGTGTGAAAACTTCTAAAATTGATGAAAAGTATATTCCATGTCTTTTGTGAATATTTCCTGGACTCTGTAACTAAAGCTGTTTAGCTGTTTAGACAGAGTCTAGTACTATAACTCCCATGAATCTAAATGAAATCTGAATAAGAAAAATATAATTTTATTTATATCTCATGCCTTAAGGGTCAGATTTATGATGCTGGGGTTAAATGAGTTTTTGTAGAGGTTTAAATCCCATGCAAAGAAAATAAACAATGAATTTAAAACTATAGGATTTTAATGTATAAGAGTTTTAGTAGGAAATAGAAACTTCCCAAGAATGCAAGAACATGAAGATTCATTGAGCTCATAATGGCCCCAGTTTCCTTCAAGGGTTTTTAACTAACTATATATTACTTGGACTTTTTTCAGAAAAAGAAATTAGAAGACAGATCATGGTACTTGAAGAAACTGATAGTAATTACAACAACAACAGTAATAAATTACCAGTGCTTTCAGTCTAGCATGGCACTTCTTCATTAGATATTTTTTGCTATATAATTCCTGTTCCAGTACTTTTCTGTATCTTGAGGACAGATATGCTCTGTGGCAGTCCACATGCGCAGTGACTCTCAAGTCCACACACACACTCACACAAATTGCAGTGATTGACAAGGTACAGTCAGGTAAGGCCAAATGCTTATCATAGAAACTTAGAACCATAGAGTGATTTGTGTTTTAAGGCACCTTAAAGACCATCTAGTTCCAACCACCCTATCATGGGCAGGGCCATCTTCCACTAGACCAGGTTGCTCCAAGCTCCATCCAGTCTTCCCTTGTACACTTCCATGGGTGGAGCAACCACAAGTTCTATGAGCAACCTGTTTCAGTTCCTCACCATCCCCTTAATAAAACTTGCAGCCAAAGACAATTCTGTCAGAGAAAGGCAAGACTATAAGGTAAGATGTTGGGCCATGGAGTTTATTAACCACAGAATGGAAACTTGATGAATGACTTTTTAACCTGTTTTTCTGCTACTGAAATAATAGTCATGTGTGTGAAAAAAATCCTTTACAACCACCCTTAAGTGATCTTCTAAACTCTATCCTCTATTCATCCTCCCAGTCTCCCACATGGAATATCTTTACAAAATCATCTATTAATTCAACATAGAAGTAGATGCCAATCCCTCCTGGAAACAGCTGTACACTGACTGTCATATATGTATCTTTCTTCCACATTGTGAAACAGCTCTAGGTTCTCACTTTAGGGAACATAAAGGGTGTAACAATGTAAGGTGATGCATACAATCAAAACATCTTGTAAGACATTAAATCCATTGAAGAAACTTGGTGTAACATCACCGGGGGGTGGGATGGGGGGAAGCCGTGAGCGGAGGTGAGGGGGAGCAGTGCTGGGAGAGGGGTACGGAATCGACATAAAAAAAAACCCAAAAAAAACACAATGAACCAACCAAACAAAAATAATAATAAAAAAAAAAAACCTAAAAACTTTACCAAAAAAACCAAACCCACATGCAAAAAAACCCCCCAAAACAAACAAACAAACAAACAAAAACAACAAAAAGGCCCTAAACCAAAACAAAACCCAACCCAAAGCAAAGTAAAGTCTTCCTTGCAGCTACTAGATTTCTATGCCTTTAATATAAACACAGAAAAGATTCAAAAGAGGAGGCAATGGCAGTTGTAACTCTGCTCCCTCCTGTTTTTCAAAAAAGCATTTCCCTGAGCTAACATGGTATTTTAAAATTCAAATCTGGGGATTATTTGTTACACATTCCTTGTAAAACCAGTGAAGAGAAACACATACCTAAACCCCTCTAATTTATTACATCTTAGAAATTCTACAGTGCACTCAACCAGCCCATATGGTGTGATTTGTGCTATATTACAGCAGTCACTTCTTTGTTCGTTCTTTAATAAGATAACTTTGACGTTCATAATGTGCCTTATGTGCATGATCCATTTTGCCTCCTGAAGGACCTCCTTCAGCAAATCTTTTGCCATATTTCATATCTGACTTTTTTTCCCTTCTTAATAACTCTCTCATTATTGAAATGTTTCATCTGCAATTCATGAAACACTATCAGTGTCTCATTATTAATATTTCCTTAGTGGGTATTTGTGGGCAGAATTTCATGGTACATAAACATAACTAAATGGCGGAGGTAAAATATCTAATAGCTGATATTGAGAATAAAGAGAAAAATAGAATGAAATGCAGCAAAACAAACAAACAAACAAAAAAAAAGAGTAAAAGAGCAGGTAGTAGAATGGTTACTGAAACTCGTGAAGGAAGCCTGATGAGAGAGAAGGGAGACTGATGATTCATTTTTAATTTTTTTTTCAGTAAGTCATGAAGTCCAAAGCATCTGAAGCTGTTGTATTTGTAAGAATTTATGCTGCTGTGGATGCTCTGGAGCCTAACAACCTCAGGTTACTGCTTCAGCTTGAGCTTGTATGTTTTCAGGTCTCTTTTCTCTCCCCTAGCTCCTGTTTGTCTTCGGCATCTTGTCCATCCACTCAGCTTTGTCTGAGAATAGTAGGAAGGCTTTGAATGTATCAAAATTACATGAACTTTTGAATAGGCAGAATCCCTATTTTTAGGAATCCTTCTTCTGTAGGAAGCTTGACTACAAATGGTTACATCAGCTGCAATTGCTTTTATACACTTTTCTGCAGAAAGCTATTAAGAGAAATTGCACCTCTGAGTGTGGTTGTAAATCCTAAATATTAGTAATTTATTCCTAAAATTATCTGGGGGTCTTACTTTAGTATTCCACAAATAGCTCAATGGCCATGTGACATATTTCTGGTCCAGGGTGGTTAAAAACCTTAATAGTTTATATATGGACACCATGAACAATTCCAAAACTTATTAAAGCAAAGCCTGTACCCTAGTTACTGTTAAGAACATAAGAATATTCTACTCAGTAAGAGAAAAGATATATTGATGAGAACTTTTCTAGCCATTTTAACTTTCGTATACAAAAGCTACTGCTATTGAGAAATACATTATTCCATTATCCTAGTGAAAAAATTAAAAAAAAATTTAAAAAATTGGTAGCATTCATGGAATTTTCTCCCATGGATACAAGTTGTGTTTTAGAGGTTTTTTTCATTTACTGGAAGGCTGGTTTCTCATGCTTTCCTTCTTGCAATGTGGGATCCCTAGTCTAGCTCCTAATAACCTGCTAGACACTGTGTAACTGTCACAGAGGAACATCCATATCTCAGAGTAGGATACCCCACATATGCTGTGTTCACCTGTGCTAATGGCTTTAACACTTTCAGTATGAGAACTGGTTTGTAGTCAGTACTCCCTTCCTGATATGCTGAGGGTGGCCTTGCCCTTTGTATTTTTCTAGCACAGAAAAGTAAACCAATTTTTTTTACCATTCTTTTTTCCTATTCTAAGATATTCTAATTAGTACTTCACATTAGAGATGTACCTTTTTCTGTAGTATTGTGCAGTTGACTTCTGACTAACCTAGCCTCGTGCTTTATGACTTGTCATTTGTGCCTGCTCTCAACTGGTAACAAAAATGTTCTATTAAATGATTTATATGAAGCGCAACAACGAATGTTTATATTTTTCCACATGTACAAAAATTAGGTGAATTAGTTATTAGGTGAGAAATATGACACAAGAACAAGCTGACAGTTAGAATGTGCACCATTCAGTTATGCTATCATATCTGGCAATAATATCAACATTTTATGAAGCTGTTCCTGTTAGAGCTTTGCCTATTTGTCTATCTCCTTATAAAACCCAGTGTTGTGATTTCTTATGATTTTGGAAATGAAAATAGTTGCAATGAATAAGAAAGACAATATTTGAGTTCATTTGTAAGATATGGGTAAATAGTGGGAAGATGCATACCTGGCATTTATGTACTTTGTATAGTTATAGGCGACATGTTAATGTTCAAACCACCAATCTTTCTTCTCTCAATCATTTTATTTTGCTCAGCAGAAGTAAAATACTGAGTTAACCAGTTGCAGATCTCTTTTGATATAGGGAGCTCTTACTTTATTCTAAGAGAATGGTATGAAGGCACTTAAGGCACAATAACTTCATCTAATAAAATCTAATAACACCTAATCTAAAAAAATCTAATAATATCTAATCTAAACTTGGCCTCCAGTTTAAGATCATTTCACCCTGTCCTCTCCACATGTCCCTGTAAAAAGTCCTTCTGCAGCCTTCTTTTAAACCCCCTGTAAGTACAGGAAGGCTGCTATAAGGTCTACCTGAAGCCTTCTCTTCTCCAGTCTGAACAACCTGGACTGTCTCAGGCTGTCAGTATAACACAGAAAATGATACAGAGTTGATAAACCCTTTCTAAACCACACTGGTTAGAGAATATGTGAAGAGCAGCAACAGACTTAGTATGATGACAATTACTTAAAAGGTAAAAGTAATAGAACTAAACATCTGTGGTTTACCTTCCCCAGATGCACCCTCTAATTGTGCGCAAATATGTGAAAAGTATAAACAACAAGGAACAACTCATACAGACCATGTGTGTGGGTGAGAGCAGGTGCTCCAGAATTATGGGTGAACCTGAGGAAGGGCCACAATTCACTCGGTCCTGAATTTTCTCTCTTCTTTCTTTTTCTTTCCAGTTTTATATTCAGTCTCATGTAGCTAAAGATCTTATAGTAACTCCTGAAAGTGCTGGAGGCTGTTTCTGAGACATTTGGCACCTTACTACAGTAAGATCCTTGGTTTATTTCTGAAATGTGTGGTATTAAAATTATATTTCCTTTCATATGATAGATTGTTTTTCCTTTGTATTTTCCTTTGGTGTTACATGGAGTAAACTGAAACACTCAGTTGACTTGCATAATGTCTCTGATTTAATAAGCCCCTGTGACATCAACTCTTACTTAACTCTGAAATTAAACATCCCTGATTTGTCTCATCTCTCCTCCCATAGTAGTCTTTTCATGACTTTAATAATTTTCATTGCCCTGCTAGAGACTTTTTCTATTTCTGTTATCTCTTTCTTTGAGATGGTATGACCAGAATTGAGCACAAGATTCAAGAGAGGATGTGTCATCAATTTATATAATGGTATAATAATAGTTTATGAATTTGGGACATTTCTGATCTCACTGCATATACTTACTGGTGAATTCTGAGCAGTTCACTAAATTCAGGGGATGGTTATTATCCTGTTAAGCTTTCAGAGGAGCAGAATTGAAAGGCTAGGGGTTACCTTTTTTTTTTTTTCTCTCTTTTTCTTTTTGTACTTCTTAGCTTATATGGTGCTATGTTTTAGACTCATGCTGAAAACAGTGTTGAGAACAAAGGAATATTTCCTTTATTGCTGAGCAGTGCTCACACAGCATCAAACCACTTTTTACTTCTCACCCCACTCCACCAGTGAGCAGGATGGTTGTGGTGCACAGGAAGCTTGGAGGCGATATAGCTGGGACAGCTGACCCCAACTGATCAAATGGATCAGACTATATATATATATATATATATACATATCCCAAACCATATGCTATTGTGTTCAGCAATAAAGGCTGGTGGAAGAAGAGGGAAGGGGGATATTTGTAATGATGACGTTTTCTTCCCCAGTCACTATTACATGTGATAGACCCCTGCTGTCCTGGAGGTGGCTGAACACCTCCCTGTGCATGGGAAGTGGTGAATGAATTCCGTGTTTTGCTTTGCTTATGTACATGGCTTCAGCTTTACCTATGAAGCTGTCTTTATCTCAACCCATGAGTTTTCTCACTCTTACCCTTACGATTCTCTCCCCCATTCCACAGGGGAGCAAGTGGGTGTGGGGGTTAAGCCTAGTGAGCTTAAACCAAGAAGGGCACAGTCCAACTGATGCACATCAAGATAGTGCTTACATTTAGTTCTGTTATCTTACCCAGAAGACCTGTCAATTGGTGAGCTCCATAAATTAGAACAGATCCTGAATATTAGAACTGAATGTTCGATGATGCTATTGTGTCTTCTCCCCTTTCATAGCCAGGCAAGAAAATGCAGTTTTCAGGACATTTCAGACCTTGTTGCTGTGGATGACAGGCTGTTCAAGTCTCTTTGGACAGTTAAAGCTAGTTGTAATGTACTTGTACGTGAACAACACATACTGTGACTATCCCTTAAGATAATGACTCTTCAGGTTTCAAGAGAAGCAAGATAAATATGGTTTTATCTTCTTTCTATACCTACATACCTTGAGTTCTAGATATTATTCACTTGATGTGTTGACCAGTCAGTGGCAGAATACAAACCCTTTCTCAAAGAGTGGAAAACCTCAGATACCACAGGTCCAGTAAGCACCATGTCACAGTCTCTGGGAAGAGAGAAAATTTTGATAACCCTGTTGCTCCTTCATATAAAAGTGAATTCTGACTGATCAAGATCAAGTGGAATTTTACCAAAGTAGCTGTGTTCTTATGGCAGATATTTGTGTTCTAATTCTACTTATTCACACATTGAAAAGGAGGGTGGAAATTTGTCTTGCATCTCAATTTAGGCCAGTTGCTAATGAAGATACACTGATAAAAAACCGGATGATTTCAAAAATAATTTATGCATAATTAAGAAAGAACCTGTGTACTCTCTAAATTACAGAGGAAGCATCATTGTTGCTAGGCAACAATGGTTCATGAAAGATCAATGTCTACTTAAGACAGTTAAAAACAAGATAAACATAAAACAGTTTTAGGTATATCCCTAAATGAAGAGCAACACAAGACAGAGTATTTCTATACAATTCTATCAGTATGGGGAAAAGATTTGGCCCTTTTACCCATAAAATGAAAATTAAGGCTGTCCATTACATAGTATTATTTTTGATTCTGCAATCAGCAGCTCATATAGCTTGGTGGTAAAACCTTCTGACTACTCCTGAGTTTCCCCAAATTAATATGAGATATTGTGAACTTGAGAACTATACCAGTGCTTTTCTTTTAAATGAATACCCAGCTTCACAAATGAAATAATGCCTTGGCAGCATCCAAAAATCTCTCAACAACTGGAAAACCCTGAAGCAAAAGTAGAATAATAGCAGTACAAGATTTAATAAAACAGTTACTGTTCTTAGAGACAGGTGTATAAAGGGAAAAGATAACTACACCTACAAAAACTTGAATTTTCTAAGAGATTGTCTGCCTGCAATTCATCCTGTTAAAACACAGTCACAACTTTCCTGAGAGTATAACAACCTGGCCTTTAGTCAAGATTTTGTCTCTGACCATTGCATCAAACCTAGTCTCAAACTAGAGCTACACAAGGCATAGGCACTCCCTTTCTCCCTAATGTTTCCACTGGATGCTTTTTTCCCCATCTGTGTCTTCCTAAACTCAATATTTAATTAGGACACCTGTTTCTAAAAATATAGGGTTTTTTTTCCCCAAAAAACAGTTGCTAGACCAGTGCTAAAAAGAAGCAAAAAGAATAAGAAAGCAAAAGGAAGGGAAGAAAAGAACACTTGAAATCTGCCTTTGTACTTGACTGAAACAAACTGGACACTGCACATGAAAAAACTCCAGTGGGCTTTCAGATTTGAGATCAATTTTACTATGTGAACTTCATGCTCAATAAAATTAAAAAAAAAAAATTAAAAAAAGCCATATTTTCTTACAAGTATATACTGGTCTATTGAATTTATCACAAACATGTCAAAGAGACTAATGCAGAAAAATTTCAGAAATATTAGAATTCATGTAAATCAGACAATTGTGGTACACAGTAAGACAGGGATATAGCAAGGCTGCAGTATACTGAGGGGCAAATGATTTTCCATCCTGACTTTTAAGAAATCAAAACTCATCTCTGAAAGATGTGGTATGCTCAGAATCTATAGCACAGGATATTTCTCCTTAAGTCAGTCTACGTCAGTTCTAGGGACAGACTTTCTTGCAGGGCCTGTTGTGATAAGACAAGGGGAATGGATTTAAACTAAAAGAGAGTAGAATCAGACTAGAGATAAGGAGTAAATATTTTACACTGAGGGTGGTGAAACACTGGCACAGTTTGCCCAGAGAGGTGGTAGATCATCCATTCTTGGAAATATTCAGGGCCAGTTTGGACAGGGCTTTCAGCAGACGGATCCAGTTGAAGATGTACTGCCCATTTCAGGGGCTTGGACTAGATGTCATTGGAAAGTCCCTTCTAACCCAAACCATTCTATGATTCTATCATTACATAGACACAAAAGAACCCCATAGAATGGAGACCAAATGTTAAGGGGGAGGCCTTCAGTATTATGTCCTTCATTCATATCTGAGGACTATCTGAACAACAGTGTCAATTGGATCAGCATCAGAAGGAGGATTTCAGAGACCTTCAGTGTACAGCAGTGACTTTCAAATCAAAGGAGTAAGTGGTACAATAGACACATTCTCTCTAACCTTCTTTCTCCTTCTTCCTTTCCCCCTCTCCTTTCTGAGTCTTTTACATCCCTAGGTCTTCCTTTTCTCCTACTTACCCTGTGCTCAACACCCTCCTCATGGACAATAAAGTCAAAACTTCTAATGCTGCCTATCTTTTCTTGCCAGAATTTCAACTTCCTCCCAGCTTCTTTCAGTGTCTCCCACATGCCCACAAAGCTAATTCCAGCTCTACTACAGGCTGGGCAATATTCCAAGCTCCATCTCCACTTCTGCCACTCTCCTACTATTGAGTTCCTGTCCTCACTTCCCCCCTTTTCTTCTCCACTGCAGTGTTCCTGTAGAATGTATGCTATGTATAGTCCTGAATTACACTTGTGCATAATTGGTTACTGCTTTGGTAGCTCTTCCAGCTGCAGTAACAACTAACTGAGCAAGTCAGGAGTTACACATGTTCACATCAGGCAGACAAAATCAACAAAGAACCACAAGCAACTTTGACTAACTCACATTATTGTCACACCTATGAGCCAAAAATCCGGTGCTGCATTTTAGCCTCTTGTCAGTATTTTGGGGGGAATATATAATTCCTGGACTCTGGGTCATACAGACCCAGTTAGAGATTTACAAAGCACATAGGAGATTCAGATTTTTTGAGAACCAGAATTCTTCTTTTGTTTTGCTGGTTTTGGTTGGGTTTGGTGACGGTTTGGCAGGGTGTGTATGGGGGGGTGATGGGTGTTGTTGTGGTTTTTGTGGTCTTTTTCTTTTTGGGTGGGTGATTTATATGGGAACATGCTGGCATTTTCATTAAAAAAGAAACAAAACAGCTATTTTGCCAATAATAAAAAAAGCTTAGTGGTATTACAGTTCTCAGTAAGCTTCATGTTTTACAGAGTCTTATTGTTCTGTTCCTACATGTCTTCAAGAATATTTGTTTCACATGTTTACATGTCCTTTTTGTAAAGCTTGCTTGCATTTTTCTGGAAAATACAGCTATTGATAGGTGAGTATTTGCACACAGCAGCACTGAAGACATTTCCAATTTAAAATAAATGTTCTGCTTTTCTCAAGTCAGATTATTAATGTGAGTTTTGCTCCCTGCTTGGACTAACAAACTTCTATTCATTTTTGAATGTCATATTCATGAACTGAAATCTGAAGTGTCTTTACTTTATAATGTCATCATTTACTTTTCAGGTATATTCAAGTTTAGGATTAAGTCCTTCTGGTCATTTAACATAACAAAGTCAACAACTAAAACATCTCTGAAAACACAACTGGAGACGAAACTTGAAAATCTCCTCCTGCTCCACCACCTGCTCTCTTTCAAAAAAGAAAGAAAATACCAGAAATAGCTTGCAGTCTGTGGTGAGGGCTAATAGATGAATCCTGTTCTGACTGAACCCAGTATTATTTTAACACTTTGTGGTGGGCTGACCTTGGCTGGACACAAGGTGCCCACCCAGCCACTCTATCACTCGCCTTCCCTGCCATAAACGGGTGAGAGAACAAGATAGAGAAGGACTCGTGGGTTGAGATAAGGCAGTTTATCAAGGCAAAGCAAAGCAAAAGGTTGTGTGTGCAAAAGTGAAGCAATAAATAACAAGGTTTATTCTCTGCTTCCCATCAGCAGCAATATCCGTCTGTCCTGGGAAGCAGGGCTTCAGCACACATGGTTTCTTAGCAGGCAACAACTGGAAACAAGGAATGACCCCCTTTGTGCTCCTTTTCTTAGGTTTTGTACCTGAGCTGATATCATATGGTATAGAATATCCCTTTGGTTAGTTTTGGCCAGCTGGCCTACTTGTGTTCCCTCCCAGAATCTTGTCCTCAACTGGGGAAGGGATGTTACAGCTGATGCTGTGCTCAGCAAGAGACAAAACACTGGTGTGTTATCAACACCCTTCTAGCTACCAACACAAAGCACAGCACTGTGAGGGCTACTATGGGGAAATGAACTCCATCTCAGCCAAACCCAACACACACTTGCAAACCACAGAAATGAAAAATGTGCCTATTTCCAAGCCTTTAGCCATCATTGAAATTATGGATATTAGTGTTTTTAAGAAACAGTGAGTTCCTGCATCTTCCCTTGCTTTTGTTAGAGGAATATCCTTTTATTTCTTTATATATCTTCTTTTATTTCCTTACCTAAGCTTTAACATTCCCTTGCTTTCTGCCATCTGGCACGAGGGACAGTAATTTAAACTATTCTACACTGAAACAATGTTTGGCTAAATCAGGTCATTTCATCTCGGACATTTTTTTTTCTGCTTTTCTTCTTTTACCCCTTATATTCATATGTTTCCATCCTCCTCCACAGCTACCTCACTTAAAATGTAAAGCCTCTGACTTTTCTGACTATTTTTCCTTCTTAAAGTTCAGGTCTTGGTTAGGTACTAATCCAGCCAGACTATATTTCGTACCTGAACAGAAATTAACTTTTATATAATAAAAGAGCGTCTTTGGACTCAATTGTCTTAGAGGTCCTTTCCAACCTAAATGACTTTGAGATACCTTTACTTGCAAGAACTTCTTATTTTCTGACCTTGTCTTGCTCCCCTCTCTGATGTCAGAACTCTTAAGTCTATGCAAACTCTTCCTCTGTATTTTCAGCAACAATTTATAGCTCTTACAACATCAGAAACAAATTTCACCATCCTGAAAAACGATGCAACGATAAAGACAATCTCAGCTTGCCTGAAGTTAGAGCTCAAGAATACAGTCAATTTACCATTGTTAATCCAATTAGTAGGCACCTCTTGATCCCCAGTAACACTTATGGACTGCGTAACACTTTGACTCAGGTAGCTGTGGTGAGCAACAAGCACTGTGACCCCATTAAGAGCAGCTTTCCAAAGGCTCACAGGCTTATTTTGAAGATGAAACAGGATGTATTGAAAATATGCATGCTTTCATCTGCAGAAATGTTTTGTGTGATATTACCTAGGAGCTACAGTCAGAGATCAGATATCTTATGTGCTCAGCTTTGAATAAAACCTATAATGAAGAGCTATTATCCATTTCAGAGCCAACAGAAAAAGGCAACTATAAGCCAAAAAGACAGAAAGAAAAAGGATGACTAGAGAACAAGAAATCAGTGAGATGATACCCATTAGCATACCTTCCTTTTATAAGAATATAATAATGGCCAGACTTTGTGAATGAAGATCTGGGGAAGGGCTCTCCCCACGTGGCTGTGCCCTTCCAGCCTGCACAGTGGATTTTTTAGGTGAGGCACAGCGTGCGCAGAACTGGCCCCACCGTTTAAGTCC